>CM077448.1:25635613-26235613 GCA_039654765.1 Mylopharyngodon piceus
CTTTGGCAGCAATAAAACAATAAACACATCATTGCTGTTACAACAGATAAGAATATTTGAACAATATACTAACAGAACGAAAGATTAATTTTTGAGCATTGACTGATTTAGGACAGTCCTTTGTAATAGTTTGTGTGTGTGTGTGTGTGTGTGTGTGTGTGTGTGTGTGTGTGTGTGTGTGTGTGTGAGTAAATGAATGATTATGCATGCCTATAATCTATGTGTGATCTGTGTGTGTGTTTCACTGGTCATCACACTGCTGTGTGTTCAGCCTCTCGGTCACTGCATTCTGGGATGGGTACGTGGCGTCACAGCTGATGGTTGTTGCTCTCCTCCACTCACTCTCAGTGAGGCTCAGGCTGCTGCTCCAGCTGTACAGTCCATCCTTCTGCAGCACACTGGGACTCAGATTCACAGCAGAGCTCCTGCTGCTGCCATCCACCTTCCAGCTCAGCTTCCAGTCAGAGGGGAATCCCTTACTGCCCACACACACCACTGTAGCCTTACCCTGCTGCAGCTCGTCTCTGGAGGGCGGCAGGACCGTGAGAGTGGGACGAGTGGCAGCTAAAGAGACAGAGAGAGAGAGAGAGAGAGAGAGAGAGAGAGAGAGAGAGAGAGAGAAAGAAACTGCTAAGTTTCGTTCTTCTTAAAAAGAGCTCTATCAGTCTTTCACTTCCCTTTAAGAGATTCAGAGTTAATCAAGCAGATCTGAGGTGCAGCAGCCTTTAAAAACACATTTTACTGAATCATATTATTCTGATTTTAGTCTAAACTGGAGTAATAACATTAATATATTCAGTACTTACAAATAGTACAAAATATATTACAAAAATAATTACAAAAATCTATTCTGACTTGTGAAAATATATACAGAGTTTAAAAAGAAAATGACTGTTTTTTATAAAGCATGAAAATGATGTTTTATTTTGTTTTAACATTAAAAAATATCAAGAGTAATAGAATACATTTCTTTTCAGTATATAAATACACATTAAGAATTATAATTAAGTCTGATATATAACAATATATTATGTATTTATTTTTTAACTGCCCAATTATACAGCACTTATTTACAGTACAGTAATAACTGACACCTGAAACAGGAGTTAGATATATTTCTGTATTATCTTAAACATACAGTAAATATAACCAAGAATATTTATTAAAATTATTTTTTATAAAAAAAAAAAAAATTTAATAGAAAGAGATTTACTTACTTCCAACTGAGAGTCGAGTTCCTCCACCGAACGTGCGCCACAGTGATACAAACCCAATCAGCGGCTGTACAAAAACCTCCTGCACTGTGAAACGTATGGTAAATAGGGGGACATATTTTCCTTCAAAATGTGATAAATATTCATGTAAGATACAGCAGCGTAATTTTTTTTACAACATAATTTACAACATTTCCCAAATACAAAAATACAAGCAATACAATATTACTAATTATATTAATCTAAATACATATAGCCTACATCAGCTCCTGTAGATTTATACTTGAATGCTTCTCCATCATTTAGCTTTTTTAAAATTTTTTTTATTGAAATGTTAAGGTAATTTTTCCATTTATTTCGCAATCCACAACAGTCTTTTACAGGACATACTGTTTTTTAGGTTCGCATTTACAATGTGATTAACTGAGAATTTATTTAATTTCTTACTTTATTCTGCACTTACTTCCAGCTCTCAGTTTAGTTCCTCCACAATGATTCTCATTTATTCAGTGTTCAAAAACCTCCAGAATATTTGAAGAGCAGCAGCCAACAATACAATCCTTTAGTTTGATTGTTTTATCACATTAAGTAAATCCAGGAGGAAAGTGAATGTGTTTTCAGGAGTCTGTTGAGTGGAGAGTGTTTTGCATGTTTGCTGCTCCACACACAAAACTCCTCTGATGATCAGTGTGTGTTCAGTCCTGACAGAGTCACTGACACACTGAACAATAATGTCTCTTTTACTGATTCTGGCTACACTGGCTCTGCTGGCTCAAGGTTACATTTTCTTTCCCTATATACATAATCAGAGTTTGGTATTTATTTTGTAAAGCTTTGGCTCTGTTGTGCTTTGTTTTAATTTTTTAATTACAAATGGTTTTTTTTTTAGTTGTTTTTTTTTAAATTTTTTATAAAGGATGTAAATATCTTATCATTTTTATTTAAATGTAACACTTACGCTTTTTTTTTTTTTTTTTAAATCTCTCTCTCAGTGTCTCATGAAGAGGTCCAGACTCCTGAGTCTCTCTCTGTTAAAGCAGGAGAATCTGTCACTATTAGCTGCACTGCGTCTTCTGGAATTGGTTATTCCATGAGCTGGTATCTGCTGAAACCTGGAAAAACTCCTAAACTCCTGATTTACTATTCGAGTTACCTTGCATCCGGAGTTTCAAACCGGTTCAGTGGAAGTTATTCTGGATATCAATTTATGCTGAACATACGTGGAGTCCAGACTGAAGATGCAGGAGATTATTTCTGTATGGGGGCTTACAGTGACAGGTTCACACAGTGAAACAGCGTCGTACAAAAACCTCCCTCAGTCAGACGGCACAATGAATTTACTCAAGCAGTATGAACTAATTTACATTAAATGAGAAATTAATTCTTCAGTATGAACAGAATATATTCTAATTAAATATGCAAATTAGTGCATATTTAATTAGAAAATTTTGTATATTTAAATAGAACATTTCAGAAAACTTGGAATGAGCAAATTTTTGCAATTCTTAACATAATCAATCAACTGGTGAAGTATGGTAAAATCTTTTAGTTAATTTTTTTCACCCTTTCACTCTATTCACCTGGTTTCTCTTGCCTTTTTTTTCTTTCATCCTATTCAAATGCATAAATCTTGACAGTCAGAATTCAGACTATTAGCCCTGAATTTAATGTAAACTATGTAAAATAAGTATAAATTAATAAAATATTTTTATTGTCACTGTAATTTTTCAAATACTTTATTTATGAATGTATATATATATATATATATATATATATATATGAATGTTTATAAAAGTGGCTCAAATGTGATGCTGTTAATCACAATAATCACAATGGACACTACCCCCCCACCCCCCACCCCCACCCAAAAAAAAAAAAAAATCAATAAAAAGTGATATTTAGGTTGTTTTTGTTTTAGTGTTTAATATCTCAGCAAGAAAGTAAACACCATATTTGAGTCAAAATGCTTTTATTTGCCAGTAATAAAACAACAAACATATCATTGCTGTAACAACAGATAAGAATATTTGAACAATATACTAACAGAACGAAAGATTAATTTTTGAGCATTGACTGATTTAGGACAGTCCTTTGAAATAGTTTGTGTGTGTATGTGTGAGTATAAATGAAATATGCATGCCTATAATCTCTGTGTGATCTGTGTGTGTGTTTCACTGGTCATCACACTGCTGTGTGTTCAGGCTCTCGGTCACTGCATTCTGGGATGGGTGCGTGGCGTCACAGCTGATGGTTGTTGCTCTCCTCCACTCACTCTCAGTGAGGCTCAGGCTGCTGCTCCAGCTGTACAGTCCATCCTTCTGCAGCACACTGGGACTCAGATTCACAGCAGAGCTCCTGCTGCTGCCATCCACCTTCCAGCTCAGCTTCCAGTCAGAGGGGAATCCCTTACTGCCCACACACACCACTGTAGCCTTACCCTGCTGCAGCTCGTCTCTGGAGGGCGGCAGGACCGTGAGAGTGGGACGAGTGGCAGCTAGAGAGAGAGAGAGAGAGAGAGAGAGAGAGAGAGAGAGAGAGAGAGAGAGAGAGAGAGAGAGAGAGAGAGAGAGAGAGAGAGAGAGAGAGAGAGATGAAAGTTTCATTCTTCTTAAAAACAGCTCTATCAGTCTTTCACTTCCCTTTAAGAGATTCAGAGTTAATCAAGCAGATCTGAGGTGCAACAGCCTGTAAAAACACATTTTACTGACTGTATTTTTTCAGATTTTAGTCTTTATATTCGTAATAACATTAATATATTCAGTATTTACAAATATAACAAAAATCAATTTCTAACCCTATCAGACTAAAATGTATTAGATTTATCTTTTCTGATTGTGAAAATATATTCAGTTTAAGAAAATTATTTTGGATTTTATAAAGCATGAAAATGAACATCTTTTATTTCAGAGCCGATTTCAGATTTGTAATTGGCTCTGATATAAAACAATATTTAGTATTTCATAATTAAGTACCCAATTACAGCATATATTACAATACAGTAATAACTGAAACAGGAGTTAGATATATTCTGTATTATTTTAAACACATAAAGATAATCAATAATTTATTTGACAATTATAGTTTAAAATGTATATTTATAAAACAATATTTTTTAAATAGAAAGAGATGTACTTACTTCCAACTGAGAGTCGAGTTCCTCCACCGAACGTGCGCCACAGTGATACAAACCCAATCAGCTGCTGTACAAAAACCTCCTGCACTAAAACTGACACTGAGTTACACTAACAACAACACTGACACTAAAACTGTATCTGTATCTTAGTTTAGTTTTGCTCAGTCAGCTGAAAAAAGAAATAAATTGTTAATGAATAAAATGTTGTAAAATGTATTTTGATTGTTTTTTCAGGTAAATTCCAGGCTGCATCTGAAAGTGTTTTTGAGTAGAGAGTGTTTTGCATATGAACTGAACACTGCAGTGCTTAAAACTCTGATGATTATTAGTGTGTGACACCGACACACACACACACACACACTTAAAACAATGATGTCTCTTATTCTGATGCTGTGGATGCTCGGTCTGCTCGCACAAGGTTCAAAAATATATTTTCTACCTTATGATGAAGAATTTTTAAATGTATTTGTGCAAAATTTTGAATTTGTGCTTTATGTTTTATTTTTTATGCATTCATTTCAACTGTTTTATTGCAGATGTAAACTTCTTTTCATTTGTTTTTGAACTCTCTCTCAGTGTCTCATCAAGAGGTTCAGTCTCCTGAGTCTCTGAGTGTTAAAGCAGGAGAGTCAGTCTCTATGAGCTGCACTGGGACCAGTGGAGTTGATGATGACATGAGCTGGTATCTGCAGAAACCTGGAGAAGCTCCTAAACTCCTGATCTATGATGCAAGTACACTTCAATCTGGAGTCCCAGATCGGTTCAGTGGAAGTTATTCTGGACTTCATTTCACACTGAATCTACGTGGAGTCCAGCCTGAGGATGCAGGAGATTATTACTGTATGGGGGCTTACCATGGCAGGTCCACACAGTGAAACAACATCATACAAAAACTTCCCTCAGTCAGACACTACAGAGAACATGAGAATCAGTCTAGTTGCCCTGTACAACAGCTGATCAACAGTTAAAGCAGGAATGAAGATTTTCTTTTCAGTTATTTAATAATTTGTTCTCTTTAATTGTCATTTTAGATTTTAGCAGAAATTAATATGTGAAATTTTGACCTTAGCATCATTGTGGACAGAAGCTTGTTTTTATAAAGACTGGAATTGTAAACTTTGTTATATGCAGCATGAAATACATCACATTCTGACATCACATTATATGAACGTGAACTCACGCCATCAAAACATACTGAAACTATTCTCTTTAAGTGATATTTTCCAATATTAAAATATAATGTTAGTATTCATGTTACTCATATCCACAAGCTTTGTTTAAAAAAATGTATCCTATAAAAGTAATTATCAAACATAAAAAAAGAGATATTTTACAGGTATTTAAAAATGTATTTAAAGTTGCAACATTAGAATGTCTTTAAATACCAAGACATGTTCTTGTATCAGTTGGTCCTGGAACAACATGAGTGTCAAAGAAATATCCAAATTTCCTCTATTCAACACTAACCACAATATCAAACAAATCAGGGGAACATTATAGGTTGATAAAAATGTTGTCCAAGCCTTAACCTAAATATAACACTTTCCCTATTCCAAAATCAAATTAACTGACAACAAGGACGAACAAGATGTTGATCTAGGAAGAAGACCTAAATGGCAAAATCTTGGTTACCACAGTCCATCCTTCTGCAGCACACACCAATCCAGAATCACTTTTAAAGTGTCTTCTCACTCACAGGGGAGATCAAATAATTTAGTTTAAAGCATTAAAGCATTTAGTTTGGCTCTTTAATGATAAATAAGGGGCATAAAATGCAAATTGTGTTTATCCTCCAGTTGGATAAATGTAGTTCCAAACGTAGGTTCGGGAGGAGCCTAAACATTCAGTCCTGTCAATCATCATTATGAGCGTATATAAGCAGCAGTCACTGCGTCATCCCAGCGACAATTCTTCCAGCATCCCTCCTCCTCCCCATCTCCTCCTCTATTTCTCTTATTCTCCCTCTACGCAGTACTGTTATGGGGGGGTTAACTCGGAGCTCAAGCCGAGCCTCGGGTTCGAGCCTCCTTCGAGGACAGCAAGCCAAGTTTGTTTTACCATTAACCATTCAGACTGAATGGGCAGGCGAACTTGTGAATAGTAAAATAAGGAACAGATTTCAGGAAACTGTCAGTATCGTGGAAACTTCTGCTCATATATGGTGCTTTGGATAGACAGTATCAGTGATCTGAGAGTGTTTATAGGTCTGTTTAACTCTTCATTGAGCTTCTCTTCATGACACCAGATCTAACAGCCAAAATGACTTTGATCTTCTTTATCATTTGGACACTCTACAGCATGCAAGGTACAGACAGTTACATGTGACTTTTTAAATATATTTAAGTAATAATATAATATACTATACTGTCTAATAATCTGTGCTGTTATTTCTTGTTCTACACAGGTTGTTTAGGACAAATTGCTGTGACTCAGTCTGAGGTTAAATCAGTCCAGCCTGGTCAAACCGTCTCTATTGACTGTAAAGTTGACACTGTGGTTTACAAATATGAGCAAGGCCAGTACTCTAAAGGGCGTTATTTTGTGTCTTGGTTCAGCCAAAAGCCTGAAGAGGCTCCAAGACTCTTGATTTATTATACAAATGAAAAAAACTCAGGAATTCCATCGAGATTCAGTGGCAGTGGACAAGGAAATGGTCTGGACTTCAGTTTGACCATCAGTGATGCCCAGCTTGAAGATGCAGCAGATTATTACTGTTAGAGTGTCCATACAATCAGTGACAACTGGCTGTTCACACAGTGAAAAGGTCCTGTACAAAAACCACCATTGTGATGCCGCTGCAAGTGGAATAAATACACACAAGCACTAAGATAGCTTATAAGTTTAATATAATTAATCATCCAGTTCAACAATATATATATATATATATATATATATATATATATATATATATATCACTCAATATATATGTATTTAAATATTTATTTATTTTATTTTATTTTATTTTTTTTTGCATGTTTACTATTGTGCTATATACAAGCTGAAAATTAACATATATCATGGGTCACTATATAAAATTTGGACTTTCCAATAACCTGTCTATATGTTTCTATATTTTATTTTTTTATTTATTTATTTATTTATTTATTTATTTATTTTTTCAGATTAAATTATTCAACTTAAAATTGAACATGTGCAATGGAAAGTTTAATTGTGTTATAATTAAATGTGAAAGGTATGGTAAATGGCGAAAATGTTTTCCTTCAAAAAGTGATAAATATTCATGTAAGATACAGCAGCGTAATTTTTTTTACAACATAATTTACAACATTTCCCCAAAACAAAAATACAGGCAATAATGATATTGATCTAAATACATATAGCCTACATCAGCTCCTGTAGATTTATACTTGAATGCTTCTCCATCATTTAGTTTTTTTAATTGAAATATTAAGGTAATTTTTCCATTTATTTCACAACCCACAACAGTCTTTTCCAGGACATACTGTTTTTCAGGTTCGCATTTACAATGTGATTAACTGAGAATTTATTTAATTTCTTACTTTATTCTGCACTTACTTCCAGCTCTCAGTTTAGCTCCTCCACAATGATTCTCATTTATTTAGTGTTCAAAAACCTCCAGAATATTTGAAGAGCAGCAGTCAGCAATAAAATCCTGCAAAAAATGCATGTTTGATTGTTTTATCACATTAAGTAAATCCAGGAGGAAAGTGAATGTGTTTTCAGGAGTCTGTTGAGTGGAGAGTGTTTTGCATGTTTGCTGCTCCACACACAAAACTCCTCTGATGATCAGTGTGTGTTCAGTCCTGACAGAGTCACCGACACACTGAACAATAATGTCTCTTTTACTGATTCTGGCTACACTGGCTCTGCTGGCTCAAGGTTACATTTTCTTTCCCTATATACATAATCAGAGTTTGGTATTTATTTTGTAAAGCTTTGGCTCTGTTGTGCTTTGTTTTAATTTTTTAATTACAAATGTGTTTTTTTTTTTTTTTTTTTATAAAGGATGTAGATATCTTATCATTTGTATTTAAATGTAACACTTACGCTTTTTTTTTTTTTTTATCTCTCTCTCAGTGTCTCATGAAGAGGTCCAGACTCCTGAGTCTCTGTCTGTTAAAGCAGGAGAATCTGTCACTATTAGCTGCACTGCGTCTTCTGGAATTGGTTATTCCATGAGCTGGTATCTGCTGAAACCTGGAAAAACTCCTAAACTCCTGATTTACTATTCGAGTAACCTTGCATCCGGAGTTTCAAACCGGTTCAGTGGAAGTTATTCTGGATATCAATTTATGCTGAACATACGTGGAGTCCAGACTGAAGATGCAGGAGATTATTTCTGTATGGGGGCTTATTCTGGTCCAGTGTTCACACAGTGAAACAGCGTCGTACAAAAACCTCCCTCAGTCAGACAGCACAATGAATTTACTCAAGCAGTATGAACTAATTTACAATAAATGAGAAATTAATTCTTCAGTATGAACAGAATATATTCTAATTAAATATGCAAATTAGTGCATATTTAATTAGAAAATTTTGTATATTTAACAAATTTTTGCAATTCTTAACATAATCAATCAACTGGTAAAGTATGGTAAAATCTTTTAGTTAATTTTTTTCACCCTTTCACTCTATTCACCTGGTTTCTCTTGCCTTTTTTTTCTTTCATCCTATTCAAATGCATAAATCTTGACAGTCAGAATTCAGACTATTAGCCCTGAATTTAATGTAAACTATGTAAAATAAGTATAAATTAATAAAATATTTTTATTGTCACTGTAATTTTTCAAATACTTTATTTATGAATGTATATATATATATATATATATATATGAATGTTTATAAAAGTGGCTCAAATGTGATGCTGTTAATCACAATAATCACAATGGACACTACCCCCCACCCCCCACCCCCACCCAAAAAAAAAAAAAAAAAAAATCAATAAAAAGTGATATTTAGGTTGTTTTTGTTTTAGTGTTTAATATCTCAGCAAGAAAGTAAACACCATATTTGAGTCAAAATGCTTTTATTTGCCAGTAATAAAACAACAAATATATCATTGCTGTTACAACAGATAAGAATATTTGAACAATATACTAACAGAAAGAAAGATTAATTTTTTAGCATTGACTGATTTCGAACAGTCCTTTGTAAGAATTTGTGTGTGTATGTGTGAGTATAAATGAAATATGCATGCCTATAATCTCTGTGTGATCTGTGTGTGTGTTTCACTGGTCATCACACTGCTGTGTGTTCAGGCTCTCGGTCACTGCATTCTGGGATGGGTGCGTGGCGTCACAGCTGATGGTTGTTGCTCTCCTCCACTCACTCTCAGTGAGGCTCAGGCTGCTGCTCCAGCTGTACAGTCCATCCTTCTGCAGCACACTGGGACTCAGATTCACAGCAGAGCTCCTGCTGCTGCCATCCACCTTCCAGCTCAGCTTCCAGTCAGAGGGGAATCCCTTACTGCCCACACACACCACTGTAGCCTTACCCTGCTGCAGCTCGTCTCTGGAGGGCGGCAGGACCGTGAGAGTGGGACGAGTGGCAGCTAAAGAGAGAGAGAGATGAGAGAGAGAGAGAGAGAGAGAGAGAGAGAGAGAGAGAGAGAGAGAGAGAGAGAGAGAGAGAGAGAGAGAGAGAGAGAGAGTTTCATTCTTCTTAAAAACAGCTCTATCAGTCTTTCACTTCCCTTTAAGAGATTCAGAGTTAATCAAGCAGATCTGAGGTGCAACAGCCTGTAAAAACACATTTTACTGACTGTATTTTTTCAGATTTTAGTCTTTATATTCGTAATAACATTAATATATTCAGTATTTACAAATATAACAAAAATCAATTTCTAACCCTATCAGACTAAAATGTTTAAGATTTATATCTTTTCTGATTGTAAAAATATATTCAGTTTAAGAAAATTATTTTGGATTTTATAAAGCATGAAAATGAACATCTTTTTTTTCAGAGCCGATTTCAGATTTGTAATCGGCTCTGATATAAAACAATATTTAGTATTTCATAATTTATTAAGTACCCAATTACAGCATATATTACAGTACAGTAATAACTGAAATAGGAGTTAGATATATTCTGTATTATTTTAAACACATAAAGATAATCAATTATTTATTTGACAATTATAGTTTAAAATGTATATTTATAAAACAATATTTTTTAAATAGAAAGAGATGTACTTACTTCCAACTGAGAGTCGAGTTCCTCCACCGAACGTGCGCCACAGTGATACAAACCCAATCAGCGGCTGTACAAAAACCTCCTGCACTAAAACTGACCCTGAGTTACACTAACATCAACACTGACACTAAAACTTTATTTTAGTTTAGTTGTGTTCACAAAAAAAAACTGTTAATGAATAAAATGTTGCAAAATGTATTTTGATTGTTTTTTCAGGTAAATTCCAGGATGCATCTGAAAGTGTTTTGCATATTAACTGAACACTGCAGTGCTTAAAACTCCACTGATGATTATTAGTGTGTGACACCGACACACACACACACACACAGAACAATGATGTCTCTTATTCTAATGCTGTGGACACTCGGTCTGCTCGCTCAAGTTTCAAAAACTATATTTTCTACATTATGACGATACATTTGAAAAAAAATTGTGCAAAATTTTGAATTTGTGCTTAATGTTTCATTATGTATTCATTTCAACTGTTTTATAGCAGATGCAAACTTCTTTTCATTTGTTTTTGAACTCTCTCTCAGTGTCTCATCAAGAGGTTCAGTCTCCTGAGTCTCTGAGTGTTAAAGCAGGAGAGTCAGTCTCTATGAGCTGCACTGGGACCAGTGGAGTTGATGATGACATGAGCTGGTATCTGCAGAAACCTGGAGAAGCTCCTAAACTCCTGATCTATAAAGCAAGTCGACTTCAATCTGGAGTCCCAGATCGGTTCAGTGGAAGTTATTCTGGACTTCATTTCACACTGAATCTACGTGGAGTCCAGCCTGAGGATGCAGGAGTTTATTACTGTATGGGGGCTTACAGTGGTGGAGTGTCCACACAGTGAAACAACATCATACAAAAACCTCCCTCAGTCAGACACTACAGAGAACATGAGAATAATTTCAGGCTTGCTCTGTACAACAGTTGAACAAAAGGACACTTAAATCAGTAAGCCTAATGATGAATATGTTCCTAAGTATTTAGCAATTTGTTCACTTCAATTGTCATTTCAGATTTTAGCAGAAATGAATATATGTGCAATTTTGATCTCAGCCTCATTGTGGACAGAAGCTTGTTTTTATGATTAAAGGCTAAAAACAATTAAAGCTTATTATATGCAGCACAAAAATACATCACATTATATTTAATATGAAAATGTGAACTCACGCCATCAAAACATACTGAAACTATTCTCTTTTTTAATATTACTTCAATATTTTCAATATTAAAAAATTATGTTATTATTCATATAACTCACATCCACAATATTACATACGTACAATAGACTTTGTTAAAATATACTATAAAATTAATTATCAAACATGAAAAAAGATATTTAACAGGTATTTAAAAATGTATTTGAAGTTGCTGGTATATACATGGCAAAAGTAATATCAAGACATGTTATTGGATTAGTTTGTCCTGGAACAACATAAGTGTCAAAGAAATATCCAAACTCCATCCCTCAACACAACTCTAAACATATTACCAAAAGAATTACAGGGAAATTACGGGTTGTTGTCTAAAAATGTTGTCCAAGCCTTAACCTAAATATGACCCTTTCCCATTTCTTAAAATATAATTAATTTACAACAAGGATTAACAAGAATGTTGATCTAACAAGTCCTTAATGGCAAAATCAGGATTACCAGTCCATCTTTCTCCAGAACACTGATACTCAGAGTCACTGCTTCCAGAATCCCTTACTGCAGACACATATGGATTCAAACACAGGACTATACTTGGCATTCATAATATTTTCAGGTTAAATAGATCTAGATCACACCAAAGTTGCGACGTTGAATTTTTATTTTTTTTTTTTTTTTTTTTGTGCTCTATAATCTCAATATTAAGATGCTCTATGAACATATAGCAAACAAATGTAAAGTTTTGCTTTATTCAACATTATATATTTTAGATACTAATCATACATGATAGATATGCAAAAATGATATAAAATAAATGTAAAATATAAAATATAATAAAAGTTATAGACAACTTCCATTTTATTTTTCTGACTTGAATGCATGACATGTTGTAATGCCCAACTCAGAACTACTTATTCAAAATACTGATTTGTTGAGGAACGCCACAACTGTTGCTGAATTCGAAACAGCACACTACTCTTACGCTATAGAAATATATTGTAAAATTAGTGATTGCTTTGGCGTTGTTTTGCACTGTTTTCATTGGCAGAGCAAAAATAAAAAGTAACATGCAATACTCTCTATAGAAGTAAAAAAAAAAAAAGTACGTCTCAAATGTTTGTAATTCAAACAAAGAATTTAGTGATAATTCTGATAGTGTCTTGTGAATCCCACTCACACAGGCAAATAAAATAAATTGTATATTTGTATATTTGCTTCTCCATCATTTAGTTTTTTTAATTGAAATATTAAGGTAATTTTTCCATTTATTTCACAACCCACAACAGTCTTTTACAGGACATACTGTTTTTCAGGTTCACATTTACAATGTGATTAACTGAGAATTTATTTAATTTCTTACTTTATTCTGCACTTACTTCCAGCTCTCAGTTTAGTTCCTCCACAATGATTCTCATTTATTCAGTGTTCAAAAACCTCCAGAATATTTGAAGAGCAGCAGTCAGCAATAAAATCCTGCAAAAAATGCATGTTTGATTGTTTTATCACATTAAGTAAATCCAGGAGGAAAGTGAATGTGTTTTCAGGAGTCTGTTGAGTGGAGAGTGTTTTGCATGTTTGCTGCTCCACACACAAAACTCCTCTGATGATCAGTGTGTGTTCAGTCCTGACAGAGTCACTGACACACTGAACAATAATGTCTCTTTTACTGATTCTGGCTAGACTGGCTCTGCTGGCTCAAGGTTAAACATTTTGTATGTAAAAATCTCATAATTTGTATTTAAATGTAACACTTACCCCCTTTTTTTTTTTTATCTCTCTCTAGTGTCTCATGAAGAGGTCCAGACTCCTGAGTCTCTGTCTGTTAAAGCAGGAGAATCTGTCACTATTAGCTGCACTGCGTCTTCTGGAATTGGTTATTCCATGAGCTGGTATCTGCTGAAACCTGGAAAAACTCCTAAACTCCTGATTTACTATTCGAGTAACCTTGCATCCGGAGTTTCAAACCGGTTCAGTGGAAGTTATTCTGGATATCAATTTATGCTGAACATACGTGGAGTCCAGACTGAAGATGCAGGAGATTATTTCTGTATGGGGGCTTATTCTGGTCCAGTGTTCACACAGTGAAACAGCGTCGTACAAAAACCTCCCTCAGTCAGACAGCACAATGAATTTACTCAAGCAGTATGAACTAATTTACAATAAATGAGAAATTAATTCTTCAGTATGAACAGAATATATTCTAATTAAATATGCAAATTAGTGCATATTTAATTAGAAAATTTTGTATATTTAAATAGAACATTTCAGAAAACTTGGAATGAGCAAATTTTTGCAATTCTTAACATAATCAATCAACTGGTGAAGTATGGTAAAATCTTTTAGTTAATTTTTTTCACCCTTTCACTCTATTCACCTGGTTTCTCTTGCCTTTTTTTTCTTTCATCCTATTCAAATGCATAAATCTTGACAGTCAGAATTCAGACTATTAGCCCTGAATTTAATGTAAACTATGTAAAATAAGTATAAATTAATAAAATATTTTTATTGTCACTGTAATTTTTCAAATACTTTATTTATGAATGTATATATATATATATATATATGAATGTGTATAAAAGTGGCTCAAATGTGATGCTGTTAATCACAATAATCACAATGGACACTACCCCGCCCCCCCCACCCCCACCCACAAAACAAAAAAAACCAATAAAAAGTGATATTTAGGTTGTTTTTGTTTTAGTGTTTAATATCTCAGCAAGAAAGTAAACACCATATTTGAGTCAAAATGCTTTTATTTGCCAGTAATAAAACAACAAATATATCATTGCTGTTACAACAGATAAGAATATTTGAACAATATACTAACAGAAAGAAAGATTAATTTTTTAGCATTGACTGATTTCGAACAGTCCTTTGTAAGAATTTGTGTGTGTATGTGTGAGTATAAATGAAATATGCATGCCTATAATCTCTGTGTGATCTGTGTGTGTGTTTCACTGGTCATCACACTGCTGTGTGTTCAGGCTCTCGGTCACTGCATTCTGGGATGGGTGCGTGGCGTCACAGCTGATGGTTGTTGCTCTCCTCCACTCACTCTCAGTGAGGCTCAGGCTGCTGCTCCAGCTGTACAGTCCATCCTTCTGCAGCACACTGGGACTCAGATTCACAGCAGAGCTCCTGCTGCTGCCATCCACCTTCCAGCTCAGCTTCCAGTCAGAGGGGAATCCCTTACTGCCCACACACACCACTGTAGCCTTACCCTGCTGCAGCTCGTCTCTGGAGGGCGGCAGGACTGTGAGAGTGGGACGAGTGGCAGCTAAAGAAAGAAAGAGAGAGAGAGAGAGAGAGAGAGAGAGAGAGAGAGAGAGAGAGAGAGAGAGAGAGAGAGAGAGAGAGAGAGAGAGAGAGAGAGAGAGAGAGAGAGAGAGAGAGAGAGAGAGAGAGAGAGAGAGAGTTTCATTCTTCTTAAAAACAGCTCTATCAGTCTTTCACTTCCCTTTAAGAGATTCAGAGTTAATCAAGCAGATCTGAGGTGCAACAGCCTGTAAAAACACATTTTACTGACTGTATTTTTTCAGATTTTAGTCTTTATATTCGTAATAACATTAATATATTCAGTATTTACAAATATAACAAAAATCAATTTCTAACCCTATCAGACTAAAATGTATTAGATTTATATCTTTTCTGATTGTAAAAATATATTCAGTTTAAGAAAATTATTTTGGATTTTATAAAGCATGAAAATGAACATCTTTTTTTTCAGAGCCGATTTCAGATTTGTAATCGGCTCTGATATAAAACAATATTTAGTATTTCATAATTTATTAAGTACCCAATTACAGCATATATTACAGTACAGTAATAACTGAAATAGGAGTTAGATATATTCTGTATTATTTTAAACACATAAAGATAATCAATTATTTATTTGACAATTATAGTTTAAAATGTATATTTATAAAACAATATTTTTTAAATAGAAAGAGATGTACTTACTTCCAACTGAGAGTCGAGTTCCTCCACCGAACGTGCGCCACAGTGATACAAACCCAATCAGCGGCTGTACAAAAACCTCCTGCACTAAAACTGACCCTGAGTTACACTAACATCAACACTGACACTAAAACTTTATTTTAGTTTAGTTGTGTTCACAAAAAAAAACTGTTAATGAATAAAATGTTGCAAAATGTATTTTGATTGTTTTTTCAGGTAAATTCCAGGATGCATCTGAAAGTGTTTTGCATATTAACTGAACACTGCAGTGCTTAAAACTCCACTGATGATTATTAGTGTGTGACACCGACACACACACACACACACAGAACAATGATGTCTCTTATTCTAATGCTGTGGACACTCGGTCTGCTCGCTCAAGATAAAAAAACTATATTTTCTACATTATGACGATACATTTGAAAAAAAATTGTGCAAAATTTTGAATTTGTGCTTAATGTTTCATTATGTATTCATTTCAACTGTTTTATAGCAGATGCAAACTTCTTTTCATTTGTTTTTGAACTCTCTCTCAGTGTCTCATCAAGAGGTTCAGTCTCCTGAGTCTCTGAGTGTTAAAGCAGGAGAGTCAGTCTCTATGAGCTGCACTGGGACCAGTGGAGTTGATGATGACATGAGCTGGTATCTGCAGAAACCTGGAGAAGCTCCTAAACTCCTGATCTATAAAGCAAGTACACTTCAATCTGGAGTCCCAGATCGGTTCAGTGGAAGTTATTCTGGACTTCATTTCACACTGAATCTACGTGGAGTCCAGCCTGAGGATGCAGGAGTTTATTACTGTATGGGGGCTTACAGTGGTGGAGTGTCCACACAGTGAAACAACATCATACAAAAACCTCCCTCAGTCAGACACTACAGAGAACATGAGAATAATTTCAGGCTTGCTCTGTACAACAGTTGAACAAAAGGACAGGAACACTTAAATCAGTAAGCCTAATAATGAATATGTTCCTAAGTATTTAGCAATTTGTTCACTTCAATTGTCATTTCAGATTTTAGCAGAAATTAATATATGTGCAAGTTTTGATCTCAGCCTCATTGTGGACAGAAGCTTGTTTTTATGATTAAAGGCTAAAAACAATTAAAGCTTATATCATATGCAGCACAAAAATACATCACATTATATTTAATATGAACATGTGAACTCACGCCATCAAAACATACTGAAACTATTCTCTTTTTTAATATTACTTCAATATTTTCAATATTAAAAAATTATGTTATTATTCATATTACTCACATCCACAATATTACATATGTACAATAGACTTTGTTAAAATATACTATAAAATTAATGATCAAACATGAAAAAAGATATTTAACAGGTATTTAAAAATGTATTTGAAGTTGCTGGTATATACATGGCAAAAGTAATATCAAGACATGTTATTGGATTAGTTTGTCCTGGAACAACATAAGTGTCAAAGAAATATCCAAACTCCATCCCTCAACACAACTCTAAACATATTACCAAAAGAATTACAGGGAAATTACGGGTTGTTGTCTAAAAATGTTGTCCAAGCCTTAACCTAAATATGACCCTTTCCCATTTCTTAAAATATAATTAATTTACAACAAGGATTAACAAGAATGTTGATCTAACAAGTCCTTAATGGCAAAATCAGGATTACCAGTCCATCTTTCTCCAGAACACTGATACTCAGAGTCACTGCTTCCAGAATCCCTTACTGCAGACACATATGGATTCAAACACAGGACTATACTTGGCATTCATAATATTTTCAGGTTAAATAGATCTAGATCACACCAGAGTTGCGACGTTGAATTTTTTTTTTTTTTTTTTTTTTTTTGTGCTCTATAATCTCAATATTAAGATGCTCTATGAACATATAGCAAACAAATGTAAAGTTTTGCTTTATTCAACATTATATATTTTAGATACTAATCATACATGATAGATATGCAAAAATGATATAAAATAAATGTAAAATATAAAATATAATAAAAGTTATAGACAACTTCCATTTTATTTTTCTGACTTGAATGCATGACATGTTGTAATGCCCAACTCAGAACTACTTATTCAAAATACTGATTTGTTGAGGAACGCCACAACTGTTGCTGAATTCGAAACAGCACACTACTCTTACGCTATAGAAATATATTGTAAAATTAGTGATTGCTTTGGCGTTGTTTTGCACTGTTTTCATTGGCAGAGCAAAAATAAAAAGTAACATGCAATACTCTCTATAGAAGTAAAAAAAAAAAAAAAGTACGTCTCAAATGTTTGTAATTCAAACAAAGAATTTAGTGATAATTCTGATAGTGTCTTGTGAATCCCACTCACACAGGCAAATAAAATAAATTGTATATTTGTATATTTGCTTCTCCATCATTTAGTTTTTTTAATTGAAATATTAAGGTAATTTTTCCATTTATTTCACAACCCACAACAGTCTTTTACAGGACATACTGTTTTTCAGGTTCACATTTACAATGTGATTAACTGAGAATTTATTTAATTTCTTACTTTATTCTGCACTTACTTCCAGCTCTCAGTTTAGTTCCTCCACAATGATTCTCATTTATTCAGTGTTCAAAAACCTCCAGAATATTTGAAGAGCAGCAGTCAGCAATAAAATCCTGCAAAAAATGCATGTTTGATTGTTTTATCACATTAAGTAAATCCAGGAGGAAAGTGAATGTGTTTTCAGGAGTCTGTTGAGTGGAGAGTGTTTTGCATGTTTGCTGCTCCACACACAAAACTCCTCTGATGATCAGTGTGTGTTCAGTCCTGACAGAGTCACCGACACACTGAACAATAATGTCTCTTTTACTGATTCTGGCTAGACTGGCTCTGCTGGCTCAAGGTTAAACATTTTGTATGTAAAAATCTCATAATTTGTATTTAAATGTAACACTTACCCCCTTTTTTTTTTTTATCTCTCTCTAGTGTCTCATGAAGAGGTCCAGACTCCTGAGTCTCTGTCTGTTAAAGCAGGAGAATCTGTCACTATTAGCTGCACTGCGTCTTCTGGAATTGGTTATTCCATGAGCTGGTATCTGCTGAAACCTGGAAAAACTCCTAAACTTTTGATCTATGAAATGAGTAACCTTGCATCCGGAGTTTCAAACCGGTTCAGTGGAAGTTATTCTGGATATCAATTTATGCTGAACATACGTGGAGTCCAGACTGAAGATGCAGGAGATTATTTCTGTATGGGGGCTTATTCTGGTCCAGTGTTCACACAGTGAAACAGCATCGTACAAAAACTTCCCTCAGTCAGACGGCACAATGAATTTACTCAAGCAATGAACTAATTTACATTAAATGAGAAATTAATTCTGCAGTATATTAATTAATACAGTATGAACAGAATAATCAGATAATCAATCTAACATTCTGTCTGTGATTCTGTGATAAACAGTTAGAGAAAGACACTACAGGTAAAAACATTGGGTAACACTTTATTTTAGGGTATTTTAACTAGTTGCTTATTAGCATTGCAGTTTACTAGAATATTGGCTATTTATTAGTTCTTATTAAGCACATATTAATGTCTTATTCTACATGACCTTATTCTACATTCTTAATCTTACCCAATACCTAAACTTAACAACTACCTTACTGACTATTAATAAGCAGTAAATTAGGAGTTTATTGAGGGAAAAGTCGTAGTTAATAGTTTATATGTGTTCCCTATTCTAAAGTGTTACCAAACATTGTATTTTCAAGCACAGGTCAGTTTTGAGATTTTGGGCTATTTCACTTTTCACAACGTGTTGTTTTAGACTAGTGGAAAGAAAACATCCAAAATGCATTTTAAGTGTTTGTTTTATTGCACTTTATCTATTTATGTCTGTAGATTATACATCTTTAAAGGCTATTTTCTCAAAATGTTTTTTTTTTTCTCATGCACTGAGCCACAAAATCTCTACTTATTAACATACACCAACCTTTACAGTTTCATTCCTATATATGTTACAGATGGGTTTGTTCACATTTGCCTGATTTTATAGGCTACATCATTTTATTCCTAAAAAACATGATTTTTTTTTCTTTCTTATGGCCGTTGATGGTATTTTCTGATTTTTGGAGTGATAAAAAGATATTTCCAAAATCCCCTCCATAAAAGACATCAAAATTTGTCTCTGTCAACAAAAATCTGACATAAAATTTTGAGGCTGGCTTCAGATTTTTGTTTTGGAAATAGACCTATTTGCAAATTAGTGCATATTTAATTAGAAAAAAAAAAAATGTTTGCAATTCTTAACGTAATCAATCAACTGGAAGAATGGTGAAATCTTTTAGTTCATATATCCTATTCACCTGGCTTGTCTTGCTTTTTTTTTCTTTCATCTTGTTCTGAATTGAGACTATTAGCCCTTAATTTAATGTAAAAAAAAAGTATAAATGTAATCAATAAAATCTTTTTATTGTGACTGTAATTTTTCAAATACCTTATATAGATTTTGTTATTAATGTTTATAAAGTAAAAGTAGCTAAAATATTTTATTTAATTAAAATATGATTAAGATGTCATGTTAACATAAATATCTCTTTTACTGCAATTGATATTTTCAAAATTAAAATATTATTTTAATGCTGTTCATCACACTAATCACAATGGACCCCCCCCCCTCCAAAAAAAAAAAAAAAAAAAACAAAAAACAAAAAACAAAAAAACAATAAAAAGAGATATTTCACATTTTAGGTTGTTTTCGATTTCAAAGAGTTTAATATTTCAGCAAGAAAGTGAACACCATATTTGAGTCAAAATGCTTTTATTTGGCAGCAATAAAACAACAAACACATCATTGCTGTAACAACAGATAACAGGATGAAAGGTTAATTGTGTAGCAATTAGAACTGATTTAGAACAGTCCTTTGTAATAGTTTGTGTGTGTGTATGTGTAAGTGTAAATGAATGATTATGCATGCCTATAATCTATGTGTGATCTGTGTGTATGTTTCACTGGTCATCACACTGCTGTGTGTTCAGGCTCTCGGTCACTGCATTCTGGGATGGGTATGTGGCGTCACAGCTGATGGTTGTTGCTCTCCTCCACTCACTCTCAGTGAGGCTCAGGCTGCTGCTCCAGCTGTACAGTCCATCCTTCTGCAGCACACTGGGACTCAGATTCACAGCAGAGCTCCTGCTGCTGCCATCCACCTTCCAGCTCAGCTTCCAGTCAGAGGGGAATCCCTTACTGCCCACACACACCACTGTAGCCTTACCCTGCTGCAGCTCGTCTCTGGAGGGCGGCAGGACTGTGAGAGTGGGACGAGTGGCAGCTAAAGAAAGAAAGAGAGAGAGAGAGAGAGAGAGAGAGAGAGAGAGAGAGAGAGAGAGAGAGAGAGAGTTTCATTCTTCTTAAAAACAGCTCTATCAGTCTTTCACTTCCCTTTAAGAGCTTCAGAGTTAATCAAGCAGATCTGAAGGGTAACAGCCTGTAAAAACACATTTTACTGCTGTATTTTTCAGATTTATATTCTTTATATAAATCTTAAGTCTTTATATTCAGTATTCCTATAAATATATAACACTTTACAATAAGGTTTCATTTGTTAAAATTAGATAACTATGGTTAACATGAACTAACAATGATACATTTTTAATCATAGTTAATGATCAATTCAGTATTTACTAATACAAATCAAAAGTTTTATCTGGTAATATTAGGCCTTATGGACCTGAGCTAACATGAAGTAACAATGAACAGTTGAATTATTTTTTTTAATTAATGTTAACAAAGATTAATAAATATTGTATCAAATGTATATATTGCTCATTATTATTCAATGTTTGTAATGCATTAACTAACAATAACTAATGAGACCTACCTTATTTGTACAGCATTTATAAAATATCAAGCTGCATACCTCTATCAGACTTAAATGTACATACTAGTATTTTTATATCTAGCTTTCAGATTTATATTCTGATTTGTTACAATAGCCTAAAAGTCAATACACTCTTTACTGGCATCAGTGGTTCCATGAAGATCCTTTAACATTCATGGAACATTTCCATTTCCCTAAAGGTGCTTTATCGTACAAACAGATTCTCAAATTATAAAATGATTTTCACACCAAGGGGGAAAAATGATTCTTTTAAGAACCGTTCACATAAAGGTTCTCTGGGGAACTCAAGATGGTTGTTCTGTGGCATCTCTGTGAAAAAATAAAATCCCTTTTGGAATCTTTGTTCACAAGAGTGAATAATCAAACTTAAAAAGAAAATTTTGAAATATTTTATTTAAAAATATTTCTCCTAAAATTAAGATGTTGCATTTTGTTTTAAAAATATTGATATTAAAATATCAAGAATAAAAGAATAAATTCAATTTCAGTTTATAATTATGCATTTAGATTTATAATCAAATCTGATAAATAACAACATATTTAGCATGTTTAGCATTTTTATATTTGTTTAATGCCTAATTATACTGTGTATAATACATACATATTTATAACTGACATCTGACACAGGAATATACAGTGTGTGTGTGTGTGTGTGTGTGTATATATATATATATATATATATATATAAATAATAGAAATTAACAATTATAATTTACCCCTCAGACAAAAAAAAAGGTGACTAATAATGTAGATTAATTATTTTGAACCATGATTTTGGTTATTTTACACAAGGTATGAAAATATTTATTTTCTATATTTTTTATTTTAGTTATTGTTGTTCTTTTCTTGTTCTATTATTTTCTTTTTTATATAAATTCTTTTTGAAATAGAAAGAGGTTGACTTACTTCCAACTGAGAGTCGAGTTCCTCCACCGAACGTGCGCCACAGTGATACAAACCCAATCAGCGGCTGTACAAAAACCTCCTGCACTAAAACTGACCCTTTATCTTAGGTTAATTTAGTTCAGCCAGGTAAAAATTAGAAATAGATTGTTAATGAATAAAATGCTGGAGTAAGAGTGTTGGTAAGACTGACTGATTGACTGACTGACTGACTGATTGATTGATTGATTGATTGATTGATTTTGTTGAAAAAATATTTTATAATATATACATTTCTGCTTAAATCTAGAGTTTCTGAACACGTTGAATTTTTTTTATAAAATCTTACTGCTTTAAATATTGTTCAAAATGTAAAAAAAAAAAAATTGCCTGAAATATACATTTCCCATCATTAGTCTTGAAACAATAAATTAATGAATGCGGGAATATGTAACTACTGATTACAGAAACAGAATATGTGGATGTCATGTTTAATTTATACTGATATTCTAATTAAATCATAATTGTGTATGTATAATTGTATATGTATAAGTAGCAGAACTTATCCGTTTCTGTCTCAAATGATTGATGTTGTGAACTTGTTTATTGTCATATTCTCTGTAGTGTCTGACTGAGGGAGGTTTTTGTATGATGTTGTTTCACTGTGTGAACACTTCATCACTGTAATACCCCATACAATAATAAACTCCTGCATCCTCAGGCTGGACTCCACGAATGTTCAGTGTAAAATCAGGTTCATATCCACTTCCACTGAACCGATCTGGGACTCCAGATTCAAGTTCACTTGCTTCATAGATCAGGAGTTTAGGAGCTTCTCCAGGTTTCTGCAGATACCAGCTCATGTCAGCACCAACTCCACTGGTCCCAGTGCAGCTCATAGAGACTGACTCTCCTGCTTTAACACTCAGAGACTCAGGAGACTGAACCTCTTGATGAGACACTGAGAGAGAGTTCAAAAACAATTACAATTACTCCAAAATATAAACCAAGAGAAGTTTTCTGCCAAATATAATAAAACAAAAAAACAAAGCACAAGTTCAAATTTTTGTACACATATAATCCAAATTTTTATCATCATAATGAGAAAAAATATATTTTTGAACCTTGAGCGAGCAGACCGAGTGTCCACAGCATTAGAATCAGAGACATCTTTGTGTGTGTGTGTGTGTCGGTGTCACACACTAATAATCATCAGTGGAGTTTTAAGCACATGTTCAGTTCATATGCAAAACACTCTCAAAAACACATTCAGATGCATCCTGGAATTTACCTCATGAAACGATCAAAATACACTACTGTTCCAAAGATTGGGGTTGGTAAGATTTGTTAATGTTTTTGAAAAAAGTCTCTTCTGCTCACCAAGGCAGCATTTATTTAATAAAAAAAAAATTGTGAAATATTATTACAAGTGAAAATACAGGGGTTGGACAAAGAAACTGAAACACTGGCCAGTATAGTGTTGGAGGATTCACATATATGCGCGGCCTGGTGGCCAATATTCACTGATTTCACATTCCATCAGTAAGAGCAGAGTGTGAAGGTTGAATAGCAATAGCACAGCTGTACATAAAATATTGCAATCCACATAACATAATGGGAGACATATCAGAGTTCAAAAGAGGACAAATTGTTGGCTCATCTGTGACCAGAACAGCAAGTCTTTGTGGTGTATCGAGAGCTGTGATATCCAGGGTTGGCATACCACCACGTAGGACAAACCACATCCAACATGAGTTACTGTTGACACAAGAGGAAGTTGAAAGATGTCCAGGTACTAACCCAGATTGTATCCAAAAAAATTAAAACCACATCTGCCCAACTCACTGCATTAAATGCACAAAGTTGATATTCATGGTCAGGCTACTATAGTCAAACCTTTGGTCGCTCATGCCAATGCCAAATGTCAGTTTCATTAGTGCCAACAGTGCAAATCTTGGGCTGTAGACAATGTGAAACATGTATTGTTCTCTGATGAGTCCACCTTCACTGTCTTTCTTACGGTGTGGAGAAGCCCCAAAGAAGGTTAACACCCGGACTGTTGCTGCCCAGAGTGAAGCACAGCAGTGGATCAGTGATGGTTTGGGCTACAATATCATGGCACCCCCCACCGTGCTTGATGGGTGCGTCACTGCATTCTGGAGGATCATGTGCACCTAATGGTTCAAACATTGTATCCTGAAGGGTGTGTCGTGTATCAGCATGATAATACACAAATACACACACCAAGACTTGTGACAGAATGGCTTGATGAACATGAAAGTGAAGTTGAACATTTCTCATGGCCTGCACAGTCACCAGATCTAAATATTTTTGAGCCACTTTGGGGTATTTTGGAAAGTAAGTCAGAAAACGTTTTCCTCCACCAGCATCACATAGTGACCTGGACACTGTTCTGAAAGAGGAATGGCTCAAAATCCCACTGGCCACTGTGAAGGACTTGTATCTGTCATTCCCAAGACAAACTGATGCTGTATTTGCCGCAAAAGGAGGCACTACACCATTCTAATAATTTAATTATTGTGGTCTAAAACCAGGTGTTTCAGTTTTAATGTCCAACTCCTGTTTTCTATTTGAATATATTTTACAATTAAAATGTTAAAAAGCTGAATTTTCAGTCATCATTACTTCAGTCTTCAGTGTCACATGATCCTTCAGAATATGCTGATTTGGTGCTAAAGAAACATTTCTTGTTATTATCAATGCTGAAAACAGTTAATAACAGTTAAATAACAGTTAAAATAGCTGCTTAAAATTTTTGTGGAAACAGTGATATATATTTTTTAGGATTCTTTGATGAATAGAAAGTTCAGTATAACAGCATTTATTTGAAACAGAAATCTTTTGAAACATTATAAATGTGTTTATTGTCACTTTCGGATAAATTTAGCATCATTGTGGACAGAGGCCTGCTTTTATGCTACAGGCCCCTTATCATTAAATTCCCAGTTGTTAAGATCCTGAAACTTGTGAAAAGCAGAAACAGAGGCCGGAATCATGAGCTTTATTACATGCAGCATGTAGAAAACACATCATATTATACTGTATATGAACGTGAACTCAAGCCATACCATTTATCGTTTAATTATATTCTCAATGTTAAAATATAAGTATTCATCCTATTCACAATCACAATATTATATACAGTCATTATACTTTGACTAATATTATTATGCATATATATAATAATTATCAAACATGTAACCTTTTTTTTTTTTTTAACAAAAATGTATTTTTCTTTTAAATAATTTTAGTGGTATTTAAAGTCAATCAGCGTGATGAACATCTGTTCTTGAATCAAACTTTTGTTGGTCCTGGAACAACATGGGTGTCAAAGAAACACTCTAAACCTAGTCATAAATTACCACACAAATCAGAGCGAAATTAGCCTAATATAGTTTGAGAAGGATGTTGACTCTTTCTGTAGGTTACACTGATGTACCAGTAGGTGGCGACAGGTGACTGCCTTCATGAGCGAGTCATTCAATCATTCAACCAATTCTTTCAAAATGTCTAAGGTTGCATATGCAAACTAGTTCCTGAGAAGGAGAACGAGACGCTGAGCAAAAACAGAAAAAGCATGCAGTAAAATTTAAGTAAATTCAGTTACTTTCAGTTTCTTGACTCTAAGAAAGGTTCTTGTTCTCAGAAAGGACATTTACATTGTGAAAACACTTTGAATATGAACTGCATGCTTCAGTGCTCTGGAGGTCTTTATAGATCTGTGAGTTTATGATTTTATGACTGACAGCTCTCCTTCATGATAACAGATCCAAAAGCAAACATGACTTTAATAGCTATCATTATTTGGACACTCACAACCTGCACCTGGAGTAAGTATATAGAAATTCAATTCATCAGCCAATTTAGAGAAAACTCCACAGGTGGTGAAATAAAGATGTAAATTATGTATATACATTTTCAAACATATTCTTTATGCATTTTTTAATATCACCTGATATTATTAAATATATTATAATTGAATTCTAATGTATATATGTTTTGATATGTATGATGATATTTAGCCCTTGTAGTGCAACTGTAAGAAATATTGTGTCTAACAGATACCTTGCCTATAACTGTTAGTTTCAGTGTTGTTCTCATCAGTTTTATAATATTTTTTCTGTCTCTCTCTTCAGGTTCTGTGGGACAAACTCTGACTCAATCTGAAGCTCAAAAAGTTCAACCTGATCAGACTGTCACTATTCACTGCAATCATAAACCAGCAATAAACTGTATTAAAGCAACAGGCTCTGATCAGTATTGTATGGCCTGGTACCATCAGATTCCTGGAGAAGTTCCTAAACTCCTGATCTATGCCACATCAGACAGAGCTTCAGGTGTTTCTTCTAGATTTAGTGGCAGTGAAAGTGGAAACCACATGGATTTTACTCTGACCATCAGTGGAGTCCAGCCTGAAGATTCAGGAGTTTATTATTGTCAGAGTGAACATGACAAGGGAGGCTCGAACTGGGTGTTCACACAGTGTAAAATCATCATACAAAAACCTCTTTGGCTGAGACTTCAGCGCTGCAGCTTTGAGCTTCCGCAGATGTTGATGTTGAAGATCATCATTCACCTCACTGACTTTACACACTATCATACACACAGACATTTTAAGGCTGGAGAACTGTTAATGTTCATTAGTCACAAACTCAACACATTCTACAGTATATATTTTATCAATAATAAACATAAGAATGCTCAATCTTATTTCCACATGAATTACAATCCAATAAAAGATGGAAGAAAGCTCACTGTGGCATAATATTTCATATGTTATATTTCACCTCTAAATTGACTTAAATTGAAAAACTTCTTGATGAGAAATGAATTCTGTTCCATATATGAATATGAATTATGAATATGAATTCCATATTCTGTGTCTGAATTAGAGCTTAGATTCTCTGCCCGAGCCCGAGCCCGAGCCCGGACTCGACCCGACGGGCCGGTGTTTCCCGCCACCGTCCTCGGGCCGGGTCGGGTCGGGCCCTTGATAAAGCACGTCACGTGTCATGCGCAGCGTCTCGTCCACTCGCACTCGCAGTCTCGCACGCGTGACGCATCACACCTGCTGTGTTTTAGCCATTAAATAAGCACATTTAGTTTCAAGTTTAAATTTTGTTTTGAAGAAAGATTTTCTTTAAAGTGAATTTCGTTTAGTATAAATTGTATCTCAATTTTAATACATTTTTCATCAACCAATTGCCTGGATTTAATACATAAAAAGCAATATAGCAGACAATATAATAATGACATGGAGGCGCCGGCGCGCCGCGGTCACACTTACACTATTTGAAACTCGTAACACACGCTGTCACCGAATTTACAAATGCACATCTTGCTTGTTGCTCACACACATATTATGTTGAAATAACAATATGCTGAAGTAACATTATTAATAATAATTAATCTTTAAGAATATTTGATTGAATGCTGAATGCTGTGCTTGTTCAATTTAATAAAATTAAAAGTTTAATTATGATAATTAAAATAATTGAATATTTAATATTGAGTGGCCAATTTTTGCTCATTTATTAATAGTATTTATATAATATATATATATGACTGCGCAGCTCCCCCCTGTAGCCTAAATGATCTAGCACAGCAGCACCTGCGTTAAAAAAAATCTGGCGCCGCCCCTGGTTATAACGGCCCACATATTAAAAATGGTCGGGTTTAAATCGGGCTCGGGCTCATAATTACAGTGAACGTGTCGGGCCGGGCCGGGCTCGGACACAACGTGCTCGGGCTCGGGTAGGGTCGGGCTTGATTTGTTGGGCCCGATCTAAGCTCTAGTCTGAATCCACATTTGTCTGCCTCCTCTGTCCAAAATTACAACACATCATCCCTACAGTATTATTTTATATATTTGTGAAGTTTAATTGGACTCTTATGAATTATCAACATATGTAAATAAAAAATTAATAAAAGATTATAGTAAATTAATTAATCTTTTTTAAAAACCTTTTTAATTTCATGTAAATATATCTTATAATATTCATACTTCCACACAAGAAATACATACTTAATGATTCAAAAAGCTTTTATTTGGGAAAAATTATTGTTTAATAACAATCAAAATATGTGTAAAAAGAAAAATTAACAGGCTTAAAGAAAAATTAACTTAAAGAGCAAATTGTAAAACAATGCTAACAAACCTTTATGAAGACTGTGTATGTGTGAGTAAATGAATGATTATGCATGCCTATAATCTCTGTGTGATCTGTGTGTGTGTTTCACTGGTCATCACACTGCTGTGTGTTCAGGCTCTCGGTCACTGCATTCTGGGATGGGTGCGTGGCGTCACAGCTGATGGTTGTTGCTCTCCTCCACTCACTCTCAGTGAGGCTCAGGCTGCTGCTCCAGCTGTACAGTCCATCCTTCTGCAGCACACTGGGACTCAGATTCACAGCAGAGCTCCTGCTGCTGCCATCCACCTTCCAGCTCAGCTTCCAGTCAGAGGGGAATCCCTTACTGCCCACACACACCACTGTAGCCTTACCCTGCTGCAGCTCGTCTCTGGAGGGCGGCAGGACCGTGAGCGTGGGATGGGTGGCAGCTAAAGAGAGAGAGAGAGAGAGAGAGAGAGAGAGAGAGAGAGAGAGAGAGAGAGAGAGAGAGAGAGAGAGAGAGAGTTTCATTCTTCTTAAAAACAGCTCTATCAGTCTTTCACTTCCCTTTAAGAGATTCAGAGTTAATCAAGCAGATCTGAAGGGTAACAGCCTGTAAAAACACATTTTACTGACTGTATTACTGTATTACTGTATACTGAATATAAAGACTTAAGATTTATATAAAGAATATAAATCTGAAATTATATTCTTTATATAAATCTTAAGTCTTTATATTCAGTATTCCTATAAATATATAACACTTTACAATAAGGTTTCATTTGTTAAAATTAGATAACTATGGTTAACATGAACTAACAATGATACATTTTTAATCATAGTTAATGTTCAATTCAGTATTTACTAATACAAATCAAAAGTTTTATCTGGTAATATTAGGCCTTATGGACCTGAGCTAACATGAAGTAACAATGAACAGTTGAATTATTTTTTTTAATTAATGTTAACAAAGATTAATAAATATTGTATCAAATGTATATATTGCTCATTATTATTCAATGTTTGTAATGCATTAACTAACAATAACTAATTCAGTACTTACAAATATTACAAAAAAATGATAACAAATCAGACTAAAATGCATTAGATTTTTATCTATTCTGACTTGTGAAAATAAATTCAGTTTAATAAGAAAATGACTTTGTTTTTTATAATGAAGATGTTTTATTTTGCTTTAACATTAAAAAATATCAAGAGTAATAGAATACATTTCTTTTCAGTATATAAATGCACATTCAGAATTATAATCAAGTCTGATATATAACAAAATATTATGTAAACTGCTCAGTTATACAGCACATATTTACAGTACAGTAATAACTGACACCTGAAACAGCAGTTAGATATATTTCTGTATTATCTTAAACATAAATATAATCAAGAAAATTTATTAAAATAATTTTTTATAAAAATGTTTTTTTTTTTTTTTTTTTTTAATAGAAAGAGATTTACTTACTTCCAACTTAGAGTCGAGTTCCTCCACCAAATGTCCACCACAGTGATACAAACCCAATCAGCGGCTGTACAAAAACCTCCTGCACTAAAACTGACATTGAGTTACACTAACATCAACACTGACACTAAAACTGTATCTGTATCTTTAGTTTTGCTCAGTCAGCTGAAAAAATAAATAAATCGTTAATGAATAAAATGTTGTAAAATGTATTTTGATTGTTTTTTTCAGGTAAATTCCAGGATGCATCTGAAAGTGTTTTTGAGTAGAGAGTGTTTTGCATATGAACTGAACATGTGCTTAAAACTCTGATGATTATTAGTGTGTGACACCGACACACACACACACACACACACTTAAAACAATGATGTCTCTTATTCTGATGCTGTGGACGCTCGGTCTGCTCGCACAAGGTTCAAAAATATATTTTCTACCTTATGATGAAGAATTTTTAAATGTATTTGTGCAAAATTTTGAATTTGTGCTTTATGTTTTATTTTTTATGCATTCATTTCAACTGTTTTATTGCAGATGTTAACTTCTTTTCATTTGTTTTTGAACTCTCTCTCAGTGTCTCATCAAGAGGTTCAGTCTCCTGAGTCTCTGAGTGTTAAAGCAGGAGAGTCAGTCTCTATGAGCTGCACTGGGACCAGTGGAGTTGGTGCTGACATGAGCTGGTATCTGCAGAAACCTGGAGAAGCTCCTAAACTCCTGATCTATGATGCAAGTACACTTCAATCTGGAGTCCCAGATCGGTTCAGTGGAAGTTATTCTGGACTTCATTTCACACTGAATCTACGTGGAGTCCAGCCTGAGGATGCAGGAGTTTATTACTGTATGGGGGCTTACAGTGGCAGGTCCACACAGTGAAACAACATCATACAAAAACTTCCCTCAGTCAGACACTACAGAGAACATGAGAATCAGTCTAGTTGCCCTGTACAACAGCTGATCAACAGTTAAAGCAGGAATGAAGATTTTCTTTTCAGTTATTTAATAATTTGTTCTCTTTAATTGTCATTTTAGATTTTAGCAGAAATTAATATGTGAAATTTTGACCTTAGCATCATTGTGGACAGAAGCTTGTTTTTATAAAGACTGGAATTGTAAACTTTGTTATATGCAGCATGAAATACATCACATTCTGACATCACATTATATGAACGTGAACTCACACCATCAAAACATACTGAAACTATTCTCTTTAAGTGATATTTTCCAATATTAAAATATAATGTTAGTATTCATGTTACTCATATCCACAAGCTTTGTTTAAAAAATGTATCCTATAAAAGTAATTATCAAACATAAAAAAGAGATATTTTACAGGTATTTAAAAATGTATTTAAAGTTGCTGGTATACATGGCAACATTAGAATGTCTTTAAATACCAAGACATGTTCTTGTATCAGTTGGTCCTGGAACAACATGAGTGTCAATGAAATATCCAAATTTCCTCTATTCAACACTAACCACAATATCAAACAAATCAGGGGAACATTATAGGTTGATAAAAATGTTGTCCAAGCCTTAACCTAAATATAACACTTTCCCTATTCCAAAATCAAATTAACTGACAACAAGGACGAACAAGATGTTGATCTAGGAAGAAGACCTAAATGGCAAAATCTTGGTTACCACAGTCCATCCTTCTGCAGCACACACCAATCCAGAATCACTTTTAAAGTGTCTTCTCACTCACAGGGGAGATCAAATAATTTAGTTTAAAGCATTAAAGCATTTAGTATGGCTCTTTAATGATAAATAAGGGGCATAAAATGCAAATTGTGTTTATCCTCCAGTTGGATAAATGTAGTTCCAAACGTAGGTTCGGGAGGAGCCTAAACATTCAGTCCTGTCAATCATCATTATGAGCGTATATAAGCAGCAGTCACTGCGTCATCCCAGCGACAATTCTTCCAGCATCCCTCCTCCTCCCCATCTCCTCCTCTATTTCTCTTATTCTCCCTCTACGCAGTACTGTTATGGGGGGGTTTAACTCGGAGCTCATGCCGAGCCTCGGGTTCGAGCCTCCTTCGAGGACAGCAAGCCAAGTTTGTTTTACCATTAACCATTCAGACAGAATGGGCAGGCGAACTTGTGAATAGTAAAATAAGGAACAAATTTCAGGGAACTGTCAGTATCGCAGAAACTTCTGCTCATATATGGTGCTTTGCATAGACAGTGTCAGTGATCTGAGAGTGTTTATAGGTCTGTTTAACTCTTCATTGAGCTTCTCTTCATGACAACAGCTCTAACAGCCAAAATGACTTTGATCTCATTTATCATTTGGACACTCTACAGTACAGACAGTTACATGTGACTTTTTAAATATATTTAAGTAATAATATAACATATTAATAATCTGTGCTGTTATCGCTTGTTCTACACAGGTTGTTTAGGACAAATTGCTGTGACTCAGTCTGAGGTTAAATCAGTCCAGCCTGGTCAAACCGTCTCTATTGACTGTAAAGTTGACACTGTGGTTTACAAATATGAGCAAGGCCAGTACTCTAAAGGGCGTTATTATGTGTTTTAGTTGGTTCAGCCAAAAGCCTGAAGAGGCTCCAAGACTCTTGATTTATTATACAAATGAAAGAAACTCAGGAATTCCATCAAGATTCAGTGGCAGTGGACAAGGAAATGGTCTGGACTTCAGTTTGACCATCAGTGATGCCCAGCTTGAAGATGCAGCAGATTATTACTGTCAGAGTGTCCATAAGATCAGTGACAACTGGGTGTTCACACAGTGAAAAGGTCCCGTACAAAAACCACCATTGGTCAGATTACTGACATCTTCTGATGCCGCCGCAAGTGGAATAAATACACACAAGCACTAAGATAGCTTATAAGTTTAATATAATTAATCATCCAGTTCAACAATATTATATATATATAATATAGTTTTTTTTTTGTATGTTTATTATTGTGCTATATATAAGCTGAAAATTAACATCTATCATGGGTCACTATATAAAATTGACAAATTTTGTCAATTGGACTTTCCAATAACCTGTCTATATGTTTCTAGATTAAATTATTCAACTTAAAATTGAACATATGCAATGGAAAGTTTAATTGTGTTATAATGTGAAACGTATGTTAAATAGGCGGAAATGTTTTCCTTCAAAATGTGATAAATATTCATGTAAGATACAGCAGCATAATTTTTTTTACAACATAATTTACAACATTTCCCAAAACAAAAATACAAGCAATACAATATTACTAATTATATTAATCTAAATACATATAGCCTACATCAGCTCCTGTAGATTTATACTTGAATGCTTCTCCATCATTTAGCTTTTTTTTTTCTTTTTTTTATTGAAATGTTAAGGTAATTTTTCCATTTATTTCGCAATCCACAACAGTCTTTTACAGGACATACTGTTTTTTAGGTTCGCATTTACAATGTGATTAACTGAAAATTTATTTAATTTCTTACTTTATTCTGCACTTACTTCCAGCTCTCAGTTTAGTTCCTCCACAATGATTCTCATTTATTCAGTGTTCAAAAACCTCCAGAATATTTGAAGAGCAGCAGCCAACAATACAATCCTGCAAAAGTGCCTGTTTGATTGTTTTATCACATTAAGTAAATCCAGGAGGAAAGTGAATGTGTTTTCAGGAGTCTGTTGAGTGGAGAGTGTTTTGCATGTTTGCTGCTCCACACACAAAACTCCTCTGATGATCAGTGTGTGTTCAGTCCTGACAGAGTCACCGACACACTGAACAATAATGTCTCTTTTACTGATTCTGGCTACACTGGCTCTGCTGGCTCAAGGTTAAACATTTTTCCCTACATTTTCAGAGTTTGGTATTTATTTTGTAAATCTTTGGCTCTGTTGTGCTTTGTTTTAATATTTTAATTACAAATGTTTTTTGTTTTTTTTTTAATGATTTTTTTTTATTTTTTATAAAGGATGTAAATATCTCATAATTTGTATTTAAATGTAACACTTACCCCTTTTTTTTTATCTCTCTCTCAGTGTCTCATGAAGAGGTCCAGACTCCTGAGTCTCTGTGTGTTAAAGCAGGAGAATCTGTCACTATTAGCTGCACTGCGTCTTCTGGAATTGGTTATTCCATGAGCTGGTATCTGCTGAAACCTGGAAAAACTCCTAAACTTTTGATCTACACAACGAGTTACCTTGCATCTGGAGTTTCAAACCGGTTCAGTGGAAGTTATTCTGGATATCAATTTATGCTGAACATATGGAGTCCAGACTGAAGATGCAGGAGATTATTTCTGTATGGGGTATTATTCTAGTTCAGTGTTCACACAGTGAAACAGCGTCGTACAAAAACCTCCCTCAGTCAGACGGCACAATGAATTTACTCAAGCAGTATGAACTAATTTACATTAAATGAGAAATTAATTCTGCAGTATGAACAGAATATATTCTAATTAAATATGCAAATTAGTGCATATTTAAAATTTTGTATATTTAAACAGAACATTTCAGAAAACTTGGAATGAGCAAATTTTTGCAATTCTTAACATAATCAATCAACTGGTGAAGTATGGTAAAATCTTTTACTTAATTTTTTTCACCCTATTCACCTGGTTTCTCTTGCCTTTTTTTTCTTTCATCCTATTCAAATGCATAAATCTTGACAGTCAGAATTCAGACTATTAGCCCTGAATTTAATATAAACTATGTAAAATAAGTATAAATTAATAAAATATTTTTATTGTCACTGTAATTTTTCAAATACTTTATTTATGAATGTATATATATATGAATGTTTATAAAAGTAGCTCAAATGTGATGCTGTTAATCACAATAATCACAATGGACACTACCCCCCCCACCCCCACCCAAAAAAAAACAAAACAAAAAAAAAAATCAATAAAAAGTGATATTTAGGTTGTTTTTGTTTTAGTGTTTAATATCTCAGCAAGAAAGTAAACACCATATTTGAGTCAAAATGCTTTTATTTGCCAGTAATAAAACAACAAACATATCATTGCTGTAACAACAGATAAGAATATTTGAACAATATACTAACAGAACGAAAGATTAATTCTTTAGCATTGACTGATTTCGAACAGTCCTTTGTAAGAATTTGTGTGTGTATGTGTGAGTATAAATGAAATATGCATGCCTATAATCTATGTGTGAGCTGTGTGTGTGTTTCACTGGTCATCACACTGCTGTGTGTTCAGGCTCTCGGTCACTGCATTCTGGGATGGGTGCGTGGCGTCACAGCTGATGGTTGTTGCTCTCCTCCACTCACTCTCAGTGAGGCTCAGGCTGCTGCTCCAGCTGTACAGTCCATCCTTCTGCAGCACACTGGGACTCAGATTCACAGCAGAGCTCCTGCTGCTGCAATCCACCTTCCAGCTCAGCTTCCAGTCAGAGGGGAATCCCTTACTGCCCACACACACCACTGTAGCCTTACCCTGCTGCAGCTCGTCTCTGGAGGGCGGCAGGACCGTGAGAGTGGGACGGGTGGCAGCTAGAGAGAGAGAGAGAGAGAGAGAGAGAGAGAGAGAGAGAGAGAGAGAGAGAGAGAGAGAGAGAGAGAGAGAGAGAGAGAGAGAGAGAGAGAGAGAGAGAGAGAGGAGTGAGAGTTTCATTCTTCTTAAAAACAGCTCTATCAGTCTTTCACTTCCCTTTAAGAGATTCAGAGTTAATCAAGCAGATCTGAGGTGCAACAGCCTATAAATCCTTATAAACAGCCTTATAAATCTTAAGTCTTTATATTCAGTTTACAATAAGGTTTCATTTGTAGATAACTATTGTTAACATGAACTAACAATGATACATTTTTAATCATAGTTAATGTTCAATTCAGTATTTACTAATACAAATCAAAAGTTTTATCTGGTAATATTAGGCCTTATGGACCTGAGCTAACATGAAGTAACAATGAACAGTTGATTTTTTTTAAATTAATGTCAACAAAGATTAATAAATATTGTATCAAATGTAAACATCGCTCATTATTATTCAATGTTAGTAATGCATTTACTAACAATAACTAATGAGACCTATACCTTATTGGTTAAGCATTTATAAAAAAAATCAAGCTGCATATCTTTATCATACTTAAATGTACATACTATTTTTATATCTAGCTTTCAAATTTATATTCTGATTTGTTACAATAGCCTAAAGGTCAATACACTCTTTACTGGCATCAGTGGTTCCATGAAGATCCTTTAACATTCATGGAACATTTCCACTTCCCTAAAAGTGCTTTATCGTGCAAAAAGATTCTCGAATTATAAAATGATTTTCACACATAAGGGTTCTCTGGGGAACTCAAGATGGTTCTTTTGTGGCATCTCTGTGAAAAAATAAAATCCCTTTTGGAATTTTTGTTAAAAAGAAAACTTTGAAATATTTTATTTATAAATATTTCTCCTAAAATTAAGATGTTGCATTTTGTTTCAAAATATCACTTTAAAATATAAAGAATATAAGAATAAATTCAATTTCAGTTTATAATTAGATTTATAATTAAATCTGATGAAGAACAACATATTTAGCTTTTTATATTTGTTTAATGCCCAATTATACAGTGTATAATACATACATATTTATAACTGACATCTGACACAGGAATATGCAGTGTGTGTATATATATATATATATATATATATAATAATAGAAATTAACAATTATAATTTACCACTCAGAAAAATAAGGTGACTAATAATGTAAATTAATTCTTTTGAACCATGATTTTGGTTATTTTACACAAGGTATGAAAATATTTATTTTCTTTTTTTTATTATTTTAGTTATTCTTGTACTTTTCTTGTTCTGTTATTTTCTTTTTTTACATAAAACTTTTTTTGAAATATAAAGAGATGTACTTACTTCCAACTGAGAGTCGAGTTCCTCCACCGAACGTGTACCACAGTGATACAAACCCAATCAGCAGCTGTACAAAAACCTCTTGCACTAAAACTGACACTGACAACCAATTTACTCCTTTATGACTAATAGCAAAATAAATAAACAAACAAACCAGATAAAGCTGCATAATTAAACCAGTTTAATTTGGATAATTTCCCTAATCTACTAAGAAATATAATCATTATTATTAATAATACAAATACTTCATTATTATTATACAAACACTACTTATACAAACACTACTTAACTACTAATTAAGAACTAAATATGTACATCAATCACTTGTAATTGTAAATGTATATTTTGATTCTCTTAAGCACTTAAATTATATTTTAAATTTGTATACAGCTTTATATTTTATATGGCTTTCATAGTCTAATTTACAATCCTGTATTACTCAAAACAATGCAGTATGTAATAAAAACAACAATAGTTATCTCTAAATATGCTACCTATTCAGATCCACATTTCATTTGTCTTTATTCATCTTTTTATTTTATTCTGCACTTACTTTCAACTCTCAGTTTGGTTCCTCCACCAAAAATCCTCCACAATAATTCATTCTCATTCACTCCAGATTATTTTGAGAGCGCCAGACAAGTTTTAATTAAACCATGATGATTAACTCATAAATAAAATATCACAATGCCATCATCATATGAGAGAAGATATTTCAGTTGAGGAAGGGTTTTTCCACTGTAATGATATTTTGCATTGGCAGATCATGCCTCAGTGCTCTGGGAGTGTTTATAGTCCTGTGAACGATTTTAACACACAAGATCTGTCCAATCTAAAACAGAAGCCAATATGATTCTCTTCATCTGGGCAATTTACTACATCCAAGGTAATAAAATAGAAATTTTTAGAATTTATTTTTTTCCCTCATGCACTAATAATTATTTGAATTCAGCAGAGTTTTCTTTCTCTCACAGGCTCTTTGGGGCAGGTCATTGTGACTCAACCTGAGGTTAAATCAGTTCAGCTTGGTCAAACAGTCTCTATTGATTGTAAAGTCAACACTGTAGTTTATAGGTATCCTGAGGGTTCAGTATCCAAAGATTACTACATCTCCTGGTACATTCAGAAGGCAGAGGAACCCCCTAAACTCCTTATATATTACACAACAATGAAGCCCGCAAGTGCTCCATCTAGAATGAGCGGTGGAGGCAGTTTTCACTCTGGAGGAAATGGTCTTGATTTCACTCTGACCATCAGTGATGCCCAGCTTGAAGATGCAGGAGATTTTTATTGTCTGAGTCAACATAAGATAAGTGACAATTGGGTGATCACACAGTGAAAAAATGCTGCACAAAAACCTCCCCTGGTCAGATAACTGACAATGTTGTTATGCTTTCTTGTTTAATCTAATTTCTTCCAACACAGATCTGCCCTAATAGTATGAATCAATTAATTTCTTTCTGTTCCTGTTACATTTTTTTTTTTTTTTCCAGATAAATAAATTGTATTCTATGATATTTTTCATATATGTATTCACATACAGAAAATCATATATACCTCTATAGATACATTTGTTCATTATGCAAAGATAAATCTCCATTGTGTCACACAAAGTAGAAACTGAAAAGCATATTCTTTAGTTATGAAAAACTCTTCTAATGTAGATAAATAGCTGTCTAAATCTATTCAGTGATTCTCACATTCATAACTGCAAGCACATCATATATAAACTTTTAAACTGTTATGTTTCAAACTTTATAAAATATTTATATTTTCTATTTATATCATGTCTTAACATGAGTAAATATTTGTATAAACACACTCTAAAAAGTAATTTGAGAACCTGTTGCCACAACTTAAATAAATGCATATGGTTAAAAGTTAAAAATTATATTTATTGATTTAATAAACCTTTTAAACTGCAAAAATTATTTAAAAATTATACAATAATGTTGATCATTACATTAAATTATTATTGTGTGTAACAAACTCAAATTAAAATAAACTTAACATAAATTGTCTTGATAACTTTGGAAATTGGGCAGTGGATTTCTAATTCCCAGCATGTTTTGCATAGGACTAGAAAAGGAGAATAAATGTTGAAATTAAGTGTTATTTTATTTGTTTTTAGTGATAGGAAAGATCTGTTAGTGTTTAATGCTGTAATGTTTGACATTTAAAAGAGTTTAATGTTGTAGTTTTTGTTACCATTGTGCTGAAGGTAAACGTCTCGGTTACAAAGGTAACCCTCGTTCCCTGAAGGAGGGAACGGAGACGTACGTCGGACAGACCGACGAATAGGAATCTCGCTCGCTAGAGAGGCCAATCTACTTCGAGTGTAACTACAACGAGCCAATGCACATTGGCATGCAATCATATGCATCAGCTGCTCGCCTCGCAGTGCGGGTATAAATGAGCAGCAGGTGCGTTGCATCTTCAGGTTTTCGCTGAGGAGCCGAACCAGATAGGCGGCAGCATCAGCGGGGTACAGGGACTGTGGCGACGGGACGTACGTCTCCGTTCCCTCCTTCAGGGAACGAGGGTTACCTTTGTAACCGAGACGTTCCCATTCAGTCGGTCACGTTCGACGTACGTCGGACAGACCGACGAACAGGAATCCCTACCAAAGCGCCACAGGAGCTGCCCCCTTCCAGCGCTCTGTAGTAAGCCACCTGAACCCCCTTGCCTAAGGACGGTGGGACAGGGCTAACACAGAGAGTGTCGATCACTGCTGTTCCCCAAAACCCACTCAGTGAGACTATTGGATAACGCTGGGAAAGCGTACCCTTCCGTTGGGAAAGGAACACTGCGGAAGCCACATCCTTCGAAGGAGTTATGTGGAGAAGTACATATGGACTAACCCCGTAGGGCTGTACTACATATGGAAGTACTGGGGTGACTCCAACTCGATGAGAGGTGGGTTCTCCCAGAGGGAAGACACGGGCTTCGTTTAGGAGCAACCGTGGAACCAACCATATGGGATCCCCGTAGGGTCACACATATGGAACCCAGCCTAAATCCGGTTCTCAAGGATGCAACGGAGTATAGGCCTGGCGCCAGACGCTCCGCCATGTCGGCTGCCGAAGGGAGATCGGAGGACTCAACAGGGTCTGCCTTGTAGGGACTCTCTGGAGAAAAAGCGCGTGTAGCGCAGCAAGCCGACACTAAGCCGGGGCCTCTCCGTGCCTCTGACCTGAGGTGAGAACACAGGAGGAGACCGGCTCGACACGAAGGCTATAGAATCTAGCGAACGTGTTAGGTGTCGCCCAGCCCGCAGCTCTACAAATGTCTGTCAGCGAGGCGCCACGAGCCAGCGCCCAGGAGGATGCGACACCTCTCGTGGAGTGAGCATGCAACCTGAGCGGGCAGGGCACGCCCTGAGCTTGGTAAGCCAGGGCGATGGCATCCACTATCCAGTGGGCCATCCTCTGCTTGGAGACAGCCTTCCCTTTCTGCTGGCCTCCGTAACAGACAAAGAGCTGGTCTGAGGTCCTGAAGCTTTGAGTTCTGTCTATGTACAGTCGCAAGGCGCGAACTGGACAGAGCAAAGCCAGGGCTGGGTCTGCCTCCTCCGAGGGCAGCGCTTGCAGGCTCACTACCTGGTCCCTGAAGGGAGTGGTAGGAACCTTGGGCACATAGCCAGGCCGGGGTCTCAGTACCACGTGGCCGTCACCCGGCCCGAACTCTAGGCACGATTCGTCGACCGAAAATGACTGCAGGTCCCCTACCCTCTTGATGGAGGCCAATGCAACCAGCAGCAAAGTCTTCATAGACAGAATCTTTAAGTCTGCTGATTGCAAGGGCTCAAAGGGAGCAATCTGAAGTGCTCTTAGCACCAGAGCAAGGTCCCAAGAGGGTATGGAGGGAGGACGAGGAGGATTTAACCGTCTCGCCCCCCTAAGGAACCTGACGACCAGGTCGTGCTGACCAACAGACTTGCCATCTATGTGGTCGTGGTATGCGGAGATAGCAGCAGTATGGACTTTGAGGGTGGAGGGGGACAGCCTATGCTCCAACCCTTGCTGCAAGAAGGAAAGCACGACTCCGATCGAGCATCTTCGGGGGTCTTCTCGGCGAGAAGAGCACCACTCGATGAACAGGTTCCACTTCAAGGCGTAAGCATGTCTCGTAGACGGTGCACGTGCCGAAGTGATGGTGTTAAGTACCTCGGGGGGTAAGTCACCTAGAACCTCCGCGTCCCATCCAGGGACCAGACATGGAGTTTCCAGAGGTCTGGACGCGGGTGCCACAGAGTGCCCCGTCTCTGAGAAAGAAGGTCCTTCCTCAGAGGAATGGGCCAGGGAGGGGCTGTCGCGAGGAGTGAGAGTTCTGGGAACCAGGTCCGGTTGGGCCAATAGGGCGCAACTAGCAGGACCTGCTCCTCGTCCTCCCTGACTTTGCACAGGGTCTGTGCCAGTAGGCTCACTGGGGGAAACGCATATTTGCGAAGGCCCCGGGGCCAGCTGTGTGCCAGTGCATCTGTCCCGAGTGTTCCCTCGGACAGGGAGTAAAACAACTGGCAGTGGGAGGTTTCTGGTGAGGCAAACAGGTCTACCTGAGCCTTTCCGAACTCTCTCCAGATCAGCTGGACCACCTGGGGGTGGAGTCGTCACTCTCCTGGCAGCGCAGCTCGTGATAGCTCGTCGGCCACACGGTTGAGCACACCGGGGACATGAATGGCACGAAGCGACCTCAGATGCTTCTGACTCCAGAGGAGGAGATGGCGGGCGAGTTGCGACATGCGACGGGAGCATAGACCACCTTGACGGTTGATGTACGCAACGGTCGCAGTGTTGTCCGTACGGACCAGTACATGCTTGCCCCGTAGCAGCCCTTTGAGGCGGCTCAGAGCAAGGCGTACTGCCAGCAACTCGAGGCAGTTGATGTGCCAATGCAGATGGGGGCCCGTCCACACCCCTGACACTGCATGCCCGTTGTACGTGGCGCCCCAGCCGGTGGCAGAGGCATCTGTGAATACCACAGCATGCCGGGACACCTGCTCCAGGGGCACTCCTGCCCGAAGAAACAAGGGGTCCGACCACGGGCTGAAGGCTTGGCGGCACTCCTGAGTGATTGCCACCCAGAACGTCCCGCGTTGCCACGCCCATCTCGGGACTCGGCCGTGAAGCCAGTGTTGAAGCGGTCTCATATGAAGCAGACCGAGCGGGGTTACTGCCGCTGCGGCCGCCATATGCCCCAGGAGCCTCTGAAAGAATTTCAGTGGAACCGCTGTCCTGCCGTTGAACGTATTCAGGCAGTTCAACACCGACTGAGCACGTTCCTCTGTGAGGCGTGCTATCTGTTCGACCGAGTCCAACTCCATACCGAGAAAAGAGATCCTCTGCACAGGGGAGAGTTTGCTCTTTTCCCAGTTGACCTGAAGACCCAACTGGCTGAGGTGACTGAGCACCAGATCCCTGTGATCGCACAACTGATCCCGCGACTGAGCTAGAATGAGCCAGTCGTCGAGATAGTTGAGGATGCGAACACCCTGTTCTCTCATGGGAACAAGGGCTCCCTCCACGACTTTCGTGAAGACGCGGGGAGACAGGGCCAGCCCGAAGGGTAGGACTCTGTACTGATATGCTCGACCTTCGAACGCAAAACGCAGGAATGGCCTGTGTCGCGGAAGAATCGAGACATGAAAGTACGCGTCCTTCAGGTCGATCGCTGCAAACCAATCCTGGGGACGGATGCACTCGAAAATGTTCATGCTCATCTGCGTGAGCATTTTGAACGGTAGCTTGTGAAGGCTCCGATTCAAAACTCGCAGGTCCAGGATAGGCCGTAACCCACCGCTCTTTTTGGGTACAATGAAGTAGGGACTGTAGAACCCTGACCTCATATCGGCTGGAGGGACCGGCTCTATCGCGTCCTTCGCCAGTAAGACCGCGATCTCCGCACGCAAGACAGGGGCATCGACAGCTTTCACTACAGTGAAGTGGACGCCCCTGAACTTGGGGGGACGCCGGGCGAACTGAATCGCATAGCCGAGCCTGACGGTCCGAATGAGCCAGCGAGACGGACTGGGGAGCGCTAACCAGGCTCCCAGAGACCTTACAAGCGGGACCAAAGGGACCGCAGGCGTACCCGCAGTGGGGCAGCGAGGTGGAACACAGGGACGCTGCCCGGGGGGCTCTCTTTGCGAGGCGGCCCGAAGCGGCGTCACAGTGTGGTGTGCAACACTTACCTGGTTCCACGGACGGACAGAGGGAGCAGTCGAGGCTTTGGTTGCCCGCTGCTCGCTGCTGTCCGCTGGCGACAGATGAGGGGGATGAGAGTGGTGAGGTTCTTGCCCTCCCACTGCTCTCCGCGCACTCTTCGGACCCGGAGATGAAGGAAACTGCTCTTTTGTTGAGAATTTGGGTACCGCTGGCTGTAGGGCCAGCGGCGGAACAGAAGCTAAAGGGAACAAAAGATTCTCCACCCGGCCCTCCTCCGGGGGAAGGAGTGGTGCGGTCACCATCTCCCGAAGAGCAGTCCCATCCATCTTCGGGTCGCCCGTCCTAGGGCCTCTTGGATTTGGCCTTGCCACCCTTCCTCTTGGGGGCGGGCTGGACGGGCTGGGCACCCTGACCGCGACCGGCTCCACGGCGCCGCTTAGATGAAGGCTGCTGCTGGGGCGCGGGAGCGGGGGCGGCCGCGGGAGGGCGCCCTCGCGACGAGCAGCCTGAGGTGCTGCAGGCGGTGGAGGTGCAGCAGCCGACCGCCTCGGCAGGATGTGGCTGATGGCCTCAGACTGCTTCTGTACAGCCGAGAACTGCTGGGCGAAGTTCTCGACCGCGTCGCCGAAGAGGCCGGTCTGGGACACGGGGGAATTAAGAAACCTGACTTTGTCGGTATCCCTCATGTCCGCGAGACACAGCCAGAGATGGCGCTCCTGGACCACTAATGTGGACATCGCACGACCCACTGACCGCGCCGTAACCTTCGTCGCACGAAGCGCGAGGTCCGTCGTGGCACGAAGTTCCTGGAGAACTTGTGGATGATGACCACCCTCGTGCAGGTCCTTCAGTGCCTTGGCCTGATGGACCTGCAGCAACGCCATAGCGTGCAGGGCAGAGGCGGCTTCCCCACAGGCCTGATAAGCCTTGCCGGTAAGATCCGACGAGTACTTACAGGCCCGGGAAGGGAGAGACGGCTCCCCCCGCCAGGTGGAGTTAGGGCACAGTTGCATAGCAACGGCCCGTTCCACAGGGGGTATGCGCGTATAACCCTTAGCCGCCCCGCCATCAAGGGTGGTGAGGGAGGAGGACCCACCGACACGGTTTCGGGCAGTAAAAGGTGCCGTCCACGTGCCAGTGAGCTCTTCATGCACCTCTGGGAAGAAAGGAACTGGGGTGGGGGGCTGAGAACCAGCCCTGGCCACCCCGAGAAACCAATCATCCAACCTCGAGGGTTCGGGACACGGTGGAGGATTCCACACGAGCCCAACCCTGTTGGCGGCCCGGGAAAGCATAGCCATCATTTCCGGGTCCGAATCGGGCACAGTTGTCACCCCCGAAGGAGGCAGCTGCGCCGAATCGTCATCCCCTGAAATATCAGGCTCACCCTCCGATGCAGCGATCGACATTCTATCATCTTGGGGAGCTCCGAAGGATACGGATGGTACACACCTCTGGGGTGGTCCACCACGTTCCCCCGGCAGCTCTACTGGCTGCGGAGTGCAGGAGGGATGAGGGTTCCTGGGGGTTGGTTCCCCGAAGGAAGCGCGCTCACCGTGATCCTCAGATCACCAGCACCGCTGCCCGAAGCAACCCTCTGAGGAGGATTGGAACGAGGCAGCGGCACCGGGACTCCGCCCCTTTGCAGGAACTGGAGTCTAGATCGCAACTCCGAGACGGTCATCTTCCCACAATGGGTACATGACTCGTCCACAAACGCTGCCTCAGCGTGCTTTAAGCCCAGGCACGTGATACAGCGTTAGTGACCATCCCGCGGTGACAGATAACGACCGCATCCAGAAACACACAAGTAGAACGACATCTTTAAAAAGACGCGAATCTACTTGTGTAAGCTCTTTTAGGGACTGCTCTTTTAAGTGCTGAAGCACGCAGGGGAATGGCCGCTGCAGCACAGACAGGGAAAGTGCAGCCTGTCGTGTGCACTCTCTCTTTGAAGCCGCTCTCTTACCAGCTGTAAAAACAGCCTTTCAGTGCTCAACAGCGCACCGTTTACCAGCCGTGAGAACGGCTCTACTGGAAATGCTGCACAATGAAAGGCAACAAAAAAAGAAAAAAAAAAAGAAAGATCGACCCCGCTGCAGTGCTGTCCGCCGGCACCAACAAAGAACAGTTACAAAAGGCTCATCTAATATTACCCACTCCGTAGACACCATAAGGTTCGGCTCCGAAGCGAAAAGCTGAAGATGCAACGCACCTGCTGCTCATTTATACCCGCGCTGCGAGGCGAGCAGCTGATGCATATGATTGCATGCCAATGTGCATTGGCTCGTTGTAGTTACACTCGAAGTAGATTGGCCTCTCTAGCGAGATTCCTATTCGTCGGTCTGTCCGACGTACGTCGAACGTGACCGACTGAATGGGAACATATGGTTACATGTGGTTTGGCACTGAAAAGGCAATCAGCTGTCCTTCCTGTCTCCCTGTAGCACTGTCTTACATTACGAATATTGCGGTTTATTGCTCTGGCCACATCTGCAGTCCTCATGCCTTCCTTCAGCAGGACATGTTCATGCAGGTGTCAATAAGGTCATGTCAGTGCCAAAAATTATGCAAAAGTTAGAGGTAGCTACAGAGGTATGATTCTCGCTTTGGGTGTGAGAAGTCCTGGGTTCAAATCCTGTATGAGCCTGATTTTTCACTGTCAAAAGTTAGGAGAAAAGAGTCAAAATGAAGTTTGACTAAAAAAAAAAAAGTTTCAACAAGACTCAGTAGCCTAACTCACAGGTAAATCTGACTTTAAACCTGAACAGTAGCCAAGAGACAAAATGACAGCTTCATTGTCTAAACACAGACTGGATTTCCAAGTCCATTTGGAGTTTGGACACTACTGTATTCAAGGCAAAAATAATTTTTAAACATACTTGGTCTCTTAATCGAGTGTTGTGATAAAAACGAGATATAGGCCTATGTTCCAATAAGAAGTTTATGTTCTCAGAAACAATATTATCATTATTGTAATATAAGCCTAATTGTCAGATCATTATTTAATGTTAATTCAAAATTTTAGTAATGTCATAAAACAAAACTGTTTTGTAGGCTATATCTTCTCTTCTCTTTGGACCCCATGTTTTACCATCACAGACTCCTGGTTAAAACCCTGGCTGTCACATGGACATGTCTCAGTGGTCTGTAAATGTTTATGTACGGACCTGTGAGTTTAAACTTTTAGTGGCCATATGCAGTAAGATCAATTAACCCGGGACCTCTCGCACCCTAAGTGAGATCATAGGCCAACGAGCCTTGAATGGTAAGTAATGCACGATGTGCCACGTGCACACATGAGATCCAGACCAATTGGCAACGTGGACATGGGATGCTCTTTCTGTTGAATTTTTTGGTGCCATCTACTGTCTAATGGTGACATCTAGTAGTTAATAAGCAGTGGGAGTGGGATTCTGCAGTGAACATGCCTTCTATTCAGAATAGAAGCAGTCAAGACTGGTGTTGTGCCGAATTTCGACCCCCTGCCAGATTATTACCCTCCTAGAACTGGTAGGTTTAGGAGTAGGTGTGGGGAGGGGTTAGGATTAGGGGTGGGGTTAAGATTAGGCAATCAGGAAGTGACTTCAATGAGGGGGGTAATAATTTGGCAGGGGGTCAAAATTCGGCACAACAACGGATTTACCTCATATTGTGACATATAGGCAAAATAAATTCTTGCCCCCTGTATGCCCTGGATGTGGTACTTTTAGAGTAAATTTGGATTAATATTTAAACAAGGCTGTGTGGATAGATACAGTTGTTTTATTGTGTAATAGGCTACTGTAATATTGTGTACTTGGGTGTAACTTTGAAAATACATCTTTCTAAAAAGATTCTGGTGACACCATAACAGAAGTCTCTGTTGTGAAAGTTAGATGTGACATACAGAACAATTTAAATCGTTTAACTCTGCACAATGACTATATCAACTCCTCAAGCTCACAGTGTTACAGCAGAGCAAGAGTAAAATCAGTTAAATTGATTATTAGCCTACTTTTATTTGCCAGCAACTGAGATCAATGGACTTTTTAAGATGTTCAAAAAAATAAAAATAAAAATAAAAAATAAATAAAAATAAAAATACTGAAATATGAAATAACTGAAATATGTTTCTTGCCAGTAATAGAGATTCTTGTTCTCAGAAAGGACATTTACATTGAAGACACTTTGCATTGGAGCTGCATGCTTCAGTGCTCTGGAGGTCTTTATAGATCTGTGAGTTTATGATTTTATGACTGACAGCTCTCCTTCATGATAACAGATCCAAAAGCAAACATGACTTTAACAGCCGTCATTATTTGGACACTCACAACCTGCATCTGGAGTAAGTATATAAATAAAAATAATCAGCTGATAGGCCTACAGAAAGACTTGCTCAGATCAAGATTTAGACTTCATTTATTGTACATAGTGTATTTTCATTCAAAAAATGTTATTTCATATGTTAATGTTTTTAACCTTTGCATGAGAAGTGAACATAATATTTTAACATTAAACTTTAACTAATGGTTTGATTTTCAATTCAAGTTCTTAATTGTCATTGATTAATTTAGCGTTTGATGTGCAAAATATAGAAACTTAGTCCTTGTAGTGCAACAGTGTTGTGCTCAGTCTGACAGATGCCTTATAACTATGTGTTTGACTTTTAAATGTGCTCATCAGTTTTATATTATTCTCCAGTGTTTTCTGTCTCTCTCTTCAGGTTCTGTGGGACAAACTCTGACTCAATCTGAAGCTCAAACAGTTCAGCCTGATCAGACTGTCACTATTCACTGTAATCATAAACCAACAGTGAACTGTGTTAAAAAAGATACCACTCAGGATTGTATGTCCTGGTACCATCAGATTCCTGGAGAAGTTCCTAAACTCCTGATCTATGCCACATCAGACAGAGCTTCAGGTGTTTCTTCTAGATTCAGTGGCAGTGGAAGGGATACAGATTTTACTCTGACCATCAGTGGAGTCCAGCCTGAAGATTCAGGAGTTTATTACTGTCAGAGTGTATATAACAAGGGAGTCTCTGGCACCAAGGACTGGGTGTTCACACAGTGTAAAATCATCATACAAAAACCTCTTTGGTTGAGACTTCAGCACTGCAGCTTTGAGCTTCTGCAGATGTTGATGTTGAAGATTATTATTCACTTCACTGACTTCACACACAAACACACAGATGAAATGTTGACGTCATTAGTCACACACTCCTCAACACATATTTTATAAATAACATCAGAATATCTCACACATGAATTACAAATTACGATAACAATAAAATACACCCAATGTGAACATGAAAGAAAGCTCACCATGATTAAATGCTTATATGCAATGAAAATGAAGATTTCACATGAGTTGCTTATGAAATACCACTATTTATTTCACTATAATAACATTAGTGTTACGGACTGATACACAGGAGACACAGGGGTACACGTAGATTGACGTTTATTAACAAACAGCAGGTGATAACAGCAATGCAGGTACGTGAACTGGAGAAGTGAACGTAGTAGAGTGGAAACTGGATACTGATACAGTCCTTTATCTTAGAGATGATGGTTTCGTGGATGGATGGATGATCGTTGACGGTGAGCACACAAGATGGAGGTGAGTAGACACACACAGACGTAGAAACACGGAGATCAAAGGAACAAGCTGGAGTGGAACTGGTAGGTACATAGGAAGGCTTAACGTGGACTTAACGGACACATGCACGCGGCAGCCATTGTAAGTTCACAAGACCGAAAGTGCATAGAAGTGTGCCATTTGGGACAGGGCCTGAGTGAGGAGTGTAGCGTGCTTAAGAAGGCTGGTGATTAGTGAGCTGATAGGAAGCAGGTGCGTGTGACTGGCTGATGGTGGAGTGAGTGCAGGTAAGAGTCTGGGAGGATGATAGGAAATGGAGTTTATGGAAGCCAGGACAGACGGAGACTGTGACAGTACTTCCCCTTCCGGTAGGCGCGTCCTCACGCCTGGAGACCTACATACAGATGAGGGTGGAGGTACAGACAGGTATGAGGTCTCCATGGTGGATCTAGGAGCTTCAGGACACCATGGTGGTGTGGCCTCCGTGGGTATATGCCCCCCCCCCCCCCAAAAAAAAAACAAAAAAAAAAACATTTTCTTTGGGAGGATCTGCGTATCCCTGGACTGGAGCGGAATCTGGAGTGGGCTCGTGGGCTGGAGCGGACTCTGGAGCGGGCTCGTGGGCTGGAGCAGGCTCGTGGGCTGGAGCGGGCTCCAGAGCGGAGTCTGGAGCTGACTTGGGGACTGGAGCGGGCTCCGGAGCGGAGTCTGGAGCTGACTCGGGGACAGGAGTTGAGTCTGGTGCTGACTCGGGGACTGAAGCCATCACTGGACTCTGGTCACGGGCTAAAGCCGTCACTGGACTCTGGTCACGGGCTAAAGCCGTCACTGGACTCTGGTCACGGGCTAAAGCCATCTCTGGACTCTGGTCACGGGCTGAAGCCATTATTTGACTCTGGTCACGGGCTGAAACAGACACAGGAGCAGATTCAGGGGCTGGAGAAGACACTGGAGTGAACTCAGGAGAAGACACTAGAGCGGATTCAGGAACTGAAGAAGACTCTGGAGCAAACTCTGGGACAGGAGAAGATACTGGAACAGATTCAGGGGCTGGTACAGGTTCTGACCAGAAGTCAATCTCAGATCTGTGAAGTTCTGGTGTCCCACCTCACACTCTGCTTTGAGACTGCTGCGAGAGGGTGTACTGGGTGTACCGTCACACATCATTCTTCACACCGGAACAAACAACCTCAGTGCTAGAAGGGTGGATGTCACTAAAGACCTGTCCAATGTGGTGAAAACAGCTAGCAGGATCTACCCCAGAGCCAAGGTCATCATCTCAACCCTTCTACCTCGCAGAGACATACCACAAAGGATCATCAGCACAATCACTGCAGAGATAGCTAGAGTCTGTGCTCCAATGCCGAATGTCCACATAGCCCATCATCAGCGCATCACCCATGAGCATCTGTACGACCACATCCACATCCATCAAGGAGTCAGCCCTGAAAACCCCCCAGAAAACACATCCTGACCGCGAGGAGAGGGTCAGTCAGACAGACAGCTACACCGCTGTAGTGGCAGGACGAGGTAGAACAGACACCAGTGACCTGATCCAGATAAAACACGTGCTGAAAATGATATGTGACAACCTGTTACTGTGTCTGTAGTCAAGAATGATCATTATTTCTTAATGATTTCATTATTTCTTTTTATTTATTTAATTTATTTATTTATTTTTAAATTTAACATTTGTAAAATTAATTCACTCACTATATTTCTATATATCCTCTATATTACCTTTTTAATTGATTAATCTAGGCCTATATTTTAAAACATGATTTGAATCAGAATCAGAATCAGAAATCAGAATCAGAAAGAGCTTTATTGCCAGGTATGTTTACACATACTAGGAATTTGTTTTCGTGACAGAAGCTCCACAGTGCAACAGAGTAACAGTGACAAGACAAGACACAGATAACATAAAGAATAGAAGAATAATATACAAATATACAAGATAGAAAAAGTGCAAAAAACAATATATAATATAGACAATTTGTATATGCAGTTATGATGAGTGCAAATTTGAAATATAAAAAAGTATGTGTTATTAAGTAGATATATAACAGTGTTGTGTGTTCCGTGTTTGTCAAGTGTTCATGAGGGAAGAAACTGTTCCTGTGTCTGGTCGTTCTGGTGCACAGAGCTCTGAAGTGTCGACCAGATGGCAACAGTTCAAAGAGGGACCATGAATTTGGTCATGAATTCATACATTGCTCTGGTAAATACAATATTTCTCAATGTCATCGTTTAAAATATTTATAATATTCAAGGGATGTTCTCTTCAGCTTTTGGAGAGAAAATGACTAACCCTGATTTTGTCAATACTGTATATAGTTGAGATATAATTATTTTACTTGAGACATGGAGTCGTTTAGACTCCAAAACCCGCACTCCTTCAAACTACAGAGAGCTACGAATACCCTCAATCAAACAGCCTAATGTTAAAAACGGAAGAGATTCAGGAGGAAATATAGTTTGGTTCAAAGACTATCTGTGGCATTATATTCAACCTGTGAAAAAAGGAAAAACACATATTTGGATAAAACTTAAAAAAGAGCTTTTGTGTTTACCTGTGTGCCACATATAGCCCTCCATATGAGTCACCTTATTATAATGAAGACATCTTCTCAACCCTACAGTCAGAGATAATTTACTTTCAGTCTCTAGGATCAGTTCTGTTAATGGGGGATCTGAATGCTAGAACGGGGAAGGAAGTGGACTACATCAGCTCAGATGGAGACAAATATATAAACGGATCACTTAATCATCAACAAAAACGATGTACTAAAACACGTCAGAATTACGACAACACAATTAACAGACATGGAAAACTGGACATCTAAACATCTAAATCTAAATCTGGGTCGATTTACCTACTGCTCACATTTAGGCAGCAGCACAGTTGATTACGCCATCACAGATATAGACCAAAATAAAATCAATTATTTCACAGTGATGCCACAGCTGCCGTTATCAGACCACAGTCACACAGTCCTCAGTCTGAACAGGTCAGTGAATCTTCTGCCATCTTCAGATCAGGGCCCAGTTGCATAAACATAGCCATCATATTAAGACAGTGTCTTAAAGGGTTAGTTCACCCAAAAATGAAAATTCTGTCATTAATTACTCACCCTCGTGCCGTTTTACACCCGTAAGACCTTCGTTGATCTTCGGAACACAAATTAAGATATTTTTGTTTAAATCCGATGGCTCCGTGAGGCCTGCATAGGGAGCAATGACATTTCCTCTCTCAAGATCCATGAAGGTACTAAAAACATATTTAAATCAGTTCATGTGAGTACAGTGGTTCAATATTAATATTATAAAGCGACGAGAATATTTTTGGTGCGCCAAAAAAAACAAAATAATGACTTATTTAGTGATGGCCGATTTCATAACACTGCTTCAGGAAGATTCGGAGCACAATGAATCAGTGTATCGAATCATGATTCAGATCGCGTGTCAAACCGCCAAACTGCTGAAATCACGTGACTTTGGCGCTCTGAACTGCGGATTCGACACGCTGATTCATTATGCTCCGAAGCTTCCTGAAGCAGTGTTTTGAAATCGGCCATCACTAAATAATTCGTTATTTTGTTTTTTTTGGCGCACCAAAAATATTCTCGTCGCTTTATAATATTAATATTGAACCACTGTACTCACATGAACTGATTTAAATATGTTTTTAGTACCTTTATGGATCTTGAGAGAGGAAATGTCATTGCTCCCTATGTAGGCCTCACGGAGCCATCGGATTTAAACAAAAATATCTCAATTTGCGTTCCGAAGATTAACGAAGGTCTTACGGGTCTGGAACGGCATGAGCGTGAGTAATAAATGACAGAATTTTCATTTTTGGGTGAACTAAACCTTTAAGATCTAGTTTGACCCACTAGCAGTTAGTCAAGGGGCAGTCAATCTTACTTTTCAGTATCAAATCAGGATAATCTATGTTTTTATGTAACTGACTTAAAAAAAGAAAAAGAAAAAAAAATGATGACTAACTTGTAAGACTAGTCTTAGTGGTTTATGCAACCAGCCCCAGAAGATTAAACTGTATCCATCCACTCCCCCCCAAATATATATGGAGTAAAGACAATCCTTCCCGGTATGAAGCCGCCACAGCACTCATGTTCAGAACATGATAGACTCATTTCTATTGACTTCATTTAGCGAATTAAGACAATTACCAATTTAGCAACTGAACAGTTAACTAAAATCATCTCTACAGTGGTCAGAAAAGCCCTGAGAAAAAGAAAAAATTACAGAAGCAAAAAAGAAATGGCTAATGCTTGTTGGTTTGATAAAGAATGACAAAAAGTAAGAAAAGAATTACGGTCATTATCAAACAAAAAACACAGAGACCCAGCAAACCAACAAATACGAGCCACATATCAACAAACCCTTAAAATGTACAAGTCACTATTAATACAGAAAAAGCTGATCACATGAAAATAAAACTAAACAAGATTGAGGAGGCAGTCGATCAAAATTCTTTTTGGGAATTATGGAACAATTTAGACAAATCCAAAAAAGACAAACACCTTCCTATCTATGACCCAAAAATCTGGACCGAATATTTTGGAAAACTCTATTCACCAAACATACCAACCCTCGCCCAAAAACATCTGACCTCTCAACTACATAACCTGGAACGCACTATAAATGACCAGCTAAATCATTTAGACCAGCCCATAGCATTAAATGAACTGACAGACAAGATGAAATCCCTAAAAAACAAAAAATCCTGTGGCGTGGATAGAATATCTAATGAGATGCTGAAAACAGTAGCCCCAAACTGAAAGATGCTATTCTAAAATTGTTCAAACTCTTATCAAAATCAGGACACTTTCCTGAGATATGGAAAGAAAATTTGATAACTCCAGTTTTTAATCAAGGTGAGAAGTACGACCCAAATAATTACAGAGGCATCACAGTGAGCAGTAACCTCGGAAAACTATTCTGTTCCATTATTAATGACAGATTAGTTCAGTTCATTCAAGAACACAAGATTTTAAAGAATTGTCAAATTGTATTTATGCCCAATCAGAGAACATCAAACCACATTTACACACTTCACACACTAATACAAAAATATGTTCATCAAAAAAAAAAAAAAAATAAAACAAGGAAAAATATTCGGCTGCTTCATTGATTTTAAAAAAGCCTTTGATTCTTTATGGCATAATGGGCTTTTTCTAAAACTTATACAAAGTGGAATAGGAGGAAGGACATATGATATCATAAAGGACATATACAACCGGAACAAGTGCTGTGTCAAGATCAACGAAAGACGGACTGATTATTTCAGTCAGAATAAAGGAGACCGTCAAGGCTGCAGCCTCAGCCCGAATCTTTTTAACATCTTTATCAATGAACTGGCATCAGCACTTGAGAAGTCCTCCTGTCCTGGTCTGACCCTCGAGGGCAGAGAAATAAAATGACTCCTGTACGCCGACAAACTTCTGCTGCTGTCACCTGATGAAGAGGGACTGCATGAAAGTCTCTCCATTCTAGAACAGTACAGTAGCGATTGGGCCTTAACAATTAACATGGAAAAATCCAAAATCATGATCTTCCAGAAAAAACCTCGCCTTACTCACAAATATATATATAATATAATATAATTTTACAATCGGGGGAACACTTCTTAATCATGTCACATATTATAATTATTTGGGTCTCACAATCTCAGCTTCTAGACAATTTGAAATGGCAATAAAAGATCTGACCGATAAGGCATGCAGGGATAAGAAAATCACTGTTCAAATTTCAACCCACCTATTAAACTGTGGCTGAAAATTTTTGATACTATCATCAAGCCTATTCTTTTGTATGGCTGTGAAATCTGGGGCCCCAAATTTAAATTAAATTATGAATCATTATGGATAAAAACCCCACTGAAATTTTCCACCTTGAGTTCTGCAAAAACATCCTGGGTCTTCACAGAAATGCCCCTAGTCTGGGTTGCAGGGCAGACCTGGGCAGATTCCCTCTCCTATCTGAAATCCAGAAGAGAGCAGCGAAGTTCTGGTTTCATCTGTCAGACTCACTGACAGATGCCTACCATCACTGCGCTCTTACATACAGGGCAGGACACCCAGAGAATGACCCCTTGCACTATTTAGTGGAAACACACCAACTAAGTTCAACAACTCAATTAAAAGTCTCAAAAATTAAAGAAATAGGAAAAAGAACCCAGGAAAGATACATCCATGATTGGGAGATCAAAATACCACAAATAAACAAATTGAAGTACTTCTACAGAATAAAGACAGATTATCAGTTGGCACCTTACTTGATCAAAATGAAAGACTATCGTCAGAGAAAGCACTTCCACACACAGTGCAGCAAATATAACAACATTAGAGAAACTTATTTCACCCAAATTACTCAAATTTTACCCAAATTCCAGCAAGTCACATAGACAAACTCTGTTATATTTTGGGAGAGAAAGAGAAGTGTATCCACCTGGCAGCGCAGTATGTGTCCTCCTGCCATATTATGAGGGACAAAGACTGAACCCTCTTCTTTCATTTCTTTTCAGTCTCATTACTGCTCTCTGTAATTATTTACCCTGTATTTTACACACTTGTTAAGTTATGTGATAATATGTACAATATGTATGTTTTCATTTATTTATTTATTTATTTTTTATTTATACCTGTATAACTTGTTACATGTTTATTGCTTCGGCAACATTATGCCATCCCACAGTCACTGTCATTCTTTCACTTCCCTTTAAGAGATTCAGAGTTAATCAAGCAGATCTGAAGTGCAACAGGCTGTAAAAACACATTTTACTGAATCATATTATTCTGATTTTAGTCTAAACTGGAGTAATAAAATTAATATATTCACTAATAACATTAATATATTCAGTACTTACAAATATTACAAAAACAATTATAACAAATCAAACTAAAATGCATTAGATTTATATCTATTCTGACCCGTGAAAATAGATTCGGAGTTTAGTGAGAAAATTATTTTTTTTTTTTTTATAAAGCATGAAAATGAAGATGTTTTATTTTGTTTTAACATTAAAAAATAGTAATAGAGTAATAGAATACATTTCTTTTCAGTATATAAATACACATTCAGAATCAAGTCTGATATATAACAATATATTATGTATTTATTTTTTAAGTGCACAATTAAACAGCACATATTTACAGTACAGTAATAACTGACACCTGAAACAGGAGTTGGATGTATTTCTGTATTATCTTAAATATAATCAAGAATATTTATTAAAATTATAATTTATTTTTATAAAAATGTTTTTTTTTTTTTTTTTGTTTTTTTTTCCAACACTGACACTAAGACTGTATCTGTGTCCAGTTTAGTTTTGCTCAGTCAGCTGAAAAAAGAAATAAATTGTTAATGAATAAAATGTCGAAATGTAAAATGTATCTTGATTGTTTTTCAGGTAAATTCCAGGATGCATCTGAAAGTGTTTGTGAGTAGAGTGTTTTGCATATGAACTGAACACTCGCTTAAAACTGCACTGATGATTATTAGTGTGTGACACCGACACACACACACACACACACTTAAAACAATGATGTCTCTTATTGTAATGCTGTGGACACTCGGTCTGCTCGCCTAAGGTTCAAAATTATATTTTCTGCATTATGACGATACATTTGTAAAAAACAAAAAAAACAAACAAAACAAAAAACAAAACAAAAAAAAAATGTTAATGTTTAATGTTAAACAATTAATTTGTTTCATTATTTATTCATTTAAACTGTTTTATAGCAGATCCAAACTTCTTTTCATTTGTTTTTGAACTCTCTCTCAGTGTCTCATCAAGAGGTTCAGTCTCCTGAGTCTCTGAGTGTTAAAGCAGGAGAGTCAGTCTCTATGAGCTGCACTGGGACCAGTGGAGTTGGTGATGACATGAGCTGGTATCTGCAGAAACCTGGAGAAGCTCCTAAACTCCTGATCTATGAAGCAAGTGAACTTGAATCTGGTGTCCCAGATCGGTTCAGTGGAAGTGGATATGAACCTGATTTTACACTGAACATTCGTGAAGTCCAGCCTGAGGATGCAGGAGTTTATTACTGTATGGGGTATTACAGTGACGGGTTCACACAGTGAAACAACATCATACAGAAACCTCCCTCAGTCAGACACTACAGAGAGAGAGTAATTTCAGGTTATAGTTGCCCTGTACAACAGCTGAACAAAAGGACATGAACAATTAAAGCAGTAGGCCTAATGAAGATTTTCTTAAGTATTCTACAGTTTGTACACTTCAGTTTGTCATTTTTCAGATTTCACTGGAAATTAATATAAGTAAAATTTTGAGTTTAGCTTCATTGTGGACAAAATCTTGTTTTTATGATTAAAGGCTGAAAAAATAAAGCTTTATTAACATCACATTCTGATATCACATTATATTATATGAACGTGAACTCGTGCCATCAAAACATACTGAAACTATTACTTTTTAAAAATTATTTACATTTTTCAATATTAAAATATGTTGGTATCATGTTACTCAAATTCACAATATTACATATGTATGGTATATTTTGTTTAAAATTGTATATTTATAAAATTAATTATCAAACATGAAAAAAAAATGTAACTCTTATTTAAAAATGTATTTAAAGTTGCTGATAAATACATGGCAAAAGTAGTATAATATCAAGACATGTTCTTGTATCAGTCGGTCCTGGAACAACATGAGTGTCAAAGAAATATCCTAATTTCCTCATCCCAAGACTAACCACAATATAAAACAAATCAGTGGGAAATTATAGGTTGATAAAAATGTTGTCCAAGGCTGAACCTAAATATAATACTTTCCCTATTCTTAAAATGTAAATAACTGACAACAAGGACAGACTTGTTCAGGAATGCCACTACTCCGCCAAGGAAAGATATTGTAAAATTAGTAATTGTTGTGGCTTTGTTTTGCTTTGTTTTTATTGGCAGAGTGAAAAAAACAAAAACAAACAAACAAACAAAATATTCTTTATAGAAGCCAAAGTATTAGTTTGTCTCAAATGTTTGTAATCTAAACAAAGAATTTATTGATAATTGTGATTGTAATTTATATAAAAATTGCAGCACAGTCTCATTAGAAAAACGTACCTGTGGGAACATTTTTGCAAAACGAAAACAAAGGCAAATGTGACATAAAAAACATTCGTAATCATGCCTTTTTAGCTTGTTTTTGATCTCTAATCTTTGAGCTCTTTTACCGTGACTCGTTTTTCACGGGATTAATTGTGTGTGTGTATCATCCACACACACACACACACACACGCACGCACGCACGCACGCACGCACACACACACACACACACACACACAAATTATTACTGCAAAAATATACTTGCATAATTATTGTTAATTATTTTCATTCTTTTCATGTTCTGCATGTCCTTCTAGCATTCAGTTTGGATCTTTAATGATAAATAAAGGGACAGATTTCAGGAAACTGCAGTATCGTGGAAACTTCTGCTCATATATGGTGCTTTGCATAGACAGTGTCAGTGATCTGAGAGTGTTTATAGGTCTGTTTAACTCTTCATTGAGCTTCTCTTCATGACAACAGCTCTAACAGCCAAAATGACTTTGATCTCCTTTATCATTTGGACACTCTACAGCATGCAAGGTACAGACATCAGTTACATGTGGCTTTTTAAATATATTTAAGTAATGTATTATATAATAATCTGTGCTGTTATCTCTTGTTCTACACAGGTTGTTTAGGACAAATTGCTGTGACTCAGTCTGAGGTTAAATCAGTCCAGCCTGGTCAAACCGTCTCTATTGACTGTAAAGTTGACACTGTGGTTTACAAATATGAGCAAGGCACAGTCTCTAAAGGGCGCTATTACGTATCTTGGTACAGCCAAAAGCCTGAAGAGGCTCCAAGACTCTTGATTTATTATACAAATGAAAAAAACTCAGGAATTCCATCAAGATTCAGTGGCAGTGGACAAGGAAATGGTCTGGACTTCAGTTTGACCATCAGTGATGCCCAGCTTGAAGATGCAGCAGATTATTACTGTCAGAGTGTCCATAAGATCAGTGACAACTGGGTGTTCACACAGTGAAAAGGTCCCGTACAAAAACCTCCCTTGGTCAGATTATTAACATCTTCTGATGCTGCTGCAAGTTGAATACAGTGGTTAAACATGACACACAAGCACCCACATAGTTTGTTTTTAATTTCATATAATTAATTATCCAATCCAACAATATGTTTATCAATTTCTATTCCATCCTTTTATTCCTATAACATATAGTATTTCCATAATATAGACTGATTACAAATTTACTAATTTTATACATACAAATTTATTTATTTATTTATTTATTTATTTATTTATTATTGATTGATTGATTGCATAGGTTTATTATTGTGCTCTGTACAAGCTGATAACTAACATATCTCAGTGATCACTATATAAAATTCACAAATTTTGTTTACAGGACTTTCCCAATAATCTGTCTGCATATATGTATATTTGAAAATCATTATATCAGGTTAAATTATTCAATTTAAAAATGGAATATATGCAATTGGAAGTGTAATTGTGTTTTATTAAATTAAATTAAATGTGAAACTTATAGAAAACAGAGGAAAATGTTTGCCTTCAAAATAGAGGTGACACACCATCAGTTGGCTTTTTGTCTCCTATACAGCTAATAATAAACATTTATGTAAGATACAGCAGCATAATTAAAAATTTCCCAAATGTCCACTCTATTACACATAAAAATTACTTTTGCATTCTATATAATCGCAACACTTTACTAAATAAAATATAAAAATACAAGCTAAACAATATACTAATGATATAGATCTAAATACATCACTTCCTGTAGATTTAGATTTGAAATATTAAGGTAATTTTACCATTTGTTTCACAACCCTCTATCTCTTAAACTTTCAGGACATAATGACATTTATAATGTGATTAACTGAGCATGTATTCAGTTTCTTATTTCATTCTTCACTTACTTCCAGTTTAGTTTAGTTCCTCATCTGAAAGCCCACAATGATTTCCATTTATTCCAGTATTTGAAGAGCAGCAGTCAACAACTGAATCCTGCAAAAATGCCTGTTTGATTATTTTATCACATTAAGTAAATCCAGGAGGAAAGTGAATATGTTTTCAGGAGTCTGTTGAGTGGAGAGTGTTTTGCATGTTTGCTGCTCCACACACAAAACTCCTCTGATGATCAGTGTGTGTTCAGTCCTGACAGAGTCACCGACACACTGAACAATAATGTCTCTTTTACTGATTCTGGCTGGCTCTGCTGGCTCAAGGTTAAAATACATTATCAGAGTTTGGTATTTATTTTTGTAAAGCTTTGCACTCTGTTGTGCTTTGTTTTCATTTAATTGATTATAAATGTTTTTTTGTTTTTTTTTTAATAAAGGATGTAAATATCTCATAATTTGTATTTAAATATACATTTTTAATCTCTCTCTCAGTGTTTCATCAAGAGGTCCAGACTCCTGAGTCTCTGTCTGTTAAAGCAGGAGAATCTGTCACTATTAGCTGCACTGCGTCTTTTGGAATTGGTTATTCCATGAGCTGGTATCTGCTGAAACCTGGAAAAACTCCTAAACTTTTGATCTACAAAACGAGTTACCTTGCATCCGGAGTTTCAAACCGGTTCAGTGGAAGTTATTCTGGATATCAATTTATGCTGAACATACGTGGAGTCCAGACTGAAGATGCAGGAGATTATTTCTGTATGGGGGCTTATTCTGGTCCAGTGTTCACACAGTGAAACAGCATCGTACAAAAACTTCCCTCAGTCAGATTGCACTATGAATTTACTCAAGCAGTATGAACTATAATTTACATTAAATGAAAAATTAATTCTTCAGTATGAACAGAATAGAATCTAATTAAATATGCAAATGAGTGCATATTTAATCAGAAATTTTGGTATTAAACATAACATTTCAGAAAACTTTAAATTAAAAAATGTTTGCAATTCTTAACGTAATCAGTCAGCTGAGGAAGTATGGTGAAATCTTTTAGTTTATTATTATTATTATTATTATTATTATTATTATTATTGTACCCTGTTCATCTGGCTTGTCTTGCCATTTTTTCTTTCATCTTGTTCAAATGCATAATTCTTGACAGTCAGAATTCATACTATTAGCCCTAAATTTAATGTAATCTAATTAAAATAAGTATAAATGTAATCAATAAAATATTTTTATTGTCACTGTAATTTTTCAAATACCTTATTTTAGATTTTGATGAATGTTTAAAAATTAAAAGTAGGCTAGCTCAAATATTTTATTTAATAAAAATTATGATTAAGATGTCAATGTCTCTTTTACTGTAATTGATATTTTCAATATTAAAATATTATTTTTATATCCATGCTGTTATCAATAATCGTAATGGACACACATTCCAATAAAAATAAAAAGTGGTATTTCACATTTTAAGTTGTTTTCGATTTCAAAGAGTTTAATATTTCAGCAAGAAAGTGAACACCATATTTGAGTCAAAATGCTTTTATTTGGCAGCAATAAAACAACAAACACAGCATTGCTGTTACAACAGAATATTTGAAGAATACTAACATGCTGAAAGATTTATTGTTGAGCATTGACTGATTTAGGACAGTCCTTTGAAATAGCTGCATATGTGTGAGTGTAAATGAAATATGCATGTCTATAATCTATGTGTGATGTGTGTGTTTCACTGGTCATCACACTGCTTTGTGTTCAGGCTCTCGGTCACTGCATTCTGGGATGGGTGCGTGGCGTCACAGCTGATGGTTGTTGCTCTCCTCCACTCACTCTCAGTGAGGCTCAGGCTGCTGCTCCAGCTGTACAGTCCATCCTTCTGCAGCACACTGGGACTCAGATTCACAGCAGAGCTCCTGCTGCTGCCATCCACCTTCCAGCTCAGCTTCCAGTCAGAGGGGAATCCCTTACTGCCCACACACACCACTGTAGCCTTACCCTGCTGCAGCTCGTCTCTGGAGGGCGGCAGGACTGTGAGAGTGGGACGAGTGGCAGCTAAAGAAAGAGAGAGAGAGAGAGAGAGAGAGAGAGAGAGAGAGAGAGAGAGAGATGAGAGTTTCATTCTTCTTAAAAACAGCTCTATCAGTCTTTCACTTCCCTTTAAGAGATTCAGAGTTAATCAAGCAGATCTGAGGTGCAACAGCCTGTAAAAACACATTTTACAGCAATCACACATATATCTATACTTGGATTTAAAAAAAAAAAAAAAAAAAAAAAAAATCATTACTCATGTTATATTATGGATCTTCATCTTTTTAGGTTTCAATTTTTCATTTGTTCAAATTATTGTTAAGTTATTTCTTGTTAAACAGGTGCAGTTGTTTGTACATTGAAAGCAACAGCAGATGAAGACACATTTCTGTCTCTTGTGACATTCATTAAAAATCTTTTTGTTAAAAACCATTTTCATTAATCAAGAGTTATTAAAAACATTAAATAATTATTAAACATTAAATAAAAACTTAATAATAAGAAGATATTTTGAACTTTACCTAATTCCTAAGCTGTCCTACTATCTATACTAACACATTTCAAGCATAAATATATAGGCTATACCGTATTTTTTTATTTATTTTTTTCATGTGGACTTGTTCAGAGTGTCTACCAAGTGAAATACCCCAACTTGTTTGCTTTGGTTAAATCGATCTGTAGAGGCGAGTAAAAGACTGCATACATATACAAACATTAGCTTTCTAATTCATGCCAAATTAATAAAAAAAAAAAATACAAAGATGTACTCTTTGTAAAATGCAATTTAACAAAAAAAAAAAAAAAAAAGTGTCTTAAACGGCTCTGGAAGAGAGCTAAGGAACATGTGCGTGTATTTGGTAATGTCACACCGGAACAAATCTTTCAAATTATTTATTCTTATATTAGTAGTTAGTATTTTTATTTTTTTATTTTTTAATCCTCTGTTGTTCTTTTCATTTAGTTTCATTTATGAATTAAAAAGAGATTTACTTACTTCCCACTGAGAGTCGAGTTCCTCCACCGAACGTCCACCACAGTGATACAAACCCAATCAGCGGCTGTACAAAAACCTCCTGCACTAAAACTGACACTGACAATAACCAGTTTGCTCTTTTAGAACTAATAGCAAAATAAATAAATCAGATAAAGCTGCATAATAAAAACAGTTTAATTTGATAATTTCCCAAATCTACTAAGAAAAATAATTATTATTGCTAATACAAATACTCGGCTATACTAATTAAAAACTATACATGTACAACGATCACTTTCAAGTAAATTTTGATTCTCTTAAGCATTTAATTCACTTATATGATATTTTAAATTTTTACACAGCTTTTATGTTTTTATTTTATATGGTGTTTACAGTTTAATTTACAGTCCTGTTTTACTTAAAGCAGTATCAATGCAGTATATAATAAAAAAAAAACCAATAATAGTAATCTCTAAATATGCTACCTATTCAGATCCAGATTTCATTAGTGTTTATTCATCTTTTTATTTTATTCTGCACTTACTTTCAACTCTCAGTTTGGTTCCTCCACCAAAAATCCTGCACAATAATTCATTCTCATTCACTGCAAAAACCTCCAGAATATTCTAAGAGCGCCAGACAAGTTTTAATTAAGCCATGATGATTAATTCATAATTAAAGTATGCATATATTATAATCATATGAGAGTGAAGATATTTCAGTTCAAGGGTTTTTCCACTGTAATGATATTTTGCATTGGCAGCTCATGCCTCAGTGCTCTGGGAGTGTTTATAGTCCTGTAGTAGTCCTGTAGTCCTTGTAACACACAAGATCTGTCCACTCTAAAACAGAAGCCAATATGATTCTCTTCATCTGGGCATTTTACTGCATCCAATGTAATCAAACTGATTACATATATACACACGCTTGACACCATCTGAACCAAATAAGTTTATCTTGGTCTCATCAGACCACAGGACATGGTTCCAGTAATCCATGTCCTTAGTCTGCTTGTCTTCAGCAAACTGTTTGCAGGCTTTCTTGTGCATCATCTTTAGAAGAGGCTTCCTTCTGGGACGACAGCCATGCAGACCAATTTGATGCAGTGTGCGGCATATGGTCTGAGCACTGACAGGCTGACCCCCCACCCCTTCAACCTCTGCAGCAATGCTGGCAGCACTCATACGTCTGTTTCCCAAACACAACCTCTGGATATGACGCTGAGCACGTGCACTCACTCAACTTTAACCTGTCCTGTTAAACCGCTGTATGGTCTTGGCCACCGTGCTGCAGCTCAGTTTCAGGGTCTTGGCAATCTTCTTATAGCCTACGCCATCTTTATGTAGAGCAACAATTCTTTTTTTCAGATCCTCAGAGAGTTCTTTGCCATGAGGTGCAATGTTGAACTTCCAGGGACCAGTATGAGAGAGTGAGAGCGATAACACCAAATTTAACACACCTGCTTCCCATTCACACCTGAGACCTTGTAACACTAACAAGTCACATGACACTGGGGAGAGAAAATGGCTAATTGGGCCCAATTTGGACATTTTCACTTAGGGGTGTACTCACTTTTGTGGCCAGCAGTTTAGACATTAATGGCTGTGATTTGAGTTATTTTGAGGGTACAGCAAATTTACACTGTTATACAAGCTGTACACTCACTACTTTACATTGTAGCAAAATGTCATTTCTTCAGTGTTGTCGCATGAAAAGATATAATAAAATATTTACAAAAATGTGAGGGGTATACTCACTTCTGTGAGATACTGTATATATATATATATATATATATATATATATATATATATTTCTTTAGTTATGAAAAAAAATCTTCTAATGTAGATAAATAGCTGTCTAAATTCTCACATTCATAACTGCAAGTACATCAATATATAAACTTTTAAACTGTTATGTTTCAAACTTTATAAAATATTTATATTTTCTATTTATATCATGTCTTAACATGAGTAAATATTTGTATAAACACAAATGGATTCAACAACTGCACTCTAAAAAGTAATTCAGAGGACCTGTTGCCACAACTTAAATAAATGCATATGGTTAAAAGTTAAAAATTCTATTGATTGATTTAATTTAAATATTTTAAGCTGCATTACATTACATTACATTGTTTTGTTGAATTATGTTCAAGTAATAATGTTGATCATTAAATTAATATTGTGTGTAACTTGTAACTTGTTAAAAAAATTCAGTTGTAGTAACTTAATTAAACTGTCTTGACAACTTTGGAAATTGGGCAGTGGATTTCTAATTCCCAGCATGTTTTGCATAGGACTGGAAAAGGTGAAGGACCGTGAATGGAAAAGATCTGTTCGTGTTTAATGCTGTAATGTTTGACATTTAAAAGAATTTAATGTTGTAGTTTTTGTTACTATTGTGCTGAAGGTAAACAAATGGTTACATGTGGTTTGGCACTGCAAAGACAATCAGCTGTCCTTCCTGTCTCCCTGTATACTGACTTAAATTACGAATATTGCGGTTTATTGCTCTGGCCACATCTGCGGTCCTCATGCCTCCCTTCAGCAGGACTATGACATGTTCATGCAGGTGTCAATAAAGTCATGTCAGTGCCAAAAATTATGCAAAAGTTAGAGGTAGCTACAGAGGTATGATTCTCGCTTTGGGTGTGAGAAGTCCTGGGTTCAAATCCTGTATGAGCCTGATTTTTCACTGTCAAAAGTTGGGAGAAAAGAGTCAAAATGAAGGCTGGCTATAAAACACTTAAGTTTCAACTAGACTCATAGCCTAACTCACAGGTAAATCTGACTTTAAACCTGACCAGAAGCCAAGAGACAAAATGACAGCTTCATTGTCTAAACACAGACTGGATTTCCAAGTCCATCTGGAGTGTGGACACTACTGTATTCAAGGCAAAAATCATTTTTAAACATACCTTGATCTCTTAATTGAGTGCTGAGACAAAAAAAAAATGAGATAGGCCTATGTTCCAATAAGAAGTTTATGTTCTCAGAAAGAACAATATTATCATTATTTTAATACTTTAATAATTGTCAGATCATTATTTAATGTTAATTCAAAATTTTAGAAATGTCATAAAATAAAACTGTTTTGTATAGCTTCTCTTCTCTATGAACCCCATGTTTTACCATCACAGACTCCTGGTTAAAACCCTGGCTGTCACATGGACATGTCTCAGTGGTCTGTAAATGTTTATGTATGGACCTGTGAGTTTAAACTTTCAGTGGGCATATGCAGTAAGATCAACTAACTGGTGAATCCACCAGTTAACCTTTGCCTATAAACAGTTAATGTAAAATTTTGTCAGTTCAAAGATTCTAAAACCTTTAAAGACGTCGGACTCGTCCAGGATTTGAACCCCGGACCTCTCGCACCCTAAGCGAGAATCATAGGCCAAGGAGCCTTGAATGGTAAGTAATGCATGATGTGCCATGTTGAACACATGAGATCCAGGCCCACTGACAATGTAGACGTTCTGTTTGATTTTTTGGTGCCATTTAGTGTCTAATGGCGACATCTAGTGGTTAATAAGCAGTAGTGGGGTTCCGCAGTGAACATGCCTCCTATTCAGAATAGATGCAGCCTGTTATTGTGACATATAAGCAGAATAAAGTTTTTCCCCCTGGATGCGGTACTTCTGGATAAATTTGGATTAATGTTTAAACAAGGCTGTGCGGATAGATACAGTTGTTATATTGTGTAATAGGCTACTGTAATAGTGTGTACTTGGGTGTAACTTTGAAAATACATGTTTCTAAAAATATTTCTGGTGACACCATAACAGAAGTCTCTGTTGTGAAAGTAAGATGTGACAATTTTAATCGTTTAACTCTGCACAATGACTACATCAACTCCTCAAGCCCCCAGTGTTACAGCAGAACAAGAGTAAAATCAGTTAAATTGATTATTGGCCTACTTTTATTTGTCAGCAACTGAGATCATTGGACGTTTTAAAATGTTCAAGAAAAACTGAAAACTGAAATAACTGAAATATGTTTCTTGCCAGTAATAGAGATTCTTGTTTTCAGAAAGGACATTTACATTGAAGACACTTTGCATTGGAGCTGCATGCTTCAGTGCTCTGGAGGTCTTTATAGATCTGTGAGTTTATGATTTTATGACTCACAGCTCTCCTTAATGATAACAGATCCAAAAGCAAACATGACTTTAATAGCCGTCATTATTTGGACACTCACAACCTGCACCTGGAGTAAGTAAATAAAAATAATCAGCTGATTTAGGCCTACAGAAAGACAGAAATTGCTCAGATCAAAATTTAGACTTAATTTATTGTAAATAGTGTATTTGCATTCACAAAATATATGTTCTTTCATATATTAATGTTTTTAACCTTTGCATGTGAAGTGAATATAAAGTTAACATTAAACTTTAATGGTTTGATTTTTGATTCAAGTTCTTAATTATCATTGATTAATTAGCATTTGATGTGTAAAATATGGAAACTTAGTCCTTGTAGTGCAACAGTTGCCTGATAAGGGTTAGACATTTAAATGTGCTCATCAGTTTTATATTATTCTCCAGTATTTTCTGTCTCTCTCTTCAGGTTCTGTGGGGCAGATTCTGACTCAATCTGAAGCTCAAACAGTTCAACCTGATCAGACTATCACTATTCAGTGTAATCACACACCAGCGGTGAACTGTCGGAAAAAGGATACGTCCCTGTATTGTATGTCCTGGTACCATCAGATTCCTGGCGAAGTTCCAAAACTCCTGATCTATTACACATCAGAAAGAGCTTCAGGTGTTTCTTCTAGATTCAGTGGCAGTGAAAGTGGAAACCACATGGATTTTACTCTGACCATCAGTGGAGTCCAGCCTGAAGATTCAGGAGTTTATTACTGTCAGAGTAAACATGACAAGGGAGTCTCTGGCACCACAGACTGGGTGTTCACACAGTGTAAAATCATCATACAAAAACCTCTTTGGTTGAGACTACAGCGCTGCAGCTTTGAGCTTCTGCAGATGTTGATGTTGAAGATCATTATTCACCTCACTGACTTTACACACAAACACACAGATACACAGAAAGCTGGTTAAATGAATGTCTCAGTTTCATTGTCCAACTTCTGTAACTGTTTTCCATTTGAATATATTTTAATTTATTTTATCCTTGTGATGGAAAAAGCTGAATTTTCAGCATAATTTATGAGCTTTGTTACATGCAGCATGTAGAAAACACATCATATTATACTGTATATGAACGTGAACTCAAGCCATACCTTTTATCTTTTAAATTATATTCTTAGTGTTAAAATATAAGTATTCATCCTACTCACAACAGCAATATTATGTTCATTATACTTTGGTTAATATTATTTTGCCAATATTACTCATGTAACATTTTTTTTCTTTTAAATTATTTTAGTGGTATTTAAAGTCAATCAGCATAATGAACATCTGTTCTTGAATCAATCTTTTGTTGGTCCTGGAACAACATGGATGTCAATGAAACACTCTAAACCTAAATTACCACACAAATCGGAGGGAAATTAGCTCATAGTTTGAGAACTTTTTCTGTAGGTTACACTGATGCACCAGTAGTTGGCGACAAGTGACTGTCTTTATGAGCGAGTCATTCAATCATTCATTCAACCAATTCTTTCAAAAACACATGCAACAAATCTTTATAACTTTTTTTTTTTAGCGTCATTGAATCATAGTCACTGAATTAATTGCTTATTATGTAACCCGGGTCCCCAAGAAGGGGAACGAGATTTAGATAACCAGTTAGATAATCAGTTATATTGATTAATAAGTTTTAATGATCAATAACTGAGATTATTAGAATATTGAAACTGTCCAAGAAAAATAATCAGGTTCATCCAGACCAATTGAAATCTGTTTCTTGAGAGGTTCTTGTTCTCAGAAAGGACATTTACATTGAAGACACTTTGCATTGGAGTTGCATGCTTCAGTGCTCTGGAGGTCTTTATAGATCTGTGAGTTTATGATTTTAAGACTGACAGCTCTCCTTCACTATAACAGATCCAAAAGCAAAAATGACTTTAATAACGGTCATTATTTGGACACTCACAACCTGCACCTGGAGTAAGTATATAGAAATTCATTTCATCAGCCAATTTGGAGAAAACTCCACAGGTGGTGAAATAAAGAAAGACGCCCTTTGATGTAAATGCTCTACATACATTTTTAAACATATATTCTTTATATGCATGTTTGTAGTTTTATATTATTGTGTTTTCTGTCTCTCTCTTCAGGTTCTGTGGGACAAACTCTGACTCAATCTGAAGCTCAAACAGTTCAGCCTGATCAGAGTGTCGCTATTCACTGCAATCATAAACCTGCAGTATACTGTGTTAAAAAAGATACCACTCAGTATTGTATGTCCTGGTACCATCAGATTCCTGGAGAAGCTCCTAAACTCCTGATCTATTACACATCAGACAGAGCTTCAGGTGTTTCTTCTAGATTCAGTGGCAGTGAAAGTGGAAACCACATGGATTTTACTCTGACCATCAGTGGAATCCAGCCTGAAGATTCAGGAGTTTATTATTGTCAGAGTCAACATGCAGTCAAAATACCAGGAGACTCGGGGAAGCTAGACTGGGTATTCACACAGTGTAAAAGCATCATACAAAAACCTCCTTTGCTGAGACTTCAGCGCTGCAGCTTTGAGCTTCTGCAGATGTTGATGTTGAAGATCATTATTCACCTCACTGACTTTACGCTTACATAGACATTTTAAGGCTGGAGAACTGTTGATGTTCATAGTCACAATATCTATCTATCTATCTATCTATCTATCTATCTATCTATCTATATCTATATATATATATTAATACATATATATAACCTTACATATGTTTAATTAATACAGTATATTTAATTAATAATAAAAACCAGAATGTCTCAATCACATTTCCACATGAATTACAATCCAATAAAATCCATCCAACCATGATGATGAAAGAAAGCTCACCATGGCCATATTTCATATGTTTCATATATGTGATGAGAAATGAATTCACCATATGCCGTGTAGTCTGAATCCACATTTGTCTGCCTCCTCTGTCCACAATTACAACACATCATCCCTACACCATTATTTTATATTTTTATGATGTTTAACTGCATTCATAAATTAAATCAACATGTAAGTAAAATAATAATAATAATAATAATAATAATAATAATAAATATAGAAAATTAATTAGTCTTTTCAAAAAGCCTTTTTAATTTCAGGTACATGTATCCTATAATATTCATATACTTCTAAACAAGAAACACTAATGATATAAAAAGCTTTTATTTGGCAAAAAGTATTGTTTAATAAAGCTTTACTTCATCAAAATATGTTTAAAAAAACGTGTATTAAAGCACAGGCTTAATTTTTGAGTGATAAAAAGAAATTTCCAAAATATCCTCCATAAAAACTCTTAACTCTAATATGTCTGTAAAACATTTTCAGCTGGTTAAACTTAGAAATGAAAGTTCACCTGCAGGTAGCAGGCAGCAAGGCAGCAAGGCAGCAGATGAACTTTCATTTCTAAGTTTAACCAGCTGAAAATGTTTTACAGTGACAAAATTTTGAAGCTGGCTTTATCCAATTTTCAGATTTCTGTTCTGGAAATATATTCAAATTAGCACATATTTAATTAGAAAATGCCTCATTTGTATGTGTAAACAACATTTCAGAAAACTTGTAATTAAAAAATGTTTGCGATTCTTAATGTAATCAATCAACTGGGGAAGTATTCTATTAGATCATTTTTTTTTTACCCTATTCATTTTCATCTTTTTTCATCTTTTTCATCTTTTGTCTTGTTCAAATGCATACATCCTGACAGTCAGAATTTTATCCCTAAATATAATGTAAAATAAGTATAAAAGTAATCAATAAATTTTTTATTGTCACTTGCACAATAAAGTTCACTTGCACTTTATTGTGCAAGTGAACTTAAATCTGGTGTCTCAGATCGGTTCAGTGGAAGTGGACATGAACCTGATTTTACACTGAACATTCGTGAAGTCCAGCCTGAGGATGCAGGAGATTATTACTGTATGGGGGTTTACAGTGGTGGAGTGTGCACACAGTGAAACAACATCATACAACCCCCCCCCCTCAGTCAGACACAGTCAGAATAATTTCAGGTTATAGTTGCCCTGTACAACAGTTGAACCAAAGGACACGAACAATTAAAGCAGTAGGCCTAATGAAGATTTTCTTAAGTATTCTACAATTACTTCAGTTTGTCATTTTTCAGATTTCACTGGAAATTAATATAAGTAAAATTTTGAGTTTAGCTTCATTGTCGACAGAATCTTGTTTTTATGATTAAAGGCTGAAAAAATAAAGCTTTATTAACATCACTTTCTGACTTCACATTATATTCTATATGAACATGTGAACTCATGCCATCAAAACATACTGAAAGTATTCTCTTTTTTAAAATTATTTAAATTTTTCAATATTAAAATATGTTAGTATCATGTTACTCAAATTCACAATATTACATATGTATGGTTTACTTTGTTTAAAATTGTACATTATAAAATTAATTATCAAACATGAAAAAAAAATGTAACTGTTATTTAAAAATGTATTTAAAGTTGCTGATAAATACATGGCAAAAGTAGTATAATATCAAGACATGTTCTTGTATCACTTGGTCCTGGAACAACATGAGTGTCAAAGAAATATCCTAATTTCCTCATCCCAAGACTAACCACAATATAAAACAAATCAGTGGGAAATTATAGGTTGATAAAAATGTTGTCCAAGGCTGAACCTAAATATAACACTTTCCCTATTCTTAAAATGTAAATAACTGACAACAAGGACTGATTTGTTCAGGAACGCCACTACTCCACCAAGGAAAGATATTGTAAAATTAGTAATTGCTGTGGCTTTGTTTTGCTTTGTTTTTATTGGCAGAGTGAAAAAAAAAACAACAACAACGCAATATTCTTTATAGAAGTCAAAGTATTAGTTTGTCTCAAATGTTTGTAATCCAAAAAAAGAATTTATTGATAATTGTCATGGTAATTTATACAAAAATTGTTAATTTATAAAAAGTACATCCATAAATCATAGTTTTCAAATTTCTCAGGTAATTTTAATGAAATAATATAATCATCCATTTTAAAGTATCTTGTGAATCCCACTCACACGGGCAAATAAAATAAATTATATATTTGTAATGCAGACTTAAACTACAAGTAAAAATTATGGGCTTAATTGTGTGTTTCATCCATTACACACACACACACACACACACACACACACACACACACACAAATTATTATTGCAAAAATATACTTTCACATTCGGCACTTCCTTCCAGCATTCGGTTCGGCTCTTTAATGATGAATAAAGGATAAAAATGCAAATTGTGTCCAGTCTCCAATTGTAATATTGTAAAATAAGGAACAGATTTCAGGAAACTGCAGTATCGTGGAAACTTCTGCTCATATATGGTGCTTTGCATAGACAGTGTCAGTGATCTGAGAGTGTTTATAGGTCTGTTTAACTCTTCATTGAGCTTCTCTTCATGACACCAGATCTAACAGCCAAAATGACTTTGATCTTCTTTATCATTTGGACATTCTACAGCATGCAAGGTACAGACAGTTACAGGTGAATTTTTAAATATATTTAAGTAATAATGTATTATATAATAATCTGTGCTGTTATCTCTTGTTCTACACAGGTTGTTTAGGACAAATTGTTGTGACTCAGTCTGAGGTTAAATCAGTCCAGCCTGGTCAAACCATCTCTATTGACTGTAAAGTTGACACTGTGGTTCACAAAAATGAGCAAGGCCAGTACTCTAAAGGGCATTATTATGTGTCTTGGTTCAACCAAAAGCCTGAAGAGGTTCCAAGACTCTTGATTTATTATACGAGTGAAACTCAGGAATTCCAATGAAATGGTCTGGACTTCAGTTTGACCATCAGTGATGTCCAGCTTGAAGATGCAGGAGAGTATTACTGTCAGAGTTACCATGATATCAGTGGCAGTGGACAAGGAAATGGTCTGGACTTCAGTCTGACCATCAGTGATGTCCAGATGCTGGAGATTATTACTGTCAGAGTGTCCATAAGATCAGTGGTAAAGCAGTGTTCACACAGTGAAAAGGTCCCGTACAAAAACCTCCCTTGGTCAGATTACTAACATCTTCTGATGCAGCTGCAAGTGGAATACAGTGGTTAAATATGACACACAAGCACCCACATAGTTTGTTTTTAATTTCATATAATTAATTATCCAATCCAACAATATGTTTATCAATTTTTTATTCCATCCCCAGCACACTGGGACTCAGATTCACAGCAGAGCTCCTGCTGCTGCCATCCACCTTCCAGCTCAGCTTCCAGTCAGAGGGGAATCCCTTACTGCCCACACACACCACTGTAGCCTTACCCTGCTGCAGCTCTTCTCTGGAGGGCGGCAGGACCGTGAGAGTGGGACGAGTGGCAGCTAGAGAGAGAGAGATGGAAACTGAGAAGTTTCATTGTTCTTAAAAACAGCTCTATCAGTCTTTCACTTCCCTTTAAGAGCTTCAGAGTTAATCATGCAGATCTTAAGGCTAACATCCTGTAAAAACACATTTTATCAGCAATCACACATATACCCAGGGTCATAAGAGCATATAAAATACCAAAAATAAAAATATTTTTTAAAGTATCGGCAAGTAAAACGCTGCGTTTATATAGAACTGTCTCTTTACGACCACAACAAACGGGACACTTTTCAGACACGCATTCCAACTTCGCCTCAGCGCCAGGCACAAGTCAAACGAGCGCGGAAAAGATAGGTGAGGACGAGGGAGCTTTACTTGAACAACAGTGAACTGCGGTCAGACGAGATGTTGTCAGGCTATGTCAGTAAAACTCAGAAAAATGTCCAATCAGCCGTTATAGGCTACTGTACTCGCGGCGCGCACTCAAGAATTGCACGCGCAAATGCGGCGGCGCGTGCTGCACATTACTTTATTATAGCTTAAATAAAGCGCAAATGAAACTACGAGCATGCACCGTCGTTCTTCTGTTGTAAATTAAGTCATGAAATTACCAAACATGCGATTAAAGCTGCCTCAAATCTGTGCATGCATGGGCTATTTGTTGACATTGTTTCAAAGCAATTGTTATTCAATTTGTTGGCCTTAAAACGTCTTAAAATGCACATGTCTACACCAAGGAAATCAAAATTTTTTCGGGGGACCATGCCCCCGTACCCCCCTAGACTAGTAAACTACATTTTGTGACCTCGGTAATTATGAAACCCTGTGTACGGCCATGGTTCTATTTTATCTAACGAAATATGAGGTAAACGTGTATTTCTCCAAAATGTGCGCACTTTGGGACTAAACGTTTGTGTATGCACTGTGATCAAATGTAGAGGTTTGTGTCTCGTTATTCTATTAAAAAAAATCAATAACAATGATTGATTTTGCATGATTTTGCATTCCTATTAGAAATTAAGAATTATTAGTGTCATTATAAATAGTGGTGCAAATATCGAAGCTCTCTAATCTGTCTAATACTTCAAAACTCAAGGTTAAATCAGAATATTTATTGTAAAAATGTTTCTGTAACAGGCAGCTGCCAAAAGGTTTGTGATTTATTTTCAAAAGGGGAAAAAAGAAAAAAAAAAAATTAAAATAAAAAAGACAAAAAGTACCTAGTTCAAAGATTCTAAAACCTGTAAAGACGTCGGGCTCGTCCAGGATTTGAACCCGGGACCTCTCGCACCCTAAGCGAGAATCATAGGCCAAGGAGCCTTGAATGGTAAGTAATGCATGATGTGCCATGTTGAACACATGAGATCCAGGCCCACTGACAACGTAGACGTTCTGTTGGATTTTTTGGTGCCATTTAGTGTCTAATGGCGACATCTAGTGGTTAATATGCAGAAGTGGGGTTCTGCAGTGAACATGCCTCCTATTCAGAATAGATGCAGCCTGTTATTGTGACATATAAGCAGAATAAAGTTTTTCCCCCTGGATGCGGTACTTTTGGGTAAATTTGGATTAAATGTTTAAACAAGGCTGTGCGGGTAGATACAGTTGTTATATTGTGTAATAGGCTACTGTAATAGTGTGTACTTGGGTGTAACTTTGAAAATACATCTTTCTAAAATATTTCTGGTGACACCATAACAGAAGTCTCTGTTGTGAAAGTAAGATGTGACAATTTCAATCGTTTAACTCTGCACAATGACTATATCAACTCCTCAAGCCCCCAGTGTTACAGCAGAACAACAGTAAAATCAGTTAAATTGATTATTGGCCTACTTTTATTTGTCAGCAACTAGATCATTAGACTTTTTAAGATGTTCAAGTAAAACTGAAATATGAAATAACTGAAATATGTTTCTTGCCATTATAGAGATTCTTGTTCTCAGACATTTACATTGAAGACACTTTGCATTGGAGCTGCATGCTTCAGTGCTCTGGAGGTCTTTATAGATCTGTGAGTTTATGATTGTTGGACTGACAGCTTTAACTAATGGTTTGATTTGTATGTCTAGTTCTTAATTTTCATTGATTAATTAGCATTTGATGTGCAAAATATGGAAAATTAGTCCTTGTAGTGCAACAGTGTTGTGCGCTCAGTCTGACAGATGCCTTATAACAAAGTGTTAGACTTTTAAATGTGCTCATCAGTTTTATATTATTCTCCATTGTTTTCTGTCTCTCTCTTCAGGTTCTGTGGGGCAGATTCTGACTCAATCTGAAGCTCAAACAGTTCAGCCTGATCAGACTGTCACTATTCACTGTAATCATAAACCAGCAATAAACAGTGTTAAACCAAAAACCTCTCAGTATTGCATGTCCTGGTACCATCAGATTCCTGGAGATGCTCCTAAACTCCTGATCTATTACACATCAGACAGAGCTTCAGGTGTTTCTTCTAGATTCAGTGGCAGTGAAAGTGGAAACCACATGGATTTTACTCTGACCATCAGTGGAGTCCAGCCTGAAGATTCAGGAGTTTATTATTGTCAGAGTGAACACAGTAAGACAGGAGACTCAAAGAACCCAGACTGGGTGTTCACACAGTGTAAAAGCATCATACAAAAACCTCCTTGGCTGAGAAAGCAGTGCTGCAGCTTTGAGCTTCTGCAGATGTTGATGTTGAAGATCATTATTCACCTCACTGACTTTGCACAGAATGCCTCAATCACGTTTTCACACGAACTAATCCAATAAATCCATCCAACCAAGAAGACGGAAGAAAGCTGTGTCCAAATATTTCATATGTTTCATATATTTCACCTCTTAATTGATCAATTAAATTGAAAAACTTCTTGATGAGAAATGAATCCACCATATTCTGTGTCTGAATCCACATTTGTCAATGCCCTATCTGTCCACAATTACAACACATCATCCCTACAGCATTATTTTATAATTTTGTGATGTTTAACTGCATTCATATGACTTATATCAACATGTAAAAAAAATGAATATAAGATTATAGTAAATTAATTAGCCTTTTTAAAAGTCTTATTTCAGGTAAATATATCCTATAATAGTCATACTTCTAAACAAGAAATACACACTCAGTAATTCAAAAAGCTTTTATTTGGCAATAATTATTGTTTAATAACACTTTCCTTCATCAAAATATGTGTAAAAACATGTATTAAAACACAGGCTTAAAGACGAACTTAAAGAGCAAATTGGAAAACAATGCTGACAAACCTTTATGAAGACCGTGTATGTGTGAGTAAATGAATGATTATGCATGCCTATAATCTATGTGTGATCTGTGTGTGTTTCACTGGTCATCACACTGCTGTGTGTTCAGCCTCTCGGTCACTGCATTCTGGGATGGGTGCGTGGCGTCACAGCTGATGGTTGTTGCTCTCCTCCACTCACTCTCAGTGAGGCTCAGGCTGCTGCTCCAGCTGTACAGTCCATCCTTCTGCAGCACACTGGGACTCAGATTCACAGCAGAGCTCCTGCTGCTGCCATCCACCTTCCAGCTCAGCTTCCAGTCAGAGGGGAATCCCTTACTGCCCACACACACCACTGTAGCCTTACCCTGCTGCAGCTCGTCTCTGGAGGGCGGCAGGACTGTGAGAGTGGGACGAGTGGCAGCTAAAGAAAGAGAGAGAAAAACATGGAAGTTTTGTTCTTCTTAAAAAACAGCTCTATCAGTCTTTCACTTCCCTTTAAGAGATTCAGAGTTAATCAAGCAGATCTGAAGGGTAACAGCCTGTAAAGACACATTTACCAGCAATCACACATATACCTATAGATCACACATATACCTATGGATTCAATAAATAAATAAATAAATAAATCATTATTCATGCTATATTATGGATCTTCAACTTTTTAGGTTTCTATTTTTCATTTGTTCAAATTATTGTTAAATTATTTCTTGTTAAACAGTTGTAGCTGTTTGTACAATGAAAGCAACAGCAGATGAAGACACATTTCTGTCTCTTGTGACATTCATTAAAACCTTGTTTATTAAAAACAGTTTTCATTAATCAAGTTATTAAATAATTATTAAAAACTTAATAATAAGAAGATGTTTTGAACTTTACCTAATTCCTAAGCTGTCCGACTATCTATACTGACACATTTCAAGCATAAATATATATACAGTATTTTTTTTTTCTTTTCATGTGGACTTGTTCAGAGTGTCTACCAAGTGAAATAGCCCAACTTGTTTGCTTTGGTTAAATCGATCTGTAGAGGTGAGTGAAAGACTGCATACATATACCAACATAGCTTTCTATTTCATGACAAATTAATAAGGCTAGGAACTATACTCTTATTCCGGCGTAATAATCAAGTAACTTTGCTGCTGTACCATGGGTGCAGCAGGTGCAATGATATTACGCAGCGTCTCTCACAAATGTCTCCATGGTTGCAAGGCACGCTCCCTGTGCAAGCAGGGGGTCACAGGCGCTGTGTAATATCATTGCGCCTGCTGCACCCATGGTACGGCAGCAAAGTTCCTTGATTATTACGCTGGAATGAGAGTATAGTTCCTAGCCATATCGGCCTAGAAAATCGCAACTTTTCATTTTCCGTCGGTCTTGGTACACGATGTAACTACAGAAGAGTCAAGTTTTAAATAGGAAAAATATCGAAACTCTTTGGTCATTTTTGTGTGAGATGCTAACGGTCTAATCAGATTCAATGAACTATGCTAAGCTATGCTAAAAGTGGTTCCGCCAGACCCGGAGATCGGCTGAATGGATTCGAAAAAGGTAAAACTCAACTGTTTAACTCTAGGAGAGTTGGAAAATGAGCCTATTTTCAAAAAAAGTGGAGTGTTCCTTTAAATGACAAAACCTTGAAACCTTGAACTATATTAGTGGCCTTCTACTGCCATCTGGTGGCACCAAATGACAGTTTCAGGCAATTTAGTAAGGAAAAATATGATTTTTAAAGGTTTTTTGACAGTTATAGCACCACATTTTGCCTGATCTCCACCATTTTTTTGGGGTGTCCTCAGAGCGTGTCCATACATATGTGTGCCAATTTTTGTGAAAATATCTCATTTTGTTTTGAAGTGATAGACACTTATGTGTGAAAGTGGCTGACCACAAAGGACTAGTTAGCAAAAGTAGGTTTTTCACATATTTGCGAATAATTAATGAACGATTTGATTGACAGCATTGGTTCTTGAGGCAAAGTTGTTCAGTATGAGAAGATCTATCAAATGATATGTATATTGAGTGGATCTGTGAAACACCACGTGATTACTGAGGTGTAAAACTCGTTAGCGCCAACTAGTGGCCGATTTCTTTCAAAATTCTTACAGACCTCTAGGACGATGAGTCGAACCTGCCCACCGAGTTTCGTTCCGGTCGGCCTCCGTTAACCTTGTCTAATAGGTGCTCAAAGTTCATTGGCCGATGGTGGCCATGTTTTTTGAGATACGCCAATGTCCTCATAGACTATCATGCCCCCTTGGACCAAGACACTGCATGCCAAATTTCAAGTCGATCGGACTAACGGTTGCGTAGTTACAGCTGTTTTCATGTTTTTTTCAAGTTAAAGTACAACCTAGTGTCCAATCGATGCGATTTTTTTCATCGTGACCAAAGATTGAGCCCATACACACGTGAACCGAGTTTGGTGCAAATACCTCATTTCTTTCTCGAGTTATAGCCATTTTAGTAGAAGTGGCTCCGCCCACATCGTATGTTTTGGCGCCCCTTAGAAACCGTGAACCAAAATTTCGACTTTTTTTTTGATACTTATTGATATTCAGACTCCAGAGAACATTTCTGCACTGGTTTGGTTCTGATCGGGCGAAAAACCTAGGAGTAGTTCGCAAAAGTAGGTTTTGGACAAAATTCAAAATGGCAGAAATTTTTTCCTGGCGGAAATGAAACCAGAGCCGGAAACTGGAAATGTCCGTATTGAGCCAAGGTCAGGTCAGGTCACCTTTATTTATATAGCGCTTTTTACAATGTAGATTGTGTCAAAGCAGCTTTACACTGATAACTGGTACATTATTTGGCTGCACAGCAGCTCTTAAAGAATAGTGTCAATGCAGGCAGATCAAAGCACTGTTGAATATCAAATGTCAAGTCAAATGTCAAGTGTCCCCAACTAAGCAAGCCAAAGGCGACAGCGGCAAGGAACCCAAACTCCATCAGGTGACATCAGGTGGCAGACAAGTGGCAAATAGGTGTTTAAGTGGAGAAAAAAACCTTGGGAGAAACCAGGCTTAGTCGGGGGGCCAGTTCTCCTCTGGCCAACAGTGCTTTGTTACGATTCAGGTTGCCATCGTAAGTCCAATAGGATCGCAACATTCAAAGTATTTATTCCAGTTCCATCCAATTGAGGATCGTATTCATCACGCCGGTATGGACGGTTGTTGAGGAACTGTGTCGTGGCTGTCGTGTCGATGAGGCCCTCACAGTGGATGATCTAGTTGACTCAATCTCTGCTGATACTTCAGGGCTGCGTTGTGGTCGTGTCAAGGCGCAGGTCCTTGGTCTCACCTGGATACGGCCCGGATCCGGTTGACTACGGTGAACCTCGGGATAACCAGAAAGACTAATATTAGCGTAGATGCCATTCTTCTTCTGATGTAACGAGTACATCATGTGTTATAGGAAGTGTTCCCGGTTCCGGCTGACCTAATTTATGCAGCCTAATAATCCTTTAACGGATTTGAAAATATAAATTGGTAATGTGTTATGTGTATGCCAGGTTAAAGAAATGCGTTTTTAGTCTAGATTTAAACTGACAGAGTGTGTCTGCTTCCCGAACAATGCTAGGAAGATTGTTCCAGAGTTTAGGTGCCAAATAGGAGAAGGATCTACCGCCTGCGGTTGATTTTGATATTCTAGGTATTATCAGCTGGCCTGAATTCTGAGATCGCAATAGACGTGAAGGACTATAATGAATTAGGAGCTCGCTCAGGTACTGGGGAGCTAAACCATTTAGTGCTTTGTAAGCAATTAGCAAGATTTTAAAATCTATACGATGTTTAACAGGAAGCCAATGCAGTGTTGACAGAACTGGGCTAATATGGTCATACTTCCTAGTTCTAGTAAGAACTCTAGCTGCTGCATTTTGTACGAGCTGTAGTTTATTTATCAGGCGAGCAGAACAACCACCCAGTAAAGCGTTACAGTAATCTAGCCTTGAGGTCATGAACGCATGAACTAACTGTTCTGCATTTTTCATTGAGAGCATATGCCGTAGTTTAGATATATTTTTAAGATGGAAGAATGCGGTTTTACAGATGCTAGTAACATGGCCTTCAAATGAAAGATTGGTATCAAAGAGCACACCCAGGTTCCTAACTGACGACGAAGACTTAACAGAGCAGCCATCAAGTGTTAGACAGTATTCTAGGTTATTACGTGAAGAAGTTTTTGGTCCAAAAATTAGAATCTCTGTTTTTTCTGAATTTAGTAGTAGGAAATTACTGGTCATCCAATTTTTTATATCAGCTATGCATTCCGTTAATTTTGTGAATTGGTAAGTTTCGTCAGGGCGCGAAGAAATATAGAGCTGAGTATCATCAGCGTAACAGTGAAAACTAACGCCATGCTTCCTAATGATATCTCCCAAGGGTAGCATGTACAGAGTGAACAGCAACGGTCCTAGTACTGAGCCTTGTGGTACTCCATATTGAACTTGTGATCGATATGACATCTCTTCGTTTACTACTACAAACTGATAACGGTCAGATAAGTATGATTTGAACCATGACAATGCAATTCCACTAATGCCAACATAATTTTCGAGTCTATTTAAAAGAATATTGTGATCAATAGTGTCAAATGCAGCACTAAGATCCAGTAACACTAATAGAGAGATACAACCACGATCTGATGATAAGAGCAAATCATTAGTAACTCTAATGAGAGCAGTCTCAGTACTATGGTACGGTCTAAATCCTGACTGGAAATCCTCACAGATACTATTTCTTTCTAAAAAGGAACATAGTTGTGATGATACTGCCTTTTCTAGTATTTTTGACAGAAAAGTGAGATTTGAGATCGGCCTGTAATTGACTAATTCTCTAGGATCAAGTTGTGGTTTTTTAATAAGAGGTTTAATAATAGCCAGCTTAAAAGTTTTTGGTACGTGTCCTAGTGATAAAGATGAATTGACGATATTAAGAAGAGGATCTATAACCTCTAGGATTCCAATGATATAAGACAATTGACTCTAGGACAAACGGTGTAGGAGTTATTTGCGATTTTAAGTTTTTGATCGCTGTAGCGCCACCTATTGGCCGATTTGGACGAGTCCGGGTATCTGAGTAGCGAGCAAGACTACTACCATCTGACAAAGTTTAAAGTCTCTCGGCCTTACGGTTTGGGCTACCCGATCAGTTTTATGGCATAAGAAAAATAATAAAAATCCTTACAATTACAATAGGGTTTCAGCACTACTTGAACCCCTAAAAATAATTATCATTACTAATACAAATACTAGGCTATACTATTTAAAAACTATACATGTACATCAATCACTTTCAAGTATATTTTGATTCTCTTATGCATTTAGTTCACTTATGTGATATTTTAAATTTTTACACAGCTTTTATATTTTTTTATTGGTGTTTACAGTCTAATTTACAGTCCTGTTTTACTTAAAGCAGTATCAATGCACTAATAAAAAAACAACAATAGTAATCTCTAAATATGCTACCTATTCAGATCCACATTTCATTAGTGTTTATTCATCTTTTTATTTTATTCTGCACTTACTTTCAACTCTCAGTTTGGTTCCTCCAACAAAAATCCTCCACAATAATTCATTCTCATTCACTGCAAAAACCTCAAGAATATTCTGAGTGTGCCAGACAAGTTTTAATTAAACCATGATGATTAACTCATAAATAAAATATCACAATGCCATCATCATATGAGAGAAGATATTTCAGTTGAGGAAGGGTTTTTCCACTGTAATGATATTTTGCATTGGCAGCTCATGCCTCAGTGCTCTGGGAGTGTTTATAGTCCTGTGTGTTGAAATTAATAAATTAAGTGTTATTTTATTTGATTTTAGTGATGAAAGATCTGTTCCTGTTTAATGCTGTTATGTTTGACATTTAAAAGAGTTTCTGAAATGTTGTAGTTTTAGTTACCATGTGCTGAAGGTAAACACATGGTTACATGTGGTTTGGCACTGCAAAGACAATCAGCTGTCCTTCCTGTCTCCCTGTAGCACTGTCTTACATTACGAATATTGTGGTTTATTGCTCTGGCCACATCTGCAGTCCTCATGCCTCCCTTCAGGACTATGACACATTCATGCAGGTGTCAATAAAGTCATGTCAGTGTGCCCAAATTTATGCAAAAGTTAGAGGTAGCTAGAAAGGTATGATTCTCGCTTTGGGTGTGAGAGGCCCTGGGTTCAAATCCTGTATGAACCTGATTTTTCACTGTCAAAAGTTAGGAGAAAAGAGTCAAAATGAAGACTGGCTACACTTAAGTTTCAACAAGACTCATAGCCTAACTCACAGGTAAATCTGACTTTAAACCTGACCAGTAGCCAAGAGACAAAATGACATCTTCATTGTCTAAACACAGACTGGATTTCCAAGTCCATCTGGAGTGTGGACACTACTGTATTTAAGGCAAAAATCATTTTTAAACATACTTGGTCTCTTAATTGAGTGTTGAAATAAAAATGAGATAAACTTCTTATTGGAACATAGGCCTATGTTCTCAGAAAGAACAATATTATTATTGTAATAAAGGCCTAATTGTCAGATCATTATTTGATGTTAATTCAAAATTTTAGAAATGTCATAAAACAAAACTGTTTTGTAGGCTATAACTGCTCTTCTCTATGGACCCCATGTTTTACCATCACAGACCCTGTTTAAAACCCTGGCTGTCACATGGACATGTGTCAGTGGTCTTTAAATGTTTATGTATGGACCTGTGAGTTTTTAGTGGGCATATGCAGTAAGATCAATTAACTGGTGAATCCACCAGTTAACCCTTGCCTATAAACGATTAATGTAAAGTTTTGTCAGTTCAAAGATTCTAAAACCTTTAAAGACGACAGGCTCGTCCAGGATTTGAACCCGGGACTTCTCGCACCCTAAGCGAGAATCATAGGCCAAGGAGCCTTGAATGGTAAGTAATGCATGATGTGCCATGTTGAACACATGAGATCCAGGCCCACTGAAAACGTAGACGTTCTGTTGGATTTTTTGGTGCCATTTAGTGTCTAATGGCGACATCTAGTGGTTAATATGCAGAAGTGGGGTTCTGCAGTGAACATGCCTCCTATTCAGAATAGATGCAGCCTGTTATTGTGACATATAAGCAGAATAAAGTTTTTCCCCCTGGATGCGGTACTTTTGGGTAAATTTGGATTAATATTTAAACAAGGCTGTGCGGATAGATACAGTTGTTATATTGTGTAATAGGCTACTGTAATAGTGTGTACTTGGGTGTAACTTTGAAAATACATCTTTCTAAAATATTTCTGGTGACACCATAACAGAAGTCTCTGTTGTGAAAGTTAGATGTGACAATTTCAATCGTTTAACTCTGCACAATGACTACATCAACTCCTCAAGCCCACAGTGTTACAGCAGAACAAGAGTAAAATCAGTTAAGTTGATTATTAGCCTACTTTTATTTGTCAGCAGCTGAGATCATTGGACTTTTTAAGATGTTCAAAATATGAAATACTGAAATATGAAATAACTGAAATATGTTTCTTGCCAGTAATAGAGATTCTTGTTCTCAGAAAGGACATTTACATTGAAGACACTTTGCATTGGAGTTGCATGCTTCAGTGCTTAGATGTTGTTTATAGATCTGTGAGTTTATGATTTTATGACTGACAACTCTCCTTCATGATAACAGATCCAAAAGCAAACATGACTTTAATAGCCGTCATTATTTGGACACTCACAACCTGCATCTGGAGTAAGTAAATAAAAATAATCAGCTGATGTAGGCCTACAGAAATACAGAAATTGCTCAGATCAAAATTTAGACTTCATTTATTGTAAATAGTGTATTTGCATTCAAAAAAATGTTCTTTCATATATTAATGTTTTTAACCTTTGCACGTGAAGTGAACATAATGTTTACATTAAACTTTAACTAATGGTTTGATTGATTCAAGTTCTTAATTTTCATTGATTAATTAGCATTTGATGTGCAAAATATGGAAACTTAGTCCTTGTAGTGCAACAGTGTTGTGCGCTCAGTCTGACAGATGCCTTATAACTAAGTGTTAGACTTTTACATGTGCTCATCAGTTTTGTTATTCTCCAGTGTTTTCTGTCTCTCTCTTCAGGTTCTGTGGGGCAGATTCTGACTCAATCTGAAGCTCAAACAGTCCAGCCTGATCAGACTGTCACTATTCACTGTAATCATAAACCTCCAGTATACTGTGTTAAAAAAGATACCACTCAGTATTGTATGTCCTGGTACCATCAGATTCCTGGAGAAGCTCCTAAACTCCTGATCTATGCCACATCAGACAGAGCTTCAGGTGTTTCTTCTAGATTCAGTGGCAGTGAAAGTGGAAACCACATGGATTTTACTCTGACTATCAGGTTAATGTGGGGAACTGTGCACCCACTGGCAGAAACATAAATCGGCGCCTATGTTTACCGGAATCTTGAGATGACAACACGTGACGTTATATTCGGAGTTGTTCACGTCCTTGGACTGGGAATTATGCGTTTCATGGCACCACTATCAACGCCTAAATGAATCTACAGCGGTCAGGTGGTACAGCGGCCACGTGGTACATCTGGGAGCTTTCAGAAAACTCCCAGCTTACAAGCTGTAATTACGAGCTCTACGAGGACGTGAACGCTTTTTACAAGCTAGAATCTCGTAACTACAGGAATTACGAGGCCGCGTGAACGCACCTTAAATCCACCTGCCGGTAAATTCGAGCAACGGTCTGAGTGGCCGTATAAGCTACAAACAAGTAGAAAGTAATTTCTTTGTAGATTAAATAACAGCAACTTGGAAAACAGACAAAACAGAAAAGGTAAGAAGCGATATTTGAGAAAAGAGCATATCAATCTAATAGCCGTGGACCCATAGCGGAACTAACTTTACCCCGCGTCACGTGATTTACGATTCTTGTGAAAAAGGCCTATCGCCTTCTCTTAAAAAAAAAAAAAAAAAAAAAAAAAATACATTTTTATCAAGCTAAAATCTACATATAGTTCCCAACGAAAGTATTGTTTAGTGTAAAACATGCTGAATATTAGAAAACAGGCTGTCGATTAATTAAATGATTAGCTATTTCCTCACAAAAGCTGTTTAATCAGCATAGTTAAGCCTCTCATCCATTGACATCCATTCAAAAAACAGCCTCGGTCTCCTTCCCTGCGTACCGCCAGAGGCGGAGCGTTAGCATTATCCGTTACGCTTTTTTGGCTAAAGGTTGCAGGCTTGCCTTCCAGTGGCTTTTCTTTCTCTGTCGGTAATGCAGGGAGTCTTGTGATTGGTTGTCAAGCCAGCCAATCAGAATTTAGCAGCCTGATCTCTGATTGGCTGGAATTATGGCATATTATGCTGCGTTTACGCCTCCTCGTATTTACCGGAATCTTGAGATGATAACACGTGATGCTGTATTCAGAGCTGTTCACGTCCTTGGACTGGGAATTATGCGTTTCCATGGCACCACTATCAACGCCTAAAAGAATCTACAGAGGTCAGGTGGTACAGCGGCCACGTGGTACATCAGGGAGCTTTCAGAAAACTCCCAGCTTACAAGCTGTAATTACGAACTCTACGAGGACGTGAACGCTTTTTACAAGCTAGAATCTCGTAACTACAGGAATTACGAGGCCGCGTGAACGCACCTTTGTAACGCTGGGTTGTGTTGAGCAAGCGAGCCGTCGGCGATTAGAGAGCACCCAACTGAAACGTTGCACATGCGAAAGAGAACGTCCGCGCACATCCAAATAAACTTCTTTTAAATGCAAAATTGATTTTCGTTCGCTCGAAATACTTTTTTATTTGCGAGACGAACATTTCTCCGCAAAACTCAGTTCACAGAATTGTGGCAGAAACTTGTCGCGGTTTAAATTTTATATCACTTTATATCACGCAATTGCGAGTTTATATCTCAGAATTCTGACTTTTTTTCTCGCAGTTGCGAGTTTATATCTCAGAATTCTGACTTTTTTTCTCGCAGTTGCGAGTTTATATCTCAGAATTCTGACTTTTTTTCTCGCAGTTGCGAGTTTATATCTCAGAATTCTGACTTTTTTTCTCGCAGTTGCGAGTTTATATCTCAGAATTCTGACTTTATATCACGCAATTGCGAGTTTATATCTCAGAATTGTGACTTTATAACTCGCAATTGTGAGATATAAACTCGCAATTGCGAGATAAAAAGTCAGAATTCTGAGATAAAAAGTCGCAATTACTCTTTTATTTTTTTATTTAGTGGCGGAAACGGGCTTCCATAGGTAGGCTACCTGAAACAAACTATGTCAAAAAATATGTCACATATAGTCTAAAGCAATATTCAACTTAAGTGTGCTTATTTTTTAATATCTTTTGGAAATAAAATAAAGTTCTCAAGTCAACTGTCCAAAGGCCAATAAAACCAAATACAGAGAAAGAAACTTGTAATGTTTTACTGCCCCCTACTGGAACTACGAGAAGAAGCAAATTAGAAGCACAAGACCTTAATGAAACCTCTGCATTGTTCAACGCCTGAACTGAAACTTCATTCAGTTGTGGAGAGCAAGAGTTTTGCATAATGCTTTTGAAACACAAAAGGGCGAGTTTAACTGACACTTGTTGGTCACGACAACTTTTATGTAGGTTACGTTATATTTTGAACTCTAAATAGCATGGAAATGAGAAGAGTGCAAACAGTTTCCCCACATGACTATTCATGTTACACAAGTGAAAGTTCAAATGAAATGTCTGTTGCATTCACCATTATTGAACCCAAGTCGGTTTCAAGGGTTGTAGCAGCGTTGACATTGGCTACAGCGTAACATTTTCCCTGACTAACAGTAATCACGTCTTATGTTTAGAATCAGAATCAGCGATACCTAAATCACAAATGGGTCATTCCGTGTCAAATAAACACCCCAGCACAAATTTTTGATTTTGTTAATATTTTTTCTGTTGAAAGACAAACATAAATAGTGATGAAAGCCAAAATATTAAATGTCACAGATGTATATTTACTGAGTAATCCACTATTTTGTAGAGGGCGGGTCAAAATGACAATTTTTACCTGAGATTTGGAGCCAATTTAGAGGGGTGTAAAAATGACTTTAGAAAGATAGCAGCATCCTTATTTTATTTTTACACAGATATTGGTAGGTCTATTAGTAAAATCTGTTGACTTTAACTTGGTGTGAAAGCGTCTAAACGATTCAGTAAGAGTGAGATGTCCGAATGATTCAGACTGAATAGTGGACCATTTTGTCAAAATGACAATTTTCACCTGAGATTTGGAGCCAATTTACAGAGGTGTAAAAATTACTTTAGAAAGATAGCAGCATCTCCATACGCTCCATGTCTGTCTGTGACAGACACTATGGTTCCGTTTGTGTAGCTCCATCCATCCTCTAATATCCTAGCATAAATGGTAAATTAAAGTTGCTATTGTTGTTTTCATCACTAGGGGGCGGCGTCACAATATATAGCAGATGAGCCTATTTGTGTCTCTTGTCCATGTGTATGTCTAGCATGGTATAGAGTCTAAGTATAGCTACATGGTAAAATTGAGAAGTCAAGTCATATTCATAGCAGTTGTTCACAAATTATGTTGTTCATAAATTAAACAGTTGTCTCTTATTTATGCTGCACTATTCACATCACATCAGTCAGTTGTGACGTTTCCATTAGATAAAGGGAAGGTGTTGCAGTGAGTGTTATGGAGCTGCTGTGCTGGTTGTGGTGTATAATGTCTCAGACTGATGTGCAGAGACAACTAAGTAAGCAATTTACAGCTTGATTTTTGTGTACTATTGCATATACTTGAAATGTGGCATAGTTCGACATGTGACAAACTGATTATGTTTCTAATTTTAAACTTGCTTTGGATAAAAGTGTCTGCAGCAGCAAGAGCAGCATAGTAGCCTATTTTAATCAAGCCCTTTATCTCTGTTGCACTTTCAATATTGTTCTGTTTCTTTGAGCAGCCTGACATTTCATTAGTTTGCTCGAGTTTGTGCCTTGTTTTTTTTAAACAGTTTGATTTAAAAATTGTCATTTTTGCAGTTCCGTTTTGTGCTGCTTGTGATGCAGAAATTAAACACTGTATGTTTAAACATGATTTACAGCCTTTTACATCACGTAGCGTAGTGATACCAAGAGAATTATGGATGTCATCATTTTTATTACTCATTGAAGTAGCAGATGCTGCCTCCAACATCATTTTCTTTTGGAAAGCTTGATGTTTGTTGTTTTACTGCCCACCTTGTGAAAACTACAGTACTTCATTGCATCTATACCACATCTCTTGTTTGTTGCTACACCATTTATTAAAGTTTATTTTATTTTTACAAAGACATTCATGTGTCTTTTAATGCTTTACCTGGTGAAACACAGCCTTGGCATTTAATGCCCAGTGAAAAGCAGCACCCCAAAGCATCTAATCACTGTCCACAGCGTGGAACTTTGAAGTGCTATCAGGTTCAACGCTGAGGCGGGTGAATAGGCAAACAGACCTTTATTGTCATAGAGGAGGTTAAGCACAGAATAAAAGAATAGTTGAGATCGCTTGTCTACCCTGGAGCCTGGCTGCCCCAGGAGGAGGGGAGACCGTTCTGAGAGAAGAGGAGCAAGCGTCCCATACACAAGCATCATATTCTCTGGTGGTAAAGCTAGCGAGATGTAGATGGAATATATTTATTTTTCCCTGTAACACCTGACTTATAGTGCGAAATATATATATATATATATATATATATATATATATATATTTGAAATTGAACAGTTTATTGAACCTTATAATGATAACTTAAGTCAGTAGTAAAGTTTACTATAGGCATTATGGGACAGGCATAGATTACTCTTGGCTCATTAGGTGACTTTCACTTTGCTTTACCGCTGCCTCTGAGGCTCATTAGGACTTTTACAGCTGAGCTTCTGATTACCAGCTCTGATCTACCTCCTCTTTAGAGTTCAGAACACAGCCGCGGGTTACCTTGGGTCAGTGCACCCACACACAAGCCCTCATACAGCCCGGGAGGCGTGGTCATCACCATAATTCCCGCTCTCAACCCGAGCATCATCACCCAATAAAGCGTCTGACTGGTGGCTTTTAAGAACGTTCAGTGTGAATGACGTAAAAGATTGACCAAATGGTACTGATGCATCAGCACAACGTTTGTTAGTGTTCACTGGTTGTCTTTGTGTTGGTGTATGCTGAGATTCATTTTTTTGGCATATTACATTTAATAGTATAAGCATATTTAATTATAATTCTGATTATGCAATTAAAATACCTGGCAAAACTGCGAAATCATCTAATATGCTGCACATAACAGCTGCTGTTCATCATAAAGTTTGTCTGCAGGGAACTCTGCCCACATTTTCAGAGCTGGGTGTGAATGACCTGCATGTTTGTATTTACTCACTCTTACCCTGGTATGTCTCTACCGTAACCCAGTGTCCTCTTTACTGTAACAGAACACAGCCAAAGAGTCAATATTGTAAATTTAGTCTTGCGGTCTGCAGAAAAAGTGCCAGAGCCTGAGTTTAGAGCCTCTGTGCTGGCCTTTTCATAACACTGCATGGTTGGAATTAAATCCACATAGTTAATGGACCATGGTCCATTAGTAATTCCTTTTACATAAACATTAAATGTCTGGGTGTTTGCATGGACGCTAGTAAGATTTAACCTGGATTTTCCTTGTTTCTTTAGAGCTAAATTATGACTGTTAATTTAATTTGATTTAATTTGATTTGATTAACTGAACAAACTATGTCTGTCTTTAAATAAAAAAAAAGTATTTTGCTGCAAGCAACACACATACACTGCAGTTTATGGTTCTGTTGTAATTGGGGGGAAGAGATTTGAAGTGCTTAAAGGGTTAGTTCACCCAAAGATGAAATTTCTGTCATTAAGTACTCACCCTCATGTCGTTCCACACATGTAAGACCTTCATTCATCTTCGGAACACAAATTAAGATATTTTTGATGAAATCCGAGGGTATATGAACCACACATAGGCAGCAACATCATCAACCCTTTGAGGTCCACAAAAATAGTAAAAACATGGTTAAAATAGTCAATGTGACTACAGTGGTTCAACCATAATGTTATAAAGCGATGAGAATACTTTTTGTGCGCAAAAATAAACCAAAAATAACGACTTTATTCAACAATTTGAACTGTTGTCATACGTAGTGAATTCAGTACAGACTTCCTTGTTTATGTCCGAACGCCCACTCATTATTTGCCGGCTCTTATGTCAGCATCACAGGCATGCGTCGTGCTGCTCACGTGTTCAGCTTCGGCCAATACTGAGTCGGCGTTCGGACGTAAACACGGCACGTTTTTCAATTTAAATTTTTCTTTTTCAGTTTGTACCATATAATTTTTAGTGAACTTATTTGTTAGTCAGAGGAAGGGGGGTTCTCAAACTGCATTAGGGCAAGCCATGTTGGTTTATGAATTAGTTTGAAAAGCTTACAAAGCACGTCTCATAACATCTTGGATTTGTAATGTATTTTGAATAGTTTTTTATATTTTATATTTATAAATTAACATTAACCTAGATTGATTAACCTAGATTTATGGTTAGTTTATGATAGATAATGCATTAACTGATGTTAATGAAATGAACTTTAATGTAAAGTGTTACTATATTTTTTAATTTATTTGGAGTCCATAAATTTACCATTTATTATGATATTATAAGAGATTTGAAGTGCTTAAAGGGTTAGTTCAGCTTCGACCAATACTGAGTCGGCGTTCGGATGTAAACACGGAAGCCTGTACTGAATTCACTACATATGACAACGGTTCAAATTGTTGAATAAAGTTGTTATTTTTGTTTTGTTTTTGCACACAAAAAGTATTCTCGTCGCTTCATAACATTACGGTTGAACCACTTATTTTAACCATGTTTTCACTACTTTTCTGGAACTCAAAAGGTGCAATGACGTTGCTGCTATGTGTGGTGCAGATACCCTCGGATTTCATCAAAAATATCTTAATTTGTGTTCCAAAGATGAACGAAGGTCTTACAGGTGTGGAACGACATGAGGGTGAGTAAATAATGACAGAAATTTCATTTTTGGGTGAACTAACCCTTTAAACTTTTGGATGCAAAATATGTTAGCAAAATATTTATTTTAGAATAAGGTTAGAATTATTGCATTTCGATTTTGACCTGTTCTGTCTATTTGATACACTGCAGCCACTGAAATATTTAATTTTTTTGTTTATTTAAATTTAAAGTTATGTTCCGATCTATTATTCTCTCTTACTGTTATTTTTTTCAATGATCCAACGACATTACAAAGTCAAACTATTGCAGGTGTTTTTCATTGCACGTTTTTAAATTTAAATTTTTCTTTTTCAGTTTGTAGCCTATAATTTTTAGTGAAATTATTTGTTAGTCAGAGGGGGGAGGAAGGGGGGTTCTCAAACTTTTTTTTTTTCTCAAAAATGTTTGAGAGCCACTGCATTAGGGCAAGCCACGTTGGTTTATGAATTAGTTTGAAAAGCTTACAAAGCACGTCTCATAACAACTTGGATTTGGAATGTATTTTGAATAGTTTTTTATATTTATAAATTAACATTAACCTAGATTGATAAATGCTGTAAAAAAAACTTGTTCATTGTTAGTTTATGATAGATAATGCATTAACTAATGTTAATGAAATGAATAATATTGTAAAGTGTTACTATATTTTTTTAATTTATTTGGAGGCCATAAATTTACCATTTATTATGTCTGTGAACAGTCAACAACATTTTGATCTATGCCAGTTTGCACAGCAATTCATAACGCGGTGGTCTGTCTGATATAGATGTATCAGACAGGAAACTGACAATTGGTACCTCTGTTACACTGCCCATAGAAAAACTGAAATAAATCTCAAGGCAGTGCATTAGCTGTGCCAAAATTGTTGTGTGGTTGGACTCCCTTCGGGTTTGGCCAAATTGCATTTGAAAATTTCTCTAGCTAAGGCCAAAGGATCTTATGTCAGTCGTACATGTTTTCCACTGTTTGTTAATCCCCCAGGGGACACAGAGGGGTGAAAATGAAATCAGTGTTCCAGGTTAAAGCAAATAATCAGCCTCCCTCAATGGAAATCCAGGGCAGATTGATGTCATTTGTTTCTAAGGACTAATTGTGCCCAATCAAGCCTTGATGCCAATGAAGTGGATCAAATGATTGACAAGTTCTGCTCAGTGTTGACTTTGGACCAAAGGCAGGTCGTTAGATCATGAGTTTAAGCTCAGGGAGGAAATAACACGTTGGCGGTGTCAGCGGGCCAGGTGAGTGCACGGACTCTGAAGTGCAGAAGAAGAATGTGATGTCAAAGGAAGAATTTTAAGGTAAGAGAACATTCACGTCAAGTCAAGAATGTTCAATTTCCGCTTTGTAAATGCGCAATGACCGCCAAAGAGACTGAATAAATGATCTCTTATGCACACTTGAAAATAATTTTTGTCATTTTCTCTGGAAAATAATTATAATATTTGGCCCTTGCAGCATGATGACATATGTTTTCACAGCTTTAAGAAGCACTCAAATAACAGAGGCGAAAATAACATTAGGTAATCCTCCAGAGTGCCTGTTTTGTATGCAGGCCTCCTCAATCCAAAATGAGGCTCCATTCTTTTTTTTCATTGCACAAGTCAATTACTTTAGTTTTGAAGTAGATCGGTGGTAAGGGTTAGATTTAGATACACCTCTTGGATGATAAAAAAAGCGCAAATTTTAATATTCAACTTTTGACTCTAAAGACGATCCTTGCTTTGATGTGCATCAAGCTTTTTTTCCCTTTATAAACCGACAACAGTTAATACCCACAGCGGGGACAAGGTGTTGAGAGAGCGGTGGCTAATGTTGAGTGATGGTGAGGCAGTGACATTGTATCCAACTACCAGAGCCCCGTGTCGGTGTCTGCCACCTCATGGCACCACTTTAACCCCCCAGAATTCCTTGCATTCCTCCAGTCGCGGGCCACAAGCTTCACTGTGGCCCGTTTAAGATGACTGACGTTTTTTTTTGCTACCATTAAGCACCACCAGGCAATTGACCCCCTGACCCTCTACAAGCGACCTGTTGGAACGGCTTTCAAGTGTATACTTAAATCTTCATGGGAATGGCCTCCCTGATCCAGGATCAGGTCCCCCTGAGCAATCAACACCTAGAGGTTAGTTGGGTGAGCCTGAACCTTGTGGTCAGTCTAGCATGCTAAATAGTTTCTGTCTTTGCTCTGGCTGTGTGTGAGTGCATGCATGACTCTATGTGTCTGCGTGTGTATTGTGTAATATATTTGCCTTTCAAGTTCAATCATTTTGGAAGCATTTTTGTTTTGTTTAGGAATGTTGCTGATTGGCTGACACAAATATCATATTTCATGTCATATTTAACAAACAATAATGCGTTATTGAAGGAGTTGTATATTAGTGTTTCATTAGGGCTGTTTTCAGATCTAAGAGCAAGTAATTGTCTCAGGTTGTGGCTTGATTTGTCATCTTTCCCTGTGTGAGATAAGTTTCTAGTTACATTCAAATCATACAACATTTTAGCTGCTATTTAAAGGGATAGTTCACCCAAAAATTAAAATTATCCCATGATTTACTCACCCTCAAGCCATACTGTGTATTTGACTATCTTCTTTTTTCAGATGAACACAATCTGATTTATTTATATATTTATATATATATATATATCCTGGCTCTTCCAAGCATTATAATGGTAGTGAACGGGGGGCGTGTTTTGAAGCCCAAAATAAATGCATCCATCCATCATAAATACAGTCAAACCAAAATTGAACATTTCATTCATCATTCATTAATACAGTTTATTCACTATAGTTTAAAAAAATGGTAATAAAATATGAAAAGATCTCAGACTTAAAGGGTTAGTTCACCCGAAAATGAAAATTCTGTCATTAATTACTCACCCTCATGTTATTCCACAACCGTAAAAACATCTTACGTTCATCTTCGGAACACAAATTAAGATATTTTTGATAAAATCTGATGGCTCAGTGAGGCCTGCATTGCCAGCAATAACACTCCCTTTTTCAATGCCCAGAAAGCTACTAAAAACATATTTAAAACAGTTCATGTGACTACAGTGGTTTAGCCTTAATATTATAAAGTGACGAGAATACTTTATGTGCACCAAAAATAACAAAATAGCGACTTTATTCCACAATATCTAGTGATGGGCAATTTCAAATCGATGCTTATAGATGATTATTAAATAAAGGATGCAGAAGCACTATAATTAGTGTTGTCATGATACTGTAATTTCCAACTTTGATACGATACCTTGAAAAATATCGATATTTGATACCATTTTATGATACCAAGCGGAAAACTGCCATATACTGCCATACAGATATTTTTATTATCTTATATTAATTAAAGTAATCAAATGTAAAATAACAACAGTCTTCATTGCAAAAAATAAATACAGATTAATGCTTACAATTAAAGTTACAAAAAGTATTTAGTCAAGAGCAGTGAGTGATTTTCTTTGTCTTTTGTCCTTTGATTAACATGCCACTATTTACATTCCTATCCAACTGACTGTGTTTACCTGAATACTCGCCAACACGGGCGTATGACATAATTTTTTCTGTGTGTATTTGACCGTTTAAGCGCAGTAAGCCACTCATTTTGGTACTTGTTATGACTCACAAGCTGTTTGAGAGGTGGCTTTATGTGTGCGCCACTTATAGACAAACAGTGCATCTGAAATCATGTACTGTCTGAAGAGATACTACATTTGAATTTGAACTTACTTCGCAACCGTTCTACATAGTATGAATGTTGTGTGTAGTATGAATGTAATCTGGATGTACTACATGCACCATGTTGTCATTATCATGTGACCTACCAGTGTCAGTTGCGTCGTTTCACTTTCATTCATAAATCCCCTCCCGTGGCCTCATGGGATAGTATAAATAGTATAGGATAGTATAGTAGGACAGTACTTTATAAAGTGTCCATCGAATGCGCACTTCAGAATCTCACCGGAAGTAGTAGGTAGGTCATCCGGGGACTTTTCGCCTACTGTTTTTCAAATACTATTTGGACATAATACTCTGTTGGCATACTGTTTTTCGCATGCTATATAGTAGGGAAGTATTCAGTTTCGGTCGCAGTGTAAGACTTTATATATAGAAAGAAGGTGCACTCGCATTACTATGAATGGGAGAAAGTGTAACACGCAATATGGTGGAATAAATCCTACCTTCTATATAAAAGAGCCAATCGGTAGCCGATTGGTAGTCATCGCGCCAATGCAGCTTGCTGTTAGATGCTCCAGTTGCTATAGAAACAGTCAATGTTCTGAGACACACGCTTAGTACTGCACATGCACATTGGCTGCTCCAGCCTGAACAAAAAACTTTTTTTTAACTCCACTGAGCATAAGAAACCACATTTATGCTGCAGTTGTTGTCAGACCACTTCCAGAGGTAGTCGAAAACGCATTCGACTGGATTGCTTTCATAGTGTAAATGCTCATGTGGTCGAATGCGTTGAACAGCCAATAAAGACTCTCCACCTTCTGACTTAATGCGTAAACATTATGGCCTCATCTGCTTGTGATCTGATCGACCAAAACGCATCTTAATACCAGGTGTAAACAGGGCCCAAGGGCGTTTCAAAGATGGCCGCCAAGTAAAATCACTTGTGACGCGCTTTTGGTGTGAGTGCAAAACCTGTGGGAATTAGTAAAATTATGCATAATACAAGCACTATTCAACCAGAGTGAATGAAGCGAGTGAGTGAGAGTAGGAAAGTTTGTGTCACCTCGCCGTTGGAGAGAAGAGAGGGAGAACGCGCATCTAGTATTGGTGTATTGATACGACAGAAAAGTATTGGATTGGAACCGTTTTGGATATTTCAGCATGCATCGATACATATCAAAATATCGATATTTTGACAAAACTAACTTTAATAGTATCATAAAAGAAGTTCATATGACTTGTGTGCTATATTCCAAGTCTTCTGAAGCAATGTAGTAGCTTTGTGTGATGAATGGTCTAAAATATAAGTCATTATTGATAATCTTCTTCTCTAGAGGACTTTTACTTTGACTTTAACTCAAGAATAGGATCAGTTGAATTCATAAAGAAATCATTCAACCAATTAATTGAAAAGATCTGACTCAAAACAACAATCCGTTCATGAATTAGACATAGCTACTAATCTCATGAATGTGCCAAGTCAATCTTTTCATTGTAGAATGACTTAAATTTCAGTCTTTTCTTCACACAAAGGCCTCAGAAGACTTGGAATATAGTGCAAGAGCTACCGCTTTTATGATTTTGTTTATGGAGATTTTTTTTTTTTTTTTTTAAATAATTTTGAAGCTTGACAGCCCCATTTCTTATTCAATTTCGTAATATTTAAAAAACGTGGTCAGTATATTTTTAATTAATTTACCTTGTGTTCCTCACTAGAAATGACAGAATTTTCCTTTTTTGGGTAAACTAGTTATTTAATCCAAATCAAATATTTTCTTAAATGTGGACAACTAATATGCATTGTAATGGAAAGGGCTGCTGTAAAGAAGCTTCATTCTTAATTTGTGGCCTCTCAATACTTTTCTTTAGTAACCTAGTAACAAGTAACTGAAGCAACTATAAATAAATGCTTCCCAGCGTTCTCTAGGGTAAGGAACGGTTTAGTTCAAGATGCATTCTTAAATAAATCAATATCTTAGTCACACAATCAGAATGTGATCTAAAACAGAGGGTGGCATGTAAAATATCCCACGAGTTCCATGAAGCTTTATCCATTTAAAACGAGATTATTTTCTTTGCTTAGATGTTTTATCCAAGATTTCTAAGTTCAAGATGTTAAAGTACTTTTTATCATATCCTCTGTACACTTCCTTACTAATGTCCTCCTGGAGGCAGTTTGCAAGCTGTAATTGGAAGCATGTTTTTCATGTGTTCTTCAAGTTCTATCAAGATGTTGGAATCTACTCTTTTTTTTATCAGTGTATTTTTATAGATAAGATGGCCAGAGATGCAGTATCAGAGGAGGCTGTTACCCATTATGTTGATAAGTAACATATGATTCATATTACTAAAGAGGCTTTATTGTATGATGTGGCTTCTATTGAGAAAAAAATAACATGCTTTAGAAAATGGTGGTGATGGTGCCCTGTCACTTATTGGGAAAAAAAAAAAATCTTGAAATTCCACACCTGGAATTAAGAAAGTCCCTGACAAAGCAGGTTTTACAGAAGTTTAGTCTGTAGTTATGTGGGCAAGTGTGTGTATATACTGTATTGTGTACATATGGATCTTTGTGTAGGTAAATCAAACTTCTTAAAACCCCTCCCCCTATTTAATTCAATGCAAAAACACTTCCTTTTCCACCCTGTTCATGTCATAACATATTTCCTTTTCCTCCTGGATCCAGACACTAGACTGGCCCAGCAGAGCAGGACAGGTTTTGGGTTTCCTCCAGAGGACTGAGGGTTTCACAATCAATGAACACTTTGCTGATTTTTATTGACCATAAAGTTCCGTTTTACTTTCGTGGCATGTAATTCATGCTAACATCTTGAAGGTTTGTTTTGTGATCAAAGGATATTATAATAGTGCATATAGATAGCCTTCAAGGTCTCCTGTAGCATTTTTTTTTTTTTAAATGTCACTTTAGTGTTCAAGAAATTGGAACAAACTTAATTCTTGGATGACCTAGTAGACTTTGGCTATGCTTGGAATACTAACCATTAATAAGTTTGGGGTCGGTAAGAATTTTTACATGTTTTTGAAAGAAGTCTTATTACCCAGGCTGCATTTATTAGATCAAAATAAAACCAGTAATACTGTGAAATGGTATTACAATTTTAAATAACTACTCTATTTTAATATATTTTACAATGTAATTTATTTTCAGCAGCCATTACTCTAGTCTTCAGTATCACATGATACTTCAGAAATCACTCATATGATGATTTCGTGTTTGAGAAACATTTCTTATTATTATCAATGTTGTGCAGTTGTGCTGCTTAATATTTTTCTGCTAACTGATAATCAAAACCTGATAATTATCATAATTTCAATTTATAATCTGCTGGTCTTTCGAAGCAGCAACTTCATTTGGATATAATTTATACCATATGGAGACAGTAATATTTCAGTTCTGAAATAACATTTATTGAATCAACAGAAACAACGCAATGTGAATAACAAAAACAGACAGGTGAAAAAATTTGGGCACCCCAATGGAATAATCACATCAGTATTCAGTAGTGCTTCATTTGCTGAAATAACAGCCTGTAGACACTTCTGATAAGTCCCTGAATTCTGGCTGCAGGTATTTTGGACCATTCTTCCTTTCAAAAGGTGTCAAGTTCAGTCAGGTTTGATGGCTGCCGAGCGTGGACAGCCTGCTTCAAATCATTCCATAGATTTTTGATGATGTTCAAGTCTGGGGAGTGGGATGGCCATTCCAGAACATTGTATCTGTGTCTGTGTATGAATTCCTTGGTATATTTGGAACAATGCTTTGGATCATTGTCCTGCTGAAATAACCAACCCCAGCTCTTATTGCTCTTAAGAATCTGCTGATACTGGGTGGAATCCATGCGACCTTCAACTTTGACAAGGTTTCCAGTACATTTGCTTGCCACACAGCCCATAACATGATGGACCCTCCAACTAATTTTACAGTAGGGAGCAAGTTCTTCTCCTGGAATTCTGTGTTCTTTTTCCGCCATGCAAAGCACTTCTGGTTGTAACCAAATAACTCTTAGTAAGTTTTATCATCTGTTCACAGCACATTATTCAGAAATAATTCTGACTTGTCCATATGAGCCTTTGCATAGCTCAAATAACTGTTGGCAGTACGCAGGCTTTTTCCGCATTACCCTTCCACTGAGCTGTTCCTTGTGCATTGACACTATCAGCAGCAAGATGTTCTTGGAGGTCTTGAGTCCGTGGTTTGTCTGTGACCATTCTAACTATTCTTTGCCTTTGCCTTACAGATATTGATAAATTATCCTGGTTTTTAGGTTATTAGGGAGTAATTTTGAGGTTCCCATGTTGCTACTTTTCAGTAAAGAATCAAGGTGAAGCACATCTAGCAATTTAGTACCTTAATATCTTTTTTCATGATTTGTTGCACCTGTGTTTGAAGTGAAGCCAAGTTTCACTGAGCCAATCAAATTAATTTTGTGTTGCAGTCAATCAGCATTGACTACAGCTATTCAAATCAACGCAAAGGTACCCAAACTATTGCATAGCCTATTTTTCACATTCGATTTTATTTCATACAACTCAATACTGCTACACTAAGACTTTTTGTCTGAAAAACATTACAGTATCCAGCCTTTTCTAGAAACTGAATGGCATATCACTACGATCTTTTGACAATTTAAGTGAAATGAAGCAGAAGTAATTATACTCGAGATTCTTTAACAACAATCTGTTTTGACTATTGACATTTCTAAACAAATTTACAAGATCTAAACAAATCTGAATTACAATGCTAAATTACAGTATTTCCCTTACTATAACAGTGTATTTTAACACACAACTAGCACAACTCAATCAGGCCTTGCCGCACACCCATGCCTTGGGTGGGAATGATCTAAATAAGGAATATTGTGGCGTGTACATTCCAAAAAGAAAACTCAAGACTACCCTGTTGAAAAAAACAGCATATGCTGTTTAGGTATGTTTTGAAGCATGGCAGCTGGTTTATGCTGGTCCTTAATTGGTCCTTAGCTGGTCATGAGCCGGTTTAAGCTGGTCAAGTGCTGGTCCTAAGAAACTAGCTCCAGCTCAGGACCAGCTTAAACCAACTCATGATCAACTAAGGACCAGCATAAACCAGCTCAAACCAGCTGCCATGCTTCAAAACACACCTAACCAGCATATGCTGTTTTTTTCAACAGGGTACAATCAAGGCATTTCAGGGAGTTCAGAAACAGTGTGCACTAATAATGGCCTGGTTTCACAGACAGGGCTTAGATTAAGCCAAGATTAGGCCTCAGTTAAATTAGGGCATTTAAGTAGCTTTTATAAGTGTGCCTTAGAAAAAAACATTACTATGTCAGTGCAAGTTGCTTTCAGTTAAAACAACTCAAACATGCATTTTAGTCTGGGACTATGCTTAAGCCTTGTCTGTGAAACCAGGGGATAGAGTATAACTCCCTTTAGAGTGGACCTCCGAGGGGTGCATGCCCAAAATTTTGCATAAAAACGTACAACCTACACTGTGTGCTCGACCTTCCATTTTATGTGAAATGAAGCAGAAGTAATTATGATCGAGATTCTCAGTCTGTTTTGACTATTGACATTTCTAAACAAATTTGAATTACAGTGCTATATTACAATATTTCCAATACTCAGTCATTGAATAATGATAATTTTTCATGTACAATATTATAAATAAAAAGTAGGAAGTATACTGCATAGTTTCAACAAGCAGTAAGCTAGTATTCCATTCTGAACAGAGCCAGTGACTCACTTTTTTGGACTCCGTGCAACTCATTAAAAGTCAGCCTTATAGAAAGAATACAGTAACATTTGGTTTGCAGAGTATTGATATTGTCCGAATCCTATGGGAAAACCACTTGCTTTTGGCCTGTACTATAAATATTGTTAAGAGTTCAGGGAGTCTTTGTCAAGTATATACTAAGACTTGCCATTACAAAGCTGCGCAACTATGCTCACCAGCCATGACATCACAGAAAGGTCTTACTGTTGGATAAAAGGACTTGAGTTGGTTAACCTGCTGTTTTACCTGCAATTGGGCCTTGTTGTGACAAGGTGAAGGACGTTTAGGGATAGACAATCTGTAGGTCATTACTGCCAAATGAAAGCCTGTGATCTTTGTATAAAACTCTTCTGCTAATGGGTAACCTGTGTCCAGTGTCATTTCCTTTTGATGTGCAAATGCCGCAATGATCTGGGAGCCGAACTCTCTGCAAACGTCCTCGACAGGCACTTTTAATTAAGGGCAAGAGAAAGCCTCACTGTAGACTCTCCTCATCTGTTTCACATTTTCTCCACTGAACCACTGTAAAGGAACACTGCAGCCCCTGTCATATCAACTCTGCTTCTAATGTGTAAAAGAAGTCCAGAGGTCTGATTATCATTCAGTCAAAACACATGAGCCGGGGTCAGACCTGTCTAGCGTTGACTCGGAGTCCTCCGCTAAGTAGCCTAATCCACGTCTAACTAAACCCAGTATGCGAAGCACCGCAGTAGCCTCAACCAAAGCCATATGTTCCTGAGCGCTACCTATTTCAAACATCTGCACATCTCCACATCGCTTTATCCCCTTATAGATGGTGCAAAGCTGTTGGGTCGGTGGTGACCTACAGAACCTTGCTGAGAATCATTTTTGACTCGCTTTGTGGAGTTTAGGAATGTCAGTTTGTTTGGTCAGTAGAAGCACTGATTTGTTCCCCAGAAGACTTTAGTTTAAAGCTATATCTTTAGCTTCAACAGAAAAGGCTTTCTCTATGCTTTCACTATTTCTGAATCCCTCCCTGTTCACTTGTTGCATTCCTCATTTGTAAGCTGCTTTGGATAAAAGCGCCTGCTAAATGAATATATGTAAATGTTGGTACCATGTGTCGGCCAACTCGTGCACCTTCGCATCGAATTTAAATGTCATTATGTTTTTACACAAGCACAATAATAGTAAAATTGGAGCAACAAGTAAAAACAGTAAAGTTGTGAAATAATATTACAATTTAAAATAACTGTTTTGTATTTTAATATAGTTTAAAATGAAATTTATTCCTGTGATAGCAAAGCTGAATTTTCAGCAGCCATTACTGCCATCTTCAGTGTCACATGATCTTTCAGAAATCATTCTAATATGCTCATTTGGTGCTCAAGAAACATTATTTTTATTAATGATGAAAACAGTTGTGCTGCTTAATATTTCTGTGACCATTTATAGGCCAATTTGCTCACCTTCACACCTGCTTAAAGGGGTGGTTCATTGCAATTTCACTTTTTTAACTTTAGTTGGTGTGTAATGTTGCTGCTTGAACATAAACAGTATCTGCAAAGTTACAGTGCTGAAAGTTCAATGCAAACGGAGATATTGTCTTTTAAAAAATTCTCTGTTAAAGGACTACAACAAACGGCTGGTAGGGACTACAACGAGCTTCTTCCCAGGTTGGTGACATCACTAACCCTAGAATTTACATAAACCCTGCCCCCCAGAACACGAAACAAAGGGGGTGAGGCCATGTTACTGCATTACAGTACATAACACAAATGCAATAGCATGTCATAAAAGCAAGATGACAAAATGACCCGTAATTAAACTAAACTATACCTGTTCTATCTTCATGCAGCATATATTCTCTGGCTCTGTAAACATCTTACAAAAGTTCCCACAGGAGTGATTTATAGATTATCATGATGGAATATGCTAATCAATGACTTTAAGAAAGTTAACTCCACATCAGCTACATACATTCATCAACTAACCATTCAGAAGTATCCTGTTGTATTCAAAATTTTGTCACTTCTTCCTGAGTGTCTCCATCATTGTCTGACTCCGTTTTGAACATAAAAAGCTGACAGTTTCAGTGAGTCTGCATGAGGTAACGTGAGGTGCTGCTAAGTGCTAAAAATGAGCTCCTGAAACTCCGCCCCCTTTTGAGAGCAGCAGCTCATTTGCATTTAAAGGGACACACACAAAAACGGAGCGTTTTTGCTCACCCTCAAAAAGTGACAAATTTAACATGCTATAAAAAATGATCTGTAGGGTATTTTGAGCTAAAACTTCACAGACACACTCTGGGGACAACAGAGACTAATTTTACATCTTGTAAAAGTGGCATTATACCACCCCTTTAACTCTTTCCCAGCCAGCGTTTTTTTTAAAAAGATGCCAGCCACCGCCACCATTTTTGATCATTTTAACAAAAATTGAATGGCCCCAGAATATTTTGTTATTTGAATACCTGAGCATGTAATATTTCAAAAGAAAGAACAGAGCCTATGCTTTACAAACAAACAAACAAAAAGTTTTATTCTAACCTAATGCATTATTTTTCTTTTTTTTATTGACACTTGAATGTGGCTAAGTCTCATAAAAAAGCAACATTTAGAACAAAAAGCTGAGAAAGATTACAACATGCATAAGCAATGCTTCTATCGCTTGTTTCTGCTTCTTTTTTGCCTGTTTTGATCTGGAGATTCTGTACGTAATAGCGCCCCCTACTGTACAACAGTGAAAACACGGAAAGCATGTTTCGGGAAAGTCACGTCCCTTACCATAACCGTGTTTTAATACACAACTAGTAAAACTCAACTTTTTTGCGTATGCTTTGGGCGGGAATTATCTAAATGAGGAATACTGTGGCGTGTACATTCCCGGAAGAAAACTCAAGACTACAATCAAGATGTTTCAGGGAGTTCAGAAACAGTGCGCACTAATAATGGCCTGGTTTCACAGACAGGGCTTAGATTAAGCCAGGATCAGGCCTCAGTTAAATTAGGACATTTAAGTAGCTTTTATAAATATGCCTTAGAAAAAAAAAAAAACATTACTGGTGTGAATCTTGAGACAAAACAATGGCACTGACATATTTTAATATACTGTATGTCAGTGCAAGTTGCTTTCAGTTAAAACAACTCAAACATGCATTTTAGTCTGGGACTAGGTTTAAGCCTTGTCTGTGAAACCGGGGGATAGAGTATAACTCCCTTTAGAGTGACTTTGTGCTTTACAACTTTGCAGACCTTTTTCATGCTCACAGCAACATTATACACTAAAGAAAGTTGAAAATGTTCAAAAAAGCATTCTCTTTAAAATGAAATCATAGTTTTACACAAATGCAGCAATGATGTTCTTTAACAAGCTTAAAATTGGCTCATGTTGGTCACTGACATTACAATCAAGTGCTATACAAGATCATCTGACAGTCTGCTAACATATCTGATGAATGTGCGTTGGGTTAACCAAGCTAATCCTTCACTAGTCGTTTGTGTACAGAGGCTAAGTAGAGCAGATTAACCTGTAGCCTTCCATTCTTTTAGTGTTGCCCGACCATCTAAACTCACCATTCCACTTTCCTTTCTGATGTTGATTTTACAAATGTCTTTTCTCAGCTCTCCATCCGTTCAGTTGACTCGTAGGTCGCTAACATTTGACTCTTTGTCAAGATGGCGTCTCCCCAAACACACAAGACAAAGGACCAAATCAGTGCAAACAGTCTTGACAAACAAAGCAGTCACAGTATCTGTGTCACTAGTTAAGCTTATCTAATCAATGACACTATGAGCCTAACAGAATCAGGTCAGTTTAAGCATTTTTAGTTTTCAGTCATACATACATCTCTGGCACACTTACATTTCTGTATTTCTTTGTACTGTTCTAGCTAATTTTGAAACTTAAGAGCACTTTTAATGTTGTAAGTCATTTTTACATTAAAGAATTGTTTATCCATAAATGCTTTTATGGTTTTCCATACCACAAAAGCATATAGTAAACAGGTTTTCCAGCTCCAAAACTTAAAGTGACTGGTTATGAGATACAGAAGAGCCAATTCCGTTGATATCATTGATGTCAAGTCTGGTACGTCACATCTTAACATGGCATGTTTGAATAAGTGTACATGATATTATGTACAGACCTTATATAGCCCCACTGCTTTTCAGCACTGCACTCTGAATTATATGTCTACAGGATGAAGGTAAGATCTTACAGATTTATGAATGAACCAATTATTTTAAAATCTTCCCGGTCTACTGACATTTTGTTATGGCATCTTGCTTCAAACATTACAATTCTCATGATAATTTTTGTTAACTCTACAATAAGTAAATCCACTTCACCTGCTAATGACTCTTCGACAGCAATGCCATAGAAATATACATAGCTACGGCTATATGTTTGTTTTATGGAAAAGAGCCATCCTGATCTCGTTAGTATTGATATTTTTAAATATATTTTAAAATGTAATTTATTCCTGTGATGACAATGCTGAATTTCAAGCAATCATTACTCCAGTCGTCAGTCTCACAAAGTGTTGTCAAAAGTACCGACTGTGATACCAAGTCGGTACTGAAATTTTAAAAATGTGACACTTTGAGCACTGTTGAGCAGATTCGTAAACACCTCTGATTGGCCATTGTGTTCACACGCTGATCAGATATGTCTGTGATTGGCTTCAATAATCAACACTTAAAAACATGTTGTAAATAGACATCAATGATGCTCTTCACCAAGCGCTTAGACAGATACACACAGGAGGGTCCGCTGATAGACGCCTGCTTTCAAATGCTCCCGCTTTTTGAAGCCAATCACAGACATATCTGATGAGCACGTGAACACAAAGGCCAATCAGAGATGTTTACAAATCCGCTCAGCGCTCAAAGTGTCACATTTTTTAAATTTCAGTGCCGACTTGGTATCACGGTCAGTACTTTTGACAACACTAGTCTCACATGATCTTCTGACCTTCTAAAAATGTTCTGAAAATCAGAAAAAGCAAAAAAAAAATCAAGTAAAAGCATCAAAAAGATGATACAAGAATCAAAGATGATCCATCATGAGAATGCATACCAAATTATTAATAATGTTATAAAAACGTTTTATAAATGTTATTTAAAGAATGTTTTATCTTAACATTTACATAACCTGTTCTGGAAACACTCCCTGTTAGAATGTTTTATCTTAACATTTACATAACCTGTTCTGGAAACACTCCCTGTTAGCTGGGATCCCTTTACAACTGTAGTTGTACTAAACTGTACTGTACTACAACTGTACTAAAAAACATGCTGATTAATAGATGGTAGAATGTGGCTTGATAACATTCACTGAATCACTGTATACCATCCATCCACAGATGTCCTTTAGAGACACACGACATTCCAGTCCATTGTTGTCCAGCAGCTGCATGGCACAGTGTGTCTTATATCTTCATGTGTTTTATTGGCGAGCGGGGACTGACAATGTGTCAGAGAGACAGAGAACTGGTGTAATAGCATCACGCACATTCCTTTCCCTTGTTCTGCCATGTTGATTGCTTCCTCTCCCTTTACTGGATGTGTTAAATGCACACAGTGGCGAGAGACAAAGAGATGCTTGACCTTTGACCTCTGACTAAAAGCAAGCCTAATCTTAAGTTAGCATCCTTGGTTTTTGTCATTGTCTTTTCCCAGACAGAGAATGAATGCAACTTTGGTACCGGGGTCAGAGCCGTTCAACTGTTCTCCGTTTACCAATAGATGTGAGTTTGTGTCTCTGTGTGTGTGTGTACATGTTCCTTTCTATTCACGCAGTCACACAGCCCACCCAGGGAAGGTTGTGCTGAGTGTCTGTTGACCTCTTTTTCACCTTTGCTAAACACTGCAATTATCTCCCTTCAGCTCTTTACAGGGAAGGTACACAGATTACTTGGATCTTTGTATCTCGGGTTGGCATAAATGAAAGCAGGGTGCCGGGTATTTCTCTTGAGTAGTCCCAGTTTTGAATTACTCTTTCCCTTCCCACTTGTCAGCTAGTGTTCTCACTGTGTAACCCAGACCAGTACTGGTGTAGAAAGATGAGAATAGAGAGCTGCACTCCTGTTAAAAATCTACCGGTCATAATATTATTGCTTTGTTTATATCTGTACCTTTACCTTGTGATTAAGTACCCTCAAAAGTGCACCTTTTTTTTAGCTTATCTACCTGTAAAAGGTGCTTAAAGGGTTAGTTCACCCAAAAATGAAAATTCTGTCATTAATTACTCACCCTCATGTCGTTCCACACCCGTAAGACCTTTGTTCATCTTCAGAACACAAATTAAGATATTTTTGATGAAATCTGAGAGGTATACAGTATGACTCGTCCATAGACAGCAATATAACCACCATTTTCAAGGTCCAGAAAGGAACTAAAGACATCATTAAAATAGTCAACGTGACTGCAGTGGTTCAACCTTAATTTTATGAGACGACGAGAATACTTTTTGTGCGCAAAAAACAAAACAAAAAAAAAGACTTTATTCAACAATCTCTTCTCATCCATGTCATTATCCTTACACAGTTGACGCAGTAAGTACAGTGAAGGCTTCCGTGTTTACGTCCGAATGCCGGCTCAGTACTGGCCGACGCTGTACACGTGAGCAGCACGACACATGCATGTGATGCTGACTCAGGAGCCGGCCAAAATTAGTCTGCGTTCTGACGTAGAACCTGGAAACGCTGGACGTAAACAATGTATGAGAATGACACAGAAGAGAAGATATTGTTGAATAAAGTCATTTTTGTTTTATTTTTGTTCACAGAAAGTATTCTTGTCGCTTCATAAAATTACAGGAGTTGCGTCGACTGTTTTAACGATGTCTTTAGTACCTTTCTGGACCTTGAAAGTGGTGGTTATATTGCTGTCTATGTCATATACCTCTCGGATTTCATCAAAAATATGTTTGTGTTCCGAAGATTAACGAAGGTCTTATGGGTGTGGAACGACATGAGGGTGAGTAATTAATGACAGAATTTTCATTTTTGGGTGAACTAACCGTTTAATATGCGCACTGAAGGTATTTTTAAGCACCCATTTTGTGGTAGACAAGATACAAAGGTGTCCTTTTTAGGGTACTATGCTAGTTGCACCCCTAAAATGTATACTTTTTTGACAGATAGCATTAATGCTGAATTAATGCTTTCAAGCCTCAGATTGATGCTGATGAATATACAGCATATAGCACAATTATTTAAACTAATTACTAAATTGTTACTTTCATTGGAGGTACTAGATGAGAAATCATCAATTTATATATTCACACCACCATTCAAAAGTTATTTTAAATGCTCACCCAGGTTGCATTTATTTGAATAAAAATACAGAAAAAAACCCCAGTAATATTGTGAAATATTATTACAATTTTACTGTTTTCTATTTTAATATATTTTAAAATGTTTTTTATTCCTGTGATGGCAAAACAGAATTTTCAGCATCATTACTCCAGTCTTCGTGTCACGTGAGCCTTCAGAAGTCATTCTAATATGCTGATTTGGTACTTAAGAAACATTTATTATTATTTATTTGAAAACAGTTGTGCTGCTTAAAAAAAATTGTGGAAATCATGATACATTTTACTGGACCCAAACTTTTGAACAGTAGTGTACAGTCATGATCAGAATTATTTGCACCGTCTGTAAATATGATCAAAAAAGGCTGTGAAAATAAATCTGCATTGTTTATTCTTTTGATCTTTCAAAATCACATTTTGAAATAAATGTTTTTCTCTAATACATGTTGGCCACAATTATAGGCCATTATGAAATTTTCCAAAATGATTGTCCATGACTTCTTGTTTCACAGGAGTATAAATGAGGAAACACAAAGGCCAAATTCCCTTACTCATCCATTACACAACAGGTAAAACCAAAGTATATAGTTTTAATGTGCAGCAAAAGATTGTTGAGCTTCACAAAATAAAATGCTGAAAATAGCTAAAGCATTGAAAATTCCCATTTCCACCATCAGGGCAATAATTAAGAAGTTCCAATCAACAGATAATGTTACGAATCTGCATGGAAGATGTCTATATTGTCTTAATGCACGGTGATGAGGATACTGTAGTTTGAGTGGCCAAAGACTCTCCAAGGATCACAGCTGAAGAATTGCAGAAATTACTTGAGTCTTGGGGTCAGAAAGCCAATAAATAAATAAATAATTCAAACAGCACCTACATCACCACAAGCTGTTTGAGAGGGTTTCAAGAAAAATCATCTGATTTTATCCAAAAACAAACTTCAGCATATTCAGTTGTCAGACACTACTGGAAATTCAAACTGCACTGGGTTATTAAAAAGTACCCCATGTTACAATTAAGTAAGTACTGCTGGATCTTTAATGTTGTAGGCCTATTATTCTGCTGGAGGTCCTGGACAGATACATGGCATCATGGATTATATCAAATGTCAAGTGGAGTGTATCCCCACCCCCCACAATTTTCAATTGTTTTACATCTATGAACAGTTAGATTTTTGTGGATTTAAAAAAAAACAAGATAAAAGGATAAACAATGCAGATTTATTTTCACAGCCTTCTTTTTACCAAGGGTACAAATAATTCTGTCCAGGACTGTATATTGAAATTATTAATTCAATTATTAAATATTAAAATGTCATCACTTTTTTTTATTATTAATCTAACAGTAATTCAATTTAACCGTTATGTAGCTGATGAGAAGCAATAACAAAAAGCCATTATTCAAGAAGAAATATTTAAGAAATATATTTCATTTCTTGGTATTTTATTGGAGGAATAATATGGTTTATGAAATATTTACAGACCCTTTTATGATGTTAATCCCTCAAAGGAAGATATGTACATGGTAACATAATTTGCACAATGAGGTAGATAGATACAGTAACTAAAATAGCTTATTAGATGTGTGAAATATTATTACTGAATAAATGATAGCACTTAAAGAGAATATTAACTTAAATTAAAATTAGTACCTGTACAAATTTAAGAAATCATTTACATATCCATCCATAAAATAAAGCAGGAATAAAGTTGTCAAGTCCACACAATTTAAAGTAAATGCCCAGTAAAGTGGAACTAAGAGTAATGTTTTCATGTACAGTAGCAGAATAACCAGTAAAATGTGAAAGATTTGTCTTTGTTCTTTCTCTTTTTGTGCTTGTATTCCAGTCCAGAGTCATAATTCCAGATAACAGCTGTGATTACAGTACATCATTTCAGCTAAGGCTTCCAGTAGTGTTGAAGACACATGAGAAAGTCAGACACTTTTATTTACATTCCCTCATTAGTTTGAACAGCACATTCACCTGCAGCCGCAGGACTCCACCACCATGTCTTCATACTGCTTGTATACAACGTTATTTCCTGCGTCAATGTACAGGATGCTGATGGGACTGAGTTTGGAGGGGACGCAACAGCTGGGCGGCATGTTGCTGGGGTTCATGGAGTTCATTAGAGTTTGTATGATGGCATGATTGGTTGGCTCCAGGTGGGATCGGAGGGGGAAGTCACACATGCCCTCACAGTGATACGCCTCATAGTCTAAGGGAGCAATAATCCAGTCGTCCCAACCCAGCTCCCTGAAATTCACATGCAAGGGCTTTTTGCTGCACCTAGATTTGGATTTTTTGCCATGCCTCTTGCCATGGCGGTTGGGTAGAGCAGTCCGTCTACTCCGTCGGGATTTCACATGAGGTCCTCTTTCCTTCCCAGGACTATTCAGACCCCACAGTTTAATCTTCTCCCTCTTTTCATAGAAAATGCTTTGTCTCTTTTTTGACCTTGTGAAAACAACCAGTATGGCTTTCTTTAGTTGCGGACGGCCATGTCTGTGAAATCCAAGATATTGCAAGTCAATTTCCCTCTCAGGATTATCTAGCGTCGCCTTGAGCTCCAAACAGAAGCGGGTCCCGTGAGAGTGGTGCTGACGTTCCTTAAAAGTCTCCCATACGTCGAAAACCTCCCATTTTGGTTTATGTGCATCCTCCAGATCCAAGGTTTTGGAGTCAAGCACAGTGTGTGACTGACAGGAGAGCAGCTGTATCTCCACTGGGCCCGTCTCTGATGCTCGGAACGTTCCGGAGATCTTTGTGTATATCCTCAGTTCCGCACCCAAGAGCTCCACGTTTTCAGAAAGTGTTGATACATCGAATAAGTATTTCTGTCTCCACAGTGGGGAGGTCAAAAGGTCATCTGGAACAAAGAGCACACATATTTAGTGACAGCGGCTGTAAATTTATTTACAATGGCATAAAAAGGAAAAAGTGTATATGCAGATGAAGAACACATTTTCAACCAATTATATGCTGAAATTTCTTTCTTTCTTTGCTATAATAAAAAGTTGTAAAAGTTAGATTAAAAATTAAGTTATGTTTTAAAAAATATTATTATTGATAATATTTGGAGTTTTAGATAAAGTAGTAAAACGTACTTATTTTGACACTGGGTCTCATGTCTCCCTTTCTTTCTTATTGGGCTGTGAAATTTTTTAGAATGTAAAACGAATGTTTGTAATCTTTGTAAAGGGGGAAAAAAAAAAAAAAAAAGAATGACAATGGAATTTCTGTCATACTTTAAAACCAAAGGGATTAAACTACTAAACAAAGATATATTAGTACAATTCCTATTTTGCAGTGTTTTCAGTCATTTAACATTCAGGAGGATGTTATTTGATACTTAGACAATTTTGTTGTCTTTTCTTGTTTTTTTTTTATCCCCAGTCCAATTAGGAATGATTCCAAATTATGATACATAACCCATTGATTAGTTAATGATTTATTCATTTTACTTTGCCACTTTATCTAATAGCCAAAATCTAATAGCAAAATAACAGCATTTTCTCTGGATGTTTTCCTAAAATCACCTGTACCGTGATTATGTGCTGTAATTATTCTGACACATTGATTTGGACAAAAGGCCATTTATTATGCCTAAAGTTATATATCAGATTAAAAACAAGTCAAACAACTAACCTTGACCCTCGTCCACAAAACTCGTTATAGTGTTTGCGGCTTTTGACGAGCGGAAAAAACTCGCGTTCAGTCCCAGTTTTTCAGCCGCGGAAAAGGTCTTGTAGATGGAGATCATGTAATCATGAGGTTCAATTGTATCCTTGGTCGCCCGCTGTGACTGTATGTCTCCAGATAACGGTGATGCTGACAATATACTTTTGCCGTGTTTGGCTCTTCTGTGTCCATCAGCAGCCGCAGACCTGGACACTTTCATCCCTTTGGATGCGTTTGGAAACAGAGGATTTATTGAGTGAACACACAGAAAATGCAACAGGAAAGTAAAAGTCAAAAATATCCCAGACACTCCACAAGCACACATTTTGTAAATGCACAAGAAAAAAAGAAGGACCTGCTTGGGAAAAACAGGAACACATCACATGTGTGTGGAGGAGCGCAGACTGAGAGCAGCTCCCTCTGAAGAACAGCCTCCTTAAGTACCGTCATGACATTATTAGCTCCCACTCAATCCAAACAATACTTTAAAGACTCTCCTACACAGCTTTAGGATATTACTGTTCTCCTTCATGTCCCCATAATTTAACATGCGTGATGTTAACAGTAAAACATGTCTAAGTATGAATGTTTTATATTTTATTGAAGGTTTTATAATCAGAGCCACGTGCCGCATAAAATTTAAATATAGATCTAAGTACTTTGTACAATACGAGAAACAAAGATTGGAAAAAAAAAAAAAAAAAAACGGAATGAAAATGTCTTAATTTCGAAGTTAATCGTGAATGTGATTGACAGATTGTGGTTTTTCCTCAGTTCTGCAGGTGTCAGTGTGAGGATTAAGCACCGTGACGTGGACTTTACCTCCCTCTAGTGGTACAACGTGTTTTTTTGTTGTTGTTGTTTTTTTTTTGTTTTTTTTCCTGAGCGAGATTTTCCGTGTAAATCAAGCATTCAGTCAGACGGTTGTCTCCCTCGGTTGCAATAAGGGCGTAGTTTTGGTTTGAACAGTTTAGCGGGATTTCGGGGCATGCTATCTCTTGAGGTTTATTTAGTGTTTGTTTTTTCAAAAAGGTCTTTTGTGGTATCATCCACACATGCAAAGTTGGTTGATAACATAACTGCAATAAAGTAATAGCCTAGTTAACAATAACTTGTTTTCAAAGTGCCATGGGAGGAAAACTAACTGTTCTTAAAAATTTCTTACTGAAAATCTCATGAAATCTGAAAGCCATTTTTCCCCTAATATCTGTCATTATTAGCAAACACATTTTTACACATGGGGAAAACCAGCTAGTAAATAATTCAAGAAGGTCCATAAAGCTCTTGATTCTAACTTATTTGGCCATATGAAAAAGTAACATATTCTTGTAATTGTTTTTACAATAAGGATATAATTACAGGTAAGACCGTCAATGGCTCATTACCATGCTTACGCCAATGTTGACTTTTTTTTCCTTCCTTTCTTTTTTTTTTTTTTTTATAGCATTTGTTACGAAAAACAGTAACCTACAAATTTAGAAACAATAGCTACAACATGCCACAGTTGTAATATAAATCTTTAGTGAAAAATCTATTCCCTTAACAGATTATCTTTTATAAATTCTCCAAGTACCACAATAAATACAATAGAATGTGAAACATTTTAGTAAAGGTGGTCATGAAAAAGCTTTCTAATTTATGTTGGTGCAGGATGATGTTCTCCCCTCTTTTCATCATTCTTTTTAGTTTATGTGGCTGTTAGAGATCATGTTTGACTTTCTCCATAGCGTTTTAAAGTGGTACATTCTCAATATAATTCAAATGGGTTGCACATTTTATCATCAGCATCGCGATAAGAACGGTTCGAGCAAATCTCATCACACTTTTGGCACTCGCTGGTGAACTCGTCTACGGTGTTTCGGAGTGGCACTAATGCAAAATTAAACAATTAGTTTTCATTAATGTTGCGCCATAATTGGTCCGTTCAGTTCGTACGGCTTGTAAAAGCTCTGAACGCCGACGAATTAGCCCAATTCTATAATAGCCTGATGTTTGGTGTGGGCGGTCAGAGTACTGGCAACATGTGAGAAGTGCCGGTGTTGTGCTGAATTCTGACCCCTGCCAAATTATTACCCCCCTAGTATTGGTAGGTTTAGGATTAGGTGTGGGGGAGGGGTTAGGATTAGGCAATCAGGTAGTGACTTCAACGAAGGGGGTAATAATTTGGCAGGGAGTCGAAATTCAGCACAACACCGGTACGCAAGAAAAAGTGAGGGTACGCTACAGATTAAAATATAGAAGTGTGTTCCGGCCCACTTCAAGCACTGCGTGGCTTTGGAGAGCACTCTGAATAGAGGGTGGGATCTCATGCTTTCAAAACTAGCTTGCTATTTGCTAGCCTCTCTGAAATTTCCTACCCTACCTTTAAAGCCACAATATGTACATTTTCGCAGCTAGAGGTCACTTATTCAAAACAAAGGTGTAGCTTGATGACGTTTTGATTTCGCGGAATCATGGGATGTGTTGTCTTCACGTCTACAGCCGGTGGAAAAGAATCTGGATGGGACTCGGGCAGAAATCATGTTCATGGATGAGATTATTAATGTTACTGTAGTATGAAGCAGGGCCATGAATGTATGAAGTATGCTGTGGGAGCTGAATGAGGCCGCTGGAGCGATTGCTAATGAGAGACGAGTGCAACACATGGCTCAAGAGCAGTGGTGCTTTTATTGTGCCGCAGTCACCGCTTCCGCTTCTTCCGGTCAAGAGTATGTGGGGGTAAAGCATAGACATAATAAATACATATATGCCCTATTGGCCGCTGGATCGCATGTCAACGGAGCCGCCATATTTGTAGGGACAACATGCCGTAACTCTCATAATTGGACTGAAGAAAAGATGCCTGACTATTTTGAGATTTTACAAACTGTCACACAATCCAAACCACATATCAGGGAATTACCTTTCACATGTAAGTCTGAACAGTTGTTTTTGGTTGTATTTGGTCATTATGACATTATTTTGACTGCTAGTTGACCACCAAAGTCAGACTATTAAAAGCTAACGACAATGCTAGTTATCTTTGAAAACAGAGTTTATATGAAATTATATAAAGTTTACATGATTTTTATGAAGTCTGAGATTATATTATAGTTTTTATCACTAACTAATCAAAATCGCAAGTGAGTCTTCCGTGCAATGAAGCCAGAGGACTTTGACAGGACAGCTCAGGCTGTCACAAGTACAGATAGACCTAAACCGACTCATCTCCGAAGAGTAGGTGATTTGATTGCCTGTCATCTAATCGTGGCTCATTTATATTTTTACCCCATTTTAGCCAGTGGAACCAGGACAACACAAACCTCAAGGAAGGCTGAAGAAAGCCTGTCAGTGGACTGACTGCATTTCCAAGAGACCTCGTTGTACTATTCGATACTCACTATTTTACTTGCTATTTTTTATTTTATTGACTATATTATTTTACAATTTATGATATACTATCTGCTATTTTATTCAGTTATTATATTACTACTAATAAAGTTGCCAGACACAGTTAAATACAATGCTGTCCATTTAGAATGGAGACAATTTTGTCTTTTTTTACTATAATATGAAATGTCTATAAAGATAATTTATTGTTGTGTTATGAATAATAAAGCAAAAATTTGTGTGTTAAACTGCAAGCATAAGGTTCGGAGGCAAAACATATAGAAATAAATTATAAAAATGAAAAGGGCCTTAAGATAAATGCTTCAGATTAATAAGGTTTTGAGATGCAAATTATCTTCATATCCATTTGAAATTGTCCTGTGACGTCCTGTGATGTGATTCAAGAGGAAAAGCTAAAAGCATGAGGGAAAAAGCTAAAATGGCAGTTGAAGACAGAAAAAGCTATTTCCACAATAAAAATCGATGTGCACATTTCATGTACATTAAATTATATTACATTAGGAACGTCTCCACAATTATTAACCTTGAAAAATAAACCAAATCTATGCTTGAGAAGGGGGGGGGGGTCATGGTCGTCATCGATGACGATGATGACGCCATGTTGACTACAGCCTCGGAGAGAGAGGACTGGTCACGGAGTCCTGTCCCAGAATCGACGGCGTCCCATAGCAGGGATGACGAATTGCTGCGCATCCTCACTAAAGCGGTGGAAGAATTAGGTCTGGAGTGGTCTCCTCCCACTGAGCCGCCACGCAGCTGACTAGACGAATGGTTTCTGCACTCGGGACACCGCCAGAGCACCGCCCCCCAGAAACCAGTGCCATTTTTCCCCAATGGGGAAGTTTGGTGGTTCTTAACCGCCATTTGTGGCTTACGCTGACGAAAATGAGAGACTCTGAGAAGACAGCTCTTTTGGATGCCCCAGTTCACACGGCAGGATTATTTGGCAATGCTGTTGACACTTTCTCAGAGCGTTTTCTGGAAGCCCAGAAACAATCAAAAGCAATGAGTCCTTTCATGCCCAAGTGAGGCACCGGCTCAAAAACACCCCCTGCACGTTCAAGATCATCCTCTTTTCAGCGCCACAGACAGCGCTCAGCTGGACGCCCTTCAGCTCCCGCATAAGCCCTGAGCAAAGAGCCCGAACCAGCAGTGATTCGACAGCAGCCTGGCCGACTCGCTATACCCGAAGCGACGGAGTCCACGCCCTTCGACTGTGGCAGCGCCCCGGCCAGAGGAGGAAAGCACTTGGCAGCGTGGATGGAGAGCCGGTTCAGAAGTTCGCCCGCATTTCTCACGCTCATGTTCATGTTTGTTCTGTGATTCCCTCGCCTGTTGCGAGCGAGAAAATGTGTTGTTCAATGTGTTTGTCTTTAATAAATGCGAAAACAAACAAAATTTCTCAATATCAGAGCAAATTTCCTCCTCTGCCCTTAAAACTTCCACACAAAATAAACAGTTCATTTCGGTAGACCTGAGGGACATCTACTTACACATTCAGATAGCCCCTCATCAGAGACACTTTTTGAGATTCGCCTTCAAGGGTGTGGCCTATCAGTTCAAGGTTCTGCTCTTTGGCCTGGCATTAGCACCTCGCACATTCACAAAATGCATGGATGTTGCACTGTCCCCTCTGAAATCGAGCGGAATGTGTATCCTAAACTATCTGGATGACTGGTTAATTCTGGCCCATTCCGAGAATGTGCTAAACAGACACAAATCAAAGCTCCTTCACCACTTGCAGTGCCTAGGGCTTTCTGTCAATGTGCAGAAGAGCATGTTGCAACCCAGTCAGACCATTTCATTTTTAGGAATAGAGTTGGATTCACTGTCAATACGAGCTCGCCTCTCGACAACGCTCTTGTGCTATAATCGGTTCTCTCACTGTGTTCAAGCTGGGGAGATCACCACCCCTAAAGTGTTTCTAAAAGACACTGGGGTTAATGGCAGCAGTGTCAACAGTGTGCCACTTGGGGCTGTTGCACATGCGCCTTCAGCTCTGGTTGGGGGCTGGGGTGGGGTGCCCTATTCGATGGCAGACCGGCTTCTGGCATCTGGACAGATGCACAGAAAATGTGGCACATAAACTGTCTGGAATTGAAAGCAGTTCAGCTGGCATTAGAATGCTTCCTCCCACATATTCACCATCACCATGTACTTGTTCGAACAGACAATACAGCAGTGGTGGCTTGCAAAAATCACCAGAGCGGTGTGCGCTCACGCTCGCTTCACAAACTAGCGATGAATCTCCTTCTGTGGGCCGAACGGAATCTCCTCTCTATTCGTGCTGTGTACGTCCCGGGCCGCTTGAATTGCGGAGCAGACTTACTGTCGAGAGGGGGTGGGGGGTAGTTCACGGGGAGTGGAGACTGCACCCCAGGACAGTTGCCATGATCTGGGACACATTCGGGAAAGCGGAGGTGGATCCGTTTGCCTCGGAGGAGAGCACACACTGCCCTCTTCTCATTGACGCAGTCCCCTCTGGGTGTGGACGCGTTAGCTCACCGCTGGCCGAACGGCCGCAAATATGCATTTCCTCCGGTGAAGCTGCTACCCCTAGTACTACAGAAAATCAGGGAAGAGCAGGAGTCAGTGCTTCTGGTAGCACCCAAATGGCCCAACCAGCTATGGTTTCCGGAGCTGATAGAATTATTGGTGGCCCCCTGTGGGCCGTCCCATTGAGGAGAGACCTCCTATCCCAAGCGCAGGCCACGATATGGCACCCCAATCCAGAGCTGTGGAACCTGTACGTGTGGCCGGTCAGTGGAGCCCGCTAATGACGCAAGATTTGTCACAATCACAGAGGCACGAGCCCCTTCAGTGTTTGAGAATTGGTGTAAAAAACAAAATGATGACCCTATTAACTGTCCCATACCAGTCATATTCACGTTTTTACAAGAGCAACTGGATGATGGACGGACACCATCCACACTTAAAGTTTATGTGGCCGCTATTTCTGTTTTCAATGCTCAGCTAGAAGGTTGCTCAGTGGGAAAGCATGATCTGGTCATAAAGTTTATGAGAGGAGTGAGACGTTTAAACCCCCCTCGCCACCCTACCATGCCCGTTTGGGATTTGACTTTGGTTCTCACGGCGCTCTCGGGACCCCCGTTTGAACCACTAGAGACAGTGGAGTTATGCCTTTTATCTCTTAAGACAGCGCTCTTTAATAGCGCTTGCTTGTGGGAAGTGCATAGGCGATTTACAAGCACTATCTGTCAATGCTTCATGCTTGCAGTTTGGGCCGGGAGACTGTAAAGTTATTCTCAAACCTAGAGCAGGCTATGTTCCAAAAGTGCTCTCAACTCCGTTCAGAGTGCAGATTATAACTTTACCAGCCTTTTTTCCAGGGAATATGAGTCCTGAAGACTCGCGTACCCACCGGGCGCTTTGCCCTGTGTGCGCGCTGCAAATTTATATTGAGCGCTCTAGCTGTTTTAGGCTGTCGGAACAACTGTTTGTGCTGTGGGGGCTGTTCTAAAGGACTGCCTCTCTCTAAACAAAGACTGTCTCACTGGATTGTGGACACGATAGCCCTGTCTTATACATCACAGGGCAAGGAATGCCCGAGCTGGCTGCGAGCTCATTCTACCAGAGGCATGGCATCCTCGTGGGCATGGGCGAGTCTGGCAGCTGGCTGGTCATCACCAATTACCTTCGCCAGATTTTATAATCTGGATGTTCCTTCGTTTGCACTGTTTGTATTGTCTGTGCAAACGCAGTACATCTAAATCGGAAACCCAACCTTCCTCTTAGCGTCAACTGTTTGGACTGCTGGATGGTTTCCACTAGGTCATATAGACATGTGAGTGACGGTGCCGGTGAAGTCACCGCCTACTTTTGTTTTACACACTGACTGTCTCATAGATTTATGAACTCACTGCTATGCCCATAATACCAGCATGGACTTGTGCTTGTGTAACTTGCCCGCTTATGCGTGTAAATGATTCTGATTAATTGTTCCATCATTGATTTAACTTATGATAAGTTTTAATGTGACCGCTGCTGTCATCATTATGAGCAATGGCGCTGGTTCGCGCCATGAGGAGGGAACGAGACATTGCGTGAGTTGACGTTTTACACTACGCTCAGCTTCTGGGAGCATGGTCACCTATGCTTCACTCAATCAAAAGATTCTAATGCAATGACGTCAGCGGCGGCTTTATATGGTGCGATTGCCCGCCCTTTTTTCACACGCTTGAATGTCATTGGCCAGCGCGATGCGCACGGCGCCATTCAATAGGGCTGCAGTATTCTAGGAGAAAGGGAGTTTCTCCTTAGCATCAGCTATGACACAATGTCTCGTTCCCTCCTCTCAGGGAACCGGGGTTACCTTGAGTAACCAGAGGAGCATTTTGTCCAGAAAAGCCGCAGCTTTCTGTTTACTAGCATTTGTTTAATGAGGAGTCTTTCCCCGCGCAATATGGCGGACTTGACGCATCGCAGCAACAGTCCAAAGTGGCCAATAGGTTGTTTGCAATCACGTGGTTCTGGTGACACGCAAAGTTCGGGTGGAGGACAAGAAGTGAAAATTAGAATGGAATTAAAAGACTTGCCTGCCATCGAGGCATTAGAGAGAATGTGAAGCTGCCGTCACGAGTTCTAGTCTGTTTTGTTTATATCGTGCTGCCTTTCTGCTAGTGACGTTAAGGGAAGTCTTTTGATTTTCTGTCGTGATTGTGAAATATGTGCTGAATCAAGAATTGCAATAGGAACTGACATCATCGTTCAGGGGAAAAAACTGGATATAAATTTTGTCTTCTCTACATGTAAAAACACAAAGGGAAGCAGGTTAACGGGAAGACGCTGTATAGCAAATCTATTAATGTCACTGATTAAACCCACTCAATAATAATCACATAGCTAAGTGTTTTTCAAAGTTTTGTATTTTGTTTTGGTTTAATAATTAACATTACATTTGCAAGTATGACTCACTCGGCTTGTGAATGAGTATAACTTCCACACAGCCACTTCAAACCTGTTCACAAGCTTCTATGGGCATGATTTTGGTTGTCATTTGTTGAAATAAATACAAAAAATACAGTGTCTGTGTCTGTCCGGTGAATGTGACCTTCCGATTCTCCATGGCTATATGGGAAAGCAAATGTTTACAAAGACAACATTAAAACTAGTTACATTTACACCTTTCCAACAAAGAAATGGATCGACTTCTGTCAGCTTGTTGAACACATTTTTTTATTTGGACATTTTCTACCATATGATGGCTGGAGCAGCAGCGCGTGACACCATTTTCACGGTAAACAGATCAACATTGTGAAAGGAATTCTACAAAACTTAAGTGAAAACACCAAATGATCATGCAAGGGGATAAAATAGCTTCTCTTCCCTGCAAACAATAGCAATGAAGAATGTGAATATTTAACCAAGTCAAAAGCAAAAAAGGTAAGCAGGTATCCATATTAATTTCAGTATCAGCAGACGCAAAACACTATTAAAGGCGACAACTTTTAAAGTTAAACAACGATAAAAGTTACATAAACGCTAAAAGTTTCCTGTGGTTTCTTGGTTTGATCGATTTAAGCAACCATAAATGACGCAAAACATAGGAATTTTGAGTTTGTGATAGCAATTCCTTTATAGAAAATTAGTCTCCTGCCCTCCAGCCGCATTTCGCGCTACAGCAATGACGTCATGTGCAAACAACCTATAGGGCGTCTATGTATTTATTATGTCTCTGGGGTAAAGCAGTGCTGTTTATCATATTAGATACATTTGTGTGTTTAAAGTTGTTATAGTGCTACACTGCGTTCACTCAGCAGCTGCTATGAGGCAGTTGCACACTGCAGTAAGCTAGATCAATATTAGGCATGGTTAAACATTGTACTAGATGTAAATCAAGAAAACAAGATTTAAACAATAAGACTTATTGTGTTTAGCTATATAACATGATTACTTTTCTGTCGATGAATGTATCCATCCAAACAGTTGCTCACTTGTCTAATAAAACACATAATATACTGAAGCGTCTTAGGTGTTTCCATGGTTTCTACAAAATAAAATCGAAACAGGGGGTAACGCGGGTATGATGTAATTGATAGGTGACGCACAGACACGCTCAGTGTCCTGGTTAAAATCGCTTATTTCTCTGGATTTAAACATTCTTGGAAACATTTGGGATAATGTAAGTATGTAGTACTCCTGAAAAGAAGTATAATAAAGATGAATAAAGAAAAATGAAAGAAGAGCGCTGCAGTGATGGCTTCATTGTTGGCGTATTTACTCTGAATGAGTAATGAAAGCATATGCATATTACAAAAGCTCAGTACATTACAGTATCAACACATGTATCACTTCTTTTTCACTGTATGACTGAATATAAACATGAGTGACAAACATTTTCCATCACAATAGAAAAATTAAGAAAATATGATCAACAGGCTATTTAACAAACTCTCTCTATACAGTTCACATGCTCTAGTCCCAAAAAGACAATTTGTGGCATTTATAACTGACACAGTGACACTTAAATCTCATACTCTTTGCAAAAAGAATAGGATATTAGGAATGTACACATAAGCACCAAACAATAACATATTAACTAATATGTACTCTTAACAATGAAATAAAATAATTAAATTGACATTACAACAATACAACTGGGGTATTAACCACATGCTCATTTCTAAACGCTGTTCAATCCCTTCCTTCGTATGATGCATTTCATACAATAAAGACAGATAAAAGATTAATTACGATAAACGTAATGCATAACTCAGGCACAAGGGGGTTAAATTACCTAAATGTGCAAGTTTAAGATAACTCATAAATCTGAAACAACATCATGAACATATACACTAAAATAACATCGACATACTGACCATTTATCACATATAGCGGCTATCGCGAGGCACCCATGCTAACCATATGCTCAGGCATGCTAAACTAATGACACACTATCAATATAGTAAAACGAACGGCTTTCAACACACTTAAATCATCAGTATCGTATTACACAGTGTTTATATTTACATGGAAGTGTGTTTTGTACATCTTGTTTTGCATTTACCTGAAAAGAAGTATAATAAAGATGAATAAAGAAAAACGAAAGAAGAGCCCTACAGTGACGGCTTTACTGATGGCGTATTTACTCTGAATGAAGCGCATCATGGGCGCGCCACCTACTGAAGCGTGCGATGACGTCATTACGCAGGTATGCCAAATAAAAATAATTAATTCAATAAATGCTCATAACACTTTTGTTTTACGTAAAGCACAAATAGGAAATTAAACACTATTTAGGAATATTAGAAAAATAACATTTAACAATTTATAATGGGTTCAAAGAAATTGTACCACATAAACATAACTTGTATTCAGTAGATCAGAACTTGTATTCAATATTCAATATATCACACTCTCCCCTACAGGAAAAGATGTCGTCCCGACGACATCTACCAATGTCCTTATAAATTTCTATTGTTTTCTGTTAAACAACTTTTTTTTTCTTTTACATACACTCATACCACAATGACATATCACATCTTTTTTTCACATTTGTATACTCAGTCACCTTTCCTCTATAATGACACTTCAAGTTCACATTTACCAACAGTCCTTGTCAACTGATTGTAGTCTTTTTTGACTCAAATGCAAGAGATTATGCCCAATCTTTAAAAAAAAAAATTCTCACGATTGTTTTTAACAAAATGAGATTTAAATGAGAAAGGGTCTTTTTATTATTTCTCAGACAAAATGCTGCATATTTCTTTGTGAAATTCAAATATGTTTATAACAAAACTAAATTGAAATTTTAAAACAAATCCTAAATCAAATAAATAAACAAATAAATAATACTAATAAAAGAAATCTCATCATATGAGTACATGAACAAGATGTTTATTTGCTCTATTACAGGCTGAACTATCTGTAGCCATTTAAAATTAGAGGCAACCACTGCATTTTAATCACGATCCCAACAAAGATGCTACATACATGCAGCATGAGCAGTTTTTATTTATTTATTTATTTATTTTTAAATTAGATTGTATCATTTTTAATCTTGAAGCAAAAACACAATGTTCAGACTTTAACTTTGTGAAATTATGCTACATAAAACTTCCATGGTTACTGCTATAAACAAATCAGCACTGTGCGTTAAAACTACTTTAAAATGCATTGTAAGGAAGTAAGATGAAAAGAAAATACCATCTAAACTTTTCTGAACACAGTCAGTTTCCCTCAGCTATACATTCATATAAACCCCCACCCCCAAACGTATCGCGATTCATTTATCATCTCAACCGACTTGAATCATCACGTTTTAATTGCTTTTCAACCGGTTCTGGATGCATCATTACATCCCTACTGAGTACTGGTATTCTCTTTGCACCTCAACAGGTCTGTCACTCGACTCCATTTCCTCTGGTTCTTTCACAGGTAAGTTTTCACGTGAACTCACTGGCTCGTTTTCCATTTGCTTTCCAAGCAGTTCAGATCTGTGCTCCTTCACAGGTACATGAGCGGGTGTGGGAACATCTTGTTCAGCCTCAGCTGAAGTTAACTGTCTTCCCAGTAATGTAGTAATGTACATTAGTAATGTAGAATTATCTGATGTATTCTGATAAGCAGGTATCTCAGGGGGAGCAGGTTGTATTGGTGCTTCCTCTCGTCTCTGATCATAATGACTTGGCTGTTTTCTCAACTGGCAAGACTCAACTGGTACATAATACCCAGAGTCACTTTCACTTTCCAACTCACTTTCTTCCATTCTGTTTACAGGTACACTGGAGTTCTCCTGTGGCTGTCTCCGCTTTGATTTGGATCTTGGCGTTGGATCGACTTTGAAAGGTAAGTAATTGCATGGCATCAACAGGTTTTGATGTAATACTCGTGACCTCCCTTTTCCTTGTTCAGGCTTTATCTCATAAATCGGCACATCCTCTGCATCTCGGCGTACAAAAACATGAACTTGTTCTTCCCAATAGTTCCGAAGTTTACCCGTCTTCATCTCAGGGTCAGATTTCTTACAAGGACTCGACTTGCCCGTTCCCTTGGGGCTGGTAGGGAGTAGTTCTTACCTGGATAATGCGTCAGCGTCAATGTTTTCCTTCCCTGGTCGATACCGAATAGTGAAGTGGAAATCAGCAAGCTCCGAAACCCATCGGCATCCTGTTGCATTCAACGTGGCGGACGTCAAAACATAGGTAAGGGGATTATTGTCACTGTACACTGTAAATGTGGGCACATAGTAAAGGTAATCCCTAAATTTCTCTGTGATAGCCCATTTGAGAGCCAAGAATTCCAATTTTCCACTGTGCATATGGTAATTCTTTTCTGCTGCTGTCAATGTTCTTGATCCATAGGCAATCGCTCTTAATTTTCCATCTTGATGTTGGTACAGGACAGCTCCCAGTCCCAGGTTTGATGTGTCAGTGTGCAGTACAAAGGGCTTGGTAAAGTCTGGGAACCCCAGCACAGGTGGCTTTACTAGACAATCAATCAGTTTTTCGAGCGTTTCCTGATGTTGCTCTGTCCACTCAATCAGCTGACTTGATGGAACCACATGACTCTTGAGGTAAGTCCCTCTTTTCCCTTTACCTTTTGCTTGTACTTTGTTTTTGTCATTTTTCAGCAGATCATACAGGGGGCAAGCAATCCTTGAGAAGTCTTTAATGTAAGGCCGGTAGTAACTTAACAAGCCTAAGATCTTCCTCAATTCTCCAACTGTGGTGGGTCTCTTGTCCTTCATTGCTGTCACTGCTACGGTATCTGCTGGATCCAACCTGCTCCCTTCCTTTGAAACTATCCTTCCCAAGTAGCGGACCTCATCTTTGAACAACTCACATTATTTTGGCTTCAATTTCACTCCATGCGACTGCAACCACTGTAAGACATTCCTTACCGCCTCAGCATGCTCGTCAAAGGGTTTTGTGAAGACTAAGATGTCATCCAGGTAAGGTACACAAATGTCATCTCTTAGTCCTTCCAAGCATCCTTCCATGAACTGCTGGAATGCAGCAGGTGCATTCATGAGCCCGAAGGGGATACGGACCCATTCATACAACAATACTAAAGGCTGTCAGAGGTCTGCTTTCTGGTGACATAAAACCTTGATGGTACGCCTTCCCTTGGTCTAACAAAGAGAAACATCTATTTCCTCCCAAGCCATCCAGTATGTCCTGTACTCTTGGAATCGGTTGGCAGTCAGGCACTGTTTTCCAGCTGAGGTCCCTGTAATCAATACACAATCTCAGACTGCCATCTTTTTTTCTGACACACACAATTGGGGATGAATAAGGCGAATGAGATTTTTCAATCCACCCCTGGGCGATCAAATCATGAAGATAGTCTTTAATTTCTTGGTACAATGGCTTTGGAACAGATGTATACATTCGCACAACAGGTGTCTGATCTGTTAAACTGATGCTCAACTGTAGGTCTTTGACACACCCAATGTCCTCATCTGATTTTGAAAAGGAATGACATTCCTCTCGCAGCATTTGTCTGACTTTCTGTTGCTGTTCCAGAGACTCCTGTGACTCACATCCACAGGTGGGTCTCACACACCTTCACTGTTAGCCTCACACTCACTTGTTGGCTTCGCACTTTCATTAACACCCGCTGTGGTTACATAAGATGATGCTGTCGCTGGTAACACTGACTTAATTGTTTGTACTGTCCCAAGTTCAGTCTTTCCCACCAGGAGGATGTCGTGGTCTGTCACATTCTGGACACTGATTTGGATCACAGGTCGGCTGCCCTTTTTCAGAGTCAAGAGTGTTTCAAGGTTTTCCAGTCGATCAGGGTACTGTGGATTGACAGATGGTTCAGACAATATGACACTATCCTGCTTCATACATGGCGATTTTACTTGACACTTGACTTGCATGATAGCACATTTTGGCACATTGACATGGTCTTTTGTCAGCTTAACAAAATACTTGCTTGAACTCTCAGCTGTCACCAAGTTAATGAAGGTTTGGATTTTACTTCTCCTCAAACTTGGAAAGGCACATCTAACAGTATTGCTCAAGAGCCCTTTGCTCACATCACTCTGCCCACTTGCTTCACTCTGTTTCATTACCTGCTCAATTACATTGTAACCAATGATCGGCTTGGACAACTGCTGGCCTTTTAGAACGAGTACAAGAATGACTAATTCTTTCATTTTGTTTGCAGGAGGAGCCAAGTTGAACGTGATTTCAACCCATCCTTCATAGGGCATGCTGGAACCATTGGCTGCGACAAGATTCAAGTTGTCTGTGGCCTCTGTTGCTTCGGAAACATCTCATACCTTTTCTCCAGGTATGTACTGATCCTTCCACTGTTGATCTACAATGCATACTTGGGATCCTGTGTCCCACAATGCCTCTGTTTTGTGTCCGTTCAGATAACATGTCACTAAGCATTGTTTACCAACCAGGGAAGTCACAGGCGAATGTCTGTTGACTTGACACTCAGAAATTAAATTACACTCAAAGGGGATGATCTCTGGCTCTATTCCCCGTTTAACACTCTGGAGTCAGAGGTATCGCCGGCGATACCACCTCGGATTTTTTCTTACCAGTGTGAAAGAGACTAAAAATACTCTGTCCATTTTGCACATACAATTAAGAGTTATACACCATTTTAATCTGTGAAATATCTTCTTTTATTTGTGTACACTCAGAGTAAAAACAAAATGTTGTGCTTTTTGTAAAATAAAGAAAACATGATGCGTGATCTGTCGTCTCCCTCTGAAGGAAGTCCAATCTGATAGTTCTCAGAAAATGAAGTGTAACTTAGTGAATACTAATCACAAAAAAATTAGACTTATGTCTAAAGAAACGTTGAAATGTCAGGTTTTAAATCGTGTAAGTCACATCTAAAACAAATATTCTCTGTTTATGTAATCTGTATGAAAACAGAGCCATGTCAGAAGTCTGTGATTCAGCTCATTATCCGCTAATTTGGCTACGCCCACGGAGCGAGCGCTATTCAGACGCAAATTCTGAGGCAATACATGCATACATCGTCGCAATCGTGTATTTATTATCTTCAAAAGTGTTTATCTGCATGTTATAGCCATGGTTAGCAATCTCTGGAAGCCTCTGTTAGTTCCTGGAATGTCACATGATATGCCTGTTCTTCTTTAGGAGGCATTTGTGGACTAAAGGTGCACAGAGCACCCTCCGGCTGCAAGTATGAATTGAAAACATTGTATCCAGTGCTCATAGTGATGACAATAAATATTGAATAAATATTACTCCTCTGTATAGAAAATTGACATAAACATATGAGAATCCATCAATATTTCTCCAAATGTGCATGCTTTTAAGCATATTAAGAAATTGCGGTCAATATAAGATTTTAAGAGTAAAACAGAGGTCAAAATGTGAAGCTTGAGTCTTAGATCTTTTTAATGATGTATAGTTTGTCAACTGCACATTCACATTTAGGCTATATAATATAACAAATATAATAGCCTATATGAAATGCCATAGAGGTAGGAATGTTCAGACGCTTTGCATCACAGAAATACATTATATTTTAAAGTATATTAAAATAGAAAACCATTATTTGGTTAGAGACTTAAGACTTCTTTTAAAAAAATGTGTCCAATCTTTTGACTGGTACTGTAATTTAACATAGGCCTATACAAAATTTTTTTCACATGATGTGCAATAATACGTGCATGCATGAGATCACAAAAATCATGTTTTTTTTTGTCAAGAGTGGACATTAATCCTGTTATCAGCATGATCACAGAGGGTTTTTTCACACAGCCTACGTGACTGAAAGAGCTCATTATTATGTGGGTCATTATTATGCAGGTCCTTATGCGGATCTTTTGTCTTCTCAGGTGTGAATCACAGCATTATTCATGAAGATTCACGCCTCCACGCATACTGTGTTTCTTGACAAAAAGTGTCTTACAAAATTTAAATTAATATATTGTTTTATATGAACGAGTAGGCAGGATAATTTTTACATCATTTTGAAGCAAAAACTCTAGTCTACAACCTCCAATACCCAGAAGTCTTGTGAACACAGATTTAATATTATTTTTTGGGCCTTATTTCAGTGACTTAAGTTTTTTGTTTTTTCAATAACCACGCATAAACGTTATTCCTTCAAAAAAACAAACATGTACATATATGTTCCTCACATATTATTGTAGCCTAGTTTGTGCTGAATACAGTGTAATGACACTTTTGTCATTAATATGTTTATGAACAACTGAAAAAAGCACAAATGTCAGGGCATGTCAAAACTTCTCCAGGGCCCCAAAAATCCTCAGACCCCAGAGGGTTAACTGAACTCTACTCTGTGACCGGGTACCTCTCTGTTTGCAACCCGCCAGGAAATGTTCATTGCTGCCACAGCGGTAACAAGGGCTGCACAGCTCAGTGGATCTTGCTTGCTGACAATGAAAACACTGTCTTGCCCTTGAGGGGCGTGGCTGTCGGTACGACTGGAAATATTGTGGCTGTGGTGTTGTTAAGTATGGCTGTGACTCTGCGTGAAACTGTTGCGGATAAAACCCTTGAGCTGCGTAATGCGATGACTGGGTTGGTTGGACATACTGCGCTGGCATTGGACTCAACTGTCGTTGATATTGTTGTGGTGTGAAATGAGGAGCTTAAAATGGATGCTGCTGTTGTTCACCTTCATTTTGACTTGACCTCCAGACCTGGTTTTGTGGCACCTGATTCCCTTCTGAGATGGACTGATATGCTGCTCTTAGAGGTAAGACATCACTGTTGACAGTACAGCATTGTTGCGGGAGAGGTGAGGATTGCTGCATTGATTCCTTTATCTGCATGATTTCTTCACTTAAACTTTTCAACTGTTACATCAAATCAAATTTTGGCTGTTTTTGCTTGCTTTTTGACTACAGAGTTGATTCACTTAACTGAGTAACATTCACATTAGCACTTCGTTCACTCTTTCTTTTACTCTGTCTCTCAGCCTCGTGGGAGTATGCTACATTCAACTTTTCCAGCAGTGTCTCGTCTGTGACTGTGGTGTCTCAGGTACGGTTGGAGATCACCCTGGATACAATCATTTTGTAGACCTGTTAACACTGTGTGAAGAAACATATTCTGTACAAGTGCTGGGTCATATTTCAAACCTGACTCCTCTTCTTGTGACGCAAAGAGAATTTTCTGCCTCAAGTCAAGCACACGTATGAAGAAACTTTGAGGTGTTTCTTTTGCACATTGTGACTCTGCAGTCAGCTGTTTTTTATAACTTTGTTGCATTCTTTTCTTGGTAATGGGAACGAAGGATTCGTCTCAACATCGGTAGATCACCTTCACCTCATCTGAACAGAAACTAAACTTACGTAAGTATATTCGCCTGCATATACATCATACGGTGTTGCCTTTCAATATCCTCATCGTCTGTCGTGCGTTCAGTGATGAAATGTCCATGGTATTTTACTTTCGCACACACAGTGAGACTCTTATTAGACAACTTGAAAACTGGAAATTTTACACTTTTATCCTTAGTTTATACTTTATACTTAGATCTGCAAATCATAACCACACTCTTATCAGGATTATATAAAATATAATGTTCAAGACCATAATCAGAACACATTGTTAAAAGCTGTTGAAGACCAGCACTGCTAGGACTAAACACCACAAGATCATCTGGATACATAATATGATTCACTAGAATATTTCCAATCATACACCCAGTGTTACAAGCATTCAAACGTTCAGATAGATCATCCATGTAAAGATTAATCAGAATTGGGGACAAAATCCCTCCTTGTCTCACGCCATTACTAACCCCAAAAAGGGTAGAGACTTTATTGCCCCATTTTACTCGCATCATCTGGTGGGTATACCAATAAGCCATGATTCTCACAATGTATTCTGGCACCCCTCTTTGTCTCATTTTAAAAAATAACGTTGCATGGTTAACCCGATCAAAAGCTTTAGATGCATCAATGAAGCACATAAAGACTGATGAGTTTTTATCTCTATACTTCTTTACTATTTCCTTTAATGTAGATGCAAAGATCAGTACCATGTTTAGCCTTAAAACCAAACTGCTTGTCTGTAGAATTAATAAACACATTTAACCTATCCAGCAAGATTTTTTCCAACACTTTAGACAGGATACTAGCTAAAGCTTTAGGTCTATAATTATCTAAGTTGCCTACCATTCCAGCTTTGTTCTTAATAACTGGCACTAACAAAACAGACAACATTGAATCTGGTAACACACCATGAATCAAAAAGCCAGTAAAACAGACAGCTAATAAAGGGGCTATCCTCTTACTTCCATATTTAAGATGTTCAGCAGAAATATTGTCTAGGCCACTAGCTTTATTTTGAGGCAATTTACTTATAGCATGATCCACCTCACGTGACCTAATCACTATTGGATCATTAACTTGAATATAATCCACATTATACAATTCATTTTGGATGCGATTAAAAAGACTACAATAATGCTGTCTCCATAATTCCGCAATATTCTCTGCCCCAGAAACTCCATCTAAGGTACAAGGAAGAGACACTCTGCATCTATTAAAAGTTCTGACTTCTTTCCAAAAATCAGTCATATTATGATTTAGCAGCTTCATAGCCATAGAATTAGCCCTTAAGGTTTGCTCATTTTTACAGATAAAACGAATAGCATACTTTGAGCAGATATCCCTCTGATGATTTGCATCTTTACAGTTAACATCACTACACATCATTGCATCCCTAGGTAAATGAATATTACTCAGACATCTATCTGTATTTACATAATAGACTAAAAGGTTTTTCTTTGTAAGTGCTGACCAATCCATTTTTGCTGCATTGATATTATTTTCATTATTAGACATCGCTACAAGAAACTCAACATTTATCACCATAGACACAGGTATGTGATTAGTTGTTACTGTATCATATAAGATACTCATACCCCTCAGCAAGGCATGTGCATCTGCTGTACTAATACAATGGTCCAACCATGATGTTGTGTTCCAAGCCTCACTAACATAGGTATAGCTATCTACAGGCAAACACACTTCACTTGACAAAATTAGATTATTATCTTGGCAAAACTGAACAATATGACTGGAAAATAATGAATTTCTGTCTGAAATATCTGCATTCATATCCCCAATGACATACTAGAAATAGTAGAACTTTCAATAAATGAACTGATAAAAGCTAGTCTATTTAAATACTCATCTTCATTATGATGGCATTCGTAAGGTGTATACACATTTAGAATAATAAAATTCTTATCTTGATAAGTAATCTGTATTGCAATACACCAATTAACATCCAATCTAATTACCTTAACAAGTGAGTCTGAAGTTTTTTTTCCACAGTATGGCTACACCCCCAGATATCCTACCTTTGATTAAATCCATACCAAGATCTACTGTGGATTCACCAGCACCATGAAAATTATTATTAAGAGAATCCAATTTATCCAGATCTTGCATTGGTAAAAATGTCTCTTGCAAGCATAAAATATCACTGTTCTCCAACAGACTGTCCACAACCATACGGCGGGCTTTATCCCCAACACTCTGGCCCACACGCAGGCCACGACAGTTGTATGACATAACCCGAATGTCCATGGGGGGCACCAACACTTGTTTATTCTACCCGAGGGCGCACACTTTCCCTAGCAACTGGTGCGGAATTTGACCCGCTGACTCCCACCCTATGCGGCTCATAATAGCATCTAACAAAAGCCCCTTCAGGCCAGAGCTGCGGGTCATACATTTCACTGACTTCATTACATTCAGCAGATACTTTAAATGAACTGTATCTGCTTTGTACAGTTTCAATCTTCTGACAAGCAACATCGCATCCAAGTTTTTCTTTCAGGTACTCAAAGTCAAGGCATCTAAGTCAGGTGTAAACTTGGAGGCAAAAACACTCACCAGTTTGATCTTAACCATTCTGATGTTGCCCACAGCTCCAGTACCAACAAAAGACATGACATTACCTGACTTCTTTTTCTGCCTGGGAATGACAGCAGGCGATTGTGTTTTAGAATCAGGATTCACAAAACCTTGCCGACAACCTTTTTTCACCACGCGACTCCACTTCGGAGAATCTGAGGAAGATGTTAACCCTGTAGCTCCCTCCATTGTCACAGGACTTTCCACTCTCTGAACATTCAAAGATAATGACCTCGCCACTGCAGCTCCTTCGCCAATGCCCGTATCCAAAGTTTCCACTGATGCAGCCCCGAGTGCCGTATCCTCAATCCGTGTAGCTCTGGCCGTTGCTGCCGACTCCTCCGAGCCACCGCCTCACATCATATCCGTCAATTGCTCCAAAGCACACACTCTTTGATTAATATCCACTGTGATAACTCGTAGATCTTCACCTACATTAACATGTAGTTGCAGTGCATGTTTCATAGAACAAAGCTCAACACTCAGCTGCTCCATCCTTCCAAGCAAACTTGAAACATCAATGCTATCGAAGGACACTGGTGGCAACTCATCCAAATAATGTGAAACAAATCTGGGGATGTCTTCGCCACATTCATTCATCACTTTAAAACAGCTTTCTATATTATTATCGTCTTTCTGTGGCCCTTTATGAGAAACATTCCACTGTGTTGTAGGACATAATTCAAACAGTACCTTCTTTGAGGCCTCAATCCAGTCAGAATCAAATGTCTTTGCAGCCAACAGGATAATTTCATCCTGATTTAGAGTTTTAATTTTGACAGCAAGAAAATTAAGGAATTCATCCTCAACGATAACTTTGCCGTCAACAGTATTATATATCTCAGGTTTCAGACAAGATCGTTTAAACACAGACGCAGACGAAGATACAGCCAACCCTCGTGTGGCAGCGTCCGCCATATTGTCATAGTAGAGATTAAATTACCTAAATGTGCAAGTTTAAGATAACTCATCAATCTGAAACAACACCATGAACTTTTATACACTCAAATAACATCGACATACTGACCATTTATCACATATAGCGGCTATCACGCTAATCGCGAGGCACCCATGCTAACCATGTGCTCAGGCATGCTAAACTCATGACACACTATCAGTATAGTAAAACGTATAATACATCTTGTTTTGCAGTTACCTGAAAAGAAGTATAATAGAGATGAATAAAGAAAAACGAAAGAAGAGCGCTGCAGTGATGGCTTCATTGATGGCATATTTACTCTGAATGAAGCGCATCACGGGAGGTGGGTCTGGCTGCAGACCATGGGCGAGTGGAGCTCCACTCTCGAACAGGAAATATGTCACCTCCACTTGTGTTTTACTAACGTCTACACCTACCCCAACCCTAAACCTACCCTTACAATAATGCAAATACAGTAATTAAATGACGCAATATTGATATGCGCATACACAGTGGCCATAGCTGTAGCTAGCTCCACTAGTGGAGGTGACGTATTTCCACCCTTGAGTGGAGCTCCACTCGCCCCTTAAGTCTGCAGCCAGCCCCTATTGCATCATGGGCGCGCCACCTACTGAAGCTTGCGATGACGTCATGACGCAAGTATGCCAAATGAAAATTAATTCAATAAATGCACATAACACTTTTGTTTTACGTAAAGCACAAATAGGAAATTAAACACTATTTAGGAATATTACAAAAATAACATTTAACAATTTATAATGGATTCAAAGAAATTGTACCACATAAACATGTACAACTTGTATTCAATAGATCAGAACTTGTATACAGTATTCAATATATCACAAGTACACAAGTCAACAAAATATATAACATTGTTCTAGTGGTTTTTGGACATTTTAATCCAAAAATCCTACATATTGTGCCTTTAAGGTCTGAATTTTCCTTTGATGCATTTATGTACACTTTCATAATTTATTTGTAGACATTTAAAGTCACAGTGAAATCTTTGACAATTCTAACTTTTTTTTATTGCAGGTTATAAAACGGATAGTTCTGGCTCTTGATTCTGATTGCTTTATAGGCGTAATTTGCGGGTGGGACGGGTGGGACCTGTCCCCACCACTTTTTGCCAGGGTCGACATTGTCCCCACCACTTTTTGAAACATCTCACGGCACGGATGTATACTAATACAAAAGAAACATCTCTTGTTGATTAGCAATTCGTTCGTTTGTGTTAAATAATAGGCGATCTGGCGCTGGGATGTGTTGTTTTTGAAATCACGTTGAGTGCTCGTTGCCGCTGTTATCATTGGCGCAACAGTTTTCTCTTTGCGCTCGTGCACAGTGCGCAGTCTTCACACGGACGAGCGCTTCAATCTATCGCTGTTGCGGCCGCAAACTCTATTCGTTCCGGTGAAATCACAAACAAAATGCACATAAACGTGTCTCTGCTCTTGATAAACAATCACTGATGAACATCTTTGGTTTTAATGAGAAAAAAAATAAAATAAATAACACGAGGGCGGATTAGAACCCAGAACTCCTGGCACGCTGAACAAAAAATCTATCCCTCATCCATCAGGACAATCTAGTATTTGCCGCGGATTTATATATTTACTGACTAATGTAAATACTTTCGAGACTAATATTATATTATAGTAGATGTAAGGACGAAACTATCATATTAAACATGAGGTCTATGTCAATAAATTTTGTGCATTTATTATTGTAATGATACACACATTCCCGACACACACATTCCTGTCCCACCCACTTTTTAAAACAAAGTTACGCCACTGGATTGCTTGAGCCGCATTCGCAGCCGTTGTAAAATAGGCTATACTTGTAGCTTATCACTGTAAAAAAAATACATTGCCATTTTGACAACAGTTACAATGCAACAGGTTACAAGACAACATTTTTTTCTTTCTCCTAACGTAAGGTATACTAGAGAGCCCATGGGGGTGAACTTTCTTGGGTCTGTTGCCACGGATTTGTAAAGCAGCTGGCACTGAGACGAGCTACACCAACCACTGCTTGCGAAGCACGACTGTACAAAAACTCTCTGATGCCGGGCTAGAGGCGAGGGAAATCATATCAGTGACGGGGCATAAATGTGAATCGTCCCTACAATTTTACTGGCGCCCAAACTACAACGACAGAAGATGCTGGAGCAACATCCTTGCCTCTGGCACCGCGCAAATAAAGCGCGCCTCTTCAGAATCGGAAACTCCTCTTTCAGCAAAGAGCGCAAACATATTTGATCCATTCTTCAGCAACTACACAATTAATGGCGATATCCAGATAAATGTTAACAAACACTCAAATCTTTAAGCATGTTATATATAGATCAATATAAATGCACAATATAATAGGCAAATATTAATCTATGAAAATAAACACCCAAGTCTTAAAAATATTTGATCAGTTCTTAAACAATTGCACAATATAAATGTTGATTTAAAAAAATAGGCAAATGCTGATCTATAAAAATAAACACCTAAGTCTTAAAGCATGTTTTCCATTGTGTCTTTGTTTCTGTGTTGCTTGGCAACCACTTTGTTGCAACCCCAACTGTTTCTGAGGAGCTACATTGTTTGGCGGAAGAATAATATTTTTATTAATAAAATTACAGTTTATTTGCTTTGTTTTATTTTATGAAACATTGCTACGTATATGGACTGTTTTATAAAAGCAATAAGCCCCGTGAAGCTGTGGTTTACAGTGAATTTAAAACAGCTTCGCGTCGTGCCTACAATGCCCCTTAGCTGTTATAAATTCACTGTAAACCACGGCTTCTTGGGGCTTATTGCTTTAATTTATCATAAACTAAATGATTTATCCATGCACATCTTTTTTTTTTTTCATGTTCCTCTTAAACTTTAATCAAAATAACTTCCCCTACCTCTTTCAGTGACATCTCTTCTCTGATGACGTGTTTACTGGATCGAGGGCGGGGCAAACTGTCACTCACATGAGATCACAGTAATAACAAACCACAATGATCCAATTTATTCCCGATGGACAAAATCAAGTCCCTCTCAACATTAGTTTCACACGGATATATGACAGAACTAAGGAAGAAAAGATCACAACTTTGTTTTCATGCCAACTTTAAATTCTTGAACATGTATGCCAAACATTTCCATTAATGCAGAAAAAAAGACAAGAGAAGTATGCTAGAACTTGATCTTACTGAGCATATAAGAAATCATATAAATGTATAATATTCCAAAGTAAAGTAATAGGAATAGATTTAACTAAAAAAAACTTTTGTTAAAAGTAACAGTTGTTTTTGTTGTTCTACAGTCTCAGAATTAATAGTTGTAGCTTACAGATCATGATCATATGGGAAAACAACAGAAGTATATAGACAAAGGCAAATCATTAGAAGACGATGTAATATATATGTATAAGAGTGCACTTCTTCATTGGTTTTAATTGCTCCTAGAGTCCCATGAGCAGGAGGAGTAGACCACTCAACAGCATGAGCAGATACACAGGAGGTGATGAGACAGCTGGACTGGAGTCATTGATGCTGTGGAAGTCATTGCCTGTAGTGACGACCACAGAAGATGGCGTTGTAGGTGATCTGGGGGTTGTAGGTGACCTGGGCATTGTAGATGATCTGGGGGTTGTAGGTGATCTGGGTGTTGTAGGTGATATGGGTGTTGTAGGTGATATGGGCGTTGTAGGTGATATGGGCGTTGTAGGTGATATGGGCGTTGTAGGTGATATGGGCGTTGTAGGTGATCTGGGCGTTGTAGGTGATCTGGGCGTTGTAGGTGATATGGGCGTTGTAGGCGTTGTAGGTGATATGGGCGTTGTAGGTGATATGTTTGTTGTAGGTGATCTGAGAGTAAAAGATCTGGACTCAGCCTTCCATTCATTCAGAGTAAAGGCCAACGTCAAGTTATCACCTATAGAAGAGGTACAGAGAGAGAAATTATCGTAAATGTTTAAAATGATAAGTGACAGTGATCCAAAAAATCTAAATAATATTATGGAGATAACTAACCACTTGTAAAGATGGCTAAGTCAGTGTAATTGGCCCAGCAGCCACTGAACGGGATGGTGGTGTTTCCATAAAGCCCCTCTGTTGGATTCCCGTTAGCATCTTTGAGCACAGCCGAGATGGTTAGTGTCGTCACACCCACGGACACGCAGTCACCCTGGAAACAGACGCACAAAAAAGATGCTCTCCTTACTTGATACCAGATGTGGTTTCCTTATAATCATCTGGGTAGAGTTGCACCAGCCATTCATAAGTTCTTACTTAAAGGGTCATGAAACCTCCCTGTTTTAGCACTGGTCGTTCAAACCTCAGATTTGAAAAAGACTCAAGAAATGGGCGTGTAAAGCTGTGGAAACGTCGGAGTGTAGACAGTGGGGAGAGGGGAGGCAACAACCGATTAAACACAGTGTAACAAGTGCCCTCAATGTAAGTTGGAGCAATGGACCAGTTTCTAGGTTAGTGGAGAACAGAATTAATACTGTTCATTTTTTTGCTGTGGCGCCCAGGGAGCAATTGGGGGTTAGGTGCCTTGCTCAAGGGCACCTCAGTTGTGGGTAATAAGAGTGGAAGAGAGTATTTCCCCCACCTACATTCCTTGCCAATACTGAGACTCAAACCCACAACCTTTGGGATACAAATCCAACTCTCTAACCATTATGCCACAACTGCCCCAAGAATGTATTTAAAACATATAACACTTATGACAACAGAGACTACTAACAACTATCATGAACGAATCAAATGAGGAAGAGCATTTAAAAGGTCTAATAATATTTTCATTACATTTACGAGCACTGCAGTCTCTAAACAAATGACAAGCATGAGTTTAACACAGAAAGAATAAAGGCATAAGTTGTAACTTAATGCCACTTTATGTCAAAACTGTGCACCTTATGCACAACTGGTGCAACCGGCCACTGAAAACTACCTGAAAACTTGCATCAGATATTCTTAATGAAATCTCACCACTGCGTCCAGAGCCATGATGCTGGGCTGCACGCTGAGGGGTCCGGGTGACGATCCAGCCACTGGCTGGACCACCACCATCAGGGATGATACAGTCTTGACCGTCTCCACTGGCTGGTCTGCACGGGTCACCTCCTGAGTGGCCACCTGAGAGAGAAACCGTTACAGTTCAAATAAGAAAAAGCATGTTGTGTGCTTTACTGTGCAGCAACTATTATTGGATCTTAATCTGATAAAAATTGAAAGGGATATTCTGGGTTCAATACAAGTTAAGCTATATGAACAGCATTTGTTACAGTGTTGATTACAACAAAAAATAATTGCATCCCTCATTTTCTTTAAAAAAGCTAAATGAGGTTACGGTGAGGCACTTAGAAGTGAATGAGGCCAATTAATTTTATAATAGCACTATTTATTCTGCACTATGTGCTGCATTCAAGCCATCATAACTGTAATTATGAGATGTTAACCCGTGACGTTCTTATGCATTTCTATGTCAACACTATCAATGCCAAAATGAATCTACAGCTGTCAGGTGGTACAAGTCAGAGCTCTGTAAGTTGTTTATGTTCATTATTATTGTAATGTTGTGTGCTTTGAGACATGGGGTAATTTAATGCCGTCTCTCATCTTGTGATGCTTTGCAGACTGCCATGTGCGTTCATGTGTTTTGAAGGAGGCGTGGCTTTGAAGAGCGCTCTGAAAGAAGGGTGGGATCTCATGCTTTCAAAGCTAGATTGCTATTACTAGCCTCTCCGAAACTGCCTACCCTACCTATAAGTCGTGACGTATCGAATACTGTTTCCGTGTCCAGGTTTATTCATATCACACATTTAATAAAAGCTTTTAAAAACAGTGTACACCAAAGTCTCTGGGCTCATGCTGACCAATATTTTAACAATTCACTTCCATTGTAAATGCCTCACTGTAATTGAGATTTTTGATTTGTCAATCGAGTTTAACTTGTATTGAACCCAAAATATTCCTTTAAATATCCACTTTGACGTATGTTTCAATTAAAATTCCCAAATGCTGCTTGACGTCATTATAACATTTTAAAATGTTAGTAAATTTGATCATGTGATCTGATTAACATCTTACGTCGTTCCAGGTTGGGTCATTGGAAGAGGGTGGAGGAGGGATGATCCCCAGGGATGACACATTGAAGCCGATAGACTGACTCAGATTGCCTGAGACAGCAGCACGGCCCAGATTGTCAGCAATGTTCTTCAGGACCTCAAACTGTTGGTCTTCTTCTGCAGATGGTAAATAAATATTAAGACTTTTTATTGCGATCTAAACGCTGTATTTGTCATTTATTTTATTCTTGCTCTCACCAGTGGTGCTGTTGGTGGATGTCTGAACAGGGGGCTCCCTGATCTCTACCTGCACCGTCAGTCCTGTCGAACGCCTCCTTCTCGCATTAGTACCCTCACGGACAATGTTGGTGATTCGAATCTTGTTTGCCGGTATTTTCAGAAATAAAGCCAGATTGGTGATCAGTTTTGCCCCGAAGAACTCCGCCTCAGTCATGGCTGGGAGGTTGAAGGCCAAGAACAAAACCGGGGAGGTGCGGATTTGTACCAGCTCTGAGCCACGAAGAAGTATGTTCAGCATTTTGTAATCCTGGTCAAAGAAGTTGGAGCCGTGACTGGAGTTGAAACTGGGAACATATTGCCCTGAGGAATGCAGAGAGGAATCAAAGGAAGAATTGTGATGTGTTGTTTAGGTTGAAAAATGGTCTTCTGTCCTGCAGGGGGCGCTGTATTAACTTCAGCATTATTGTGCTGTACTCTACCTGTATAAGTTGGATCACGCAGAGTGTAGTCAGTTTTGTCCGCATTCCACTGAGCATTTGTTGGACCAACCAAACTATTGCCAACGTACACATCCAGCCGCTGAGGGTTTGAGTAAAATACAGCCACCCTGACAGCCTGAGAACAGAAGATTATTATAGTTGAGTTTCTACCATAATATTATCAAAGTTAAAACAAAAAAATAAATGAAACATGAAAAAGGAAACATTGAATTATTACAGATGTTTACACACACACACACACACACACACACACATATATATATGTATGTATGTATTCATCAAGTGATTGATTGATATTGATTCATCAATTCGTTTATTTTTAATATTTAAAGATATGCAAAGTTCTGCACAATTCAGTTTTTTTTAAAAATAAATTAGAAGACAAAATGGAAATAAAATATTTTTAATAACAATGCAGAATGAAACCGATTAAAGATTGTTTTATCCTAATATGCCTTTTATTGTTCTAAATTTTATTGTTTTATTGTGCTGTGTGTCTTTTGTCAGTATAATTCATCTTACTGACTAACCTCTGTAGGTCCAGCATTCAGTAACATAAGTCTCAGCTTCTGTGGTGTTGTGCTGGTGAAGTAGATGTCAAAGGATTTATTAGTGGCCACAATGGCGTGGAAGAGGGATACTCGTTTCCGACACGTGTAGCCGGCGCACCAGCTGTGGTCTTGTGGGCCTGGGACAAGATATCCACAGTAAGATTAAAATTCAACAATACACAATGAAACCTCTTCTGCTTATATAAAATCCTAAACTATATTATGCATAAAATAGTAGGTGTTACAAGCAGGGACGCATTAAGACTATAAGGGGCCCCTGGGCTTTACCTCTTGAGGGGGCCCTTCATCCACCAGAACTATTACCTACATTCACTCAATCTTCTTAATCACAAAGCGCAAGTTATCAGCCTTTTAATTTTGCATGAATAAATGCCATTGCCAAAACATCTGAACCTATAGGTCTGTCATAAAATATAAATATCACTGCATGAACTATATATTGGCACATAGTCCAAACTATTTGCACAGGCTACTTACAGTACTTAGAACTACTGCCTACATCAGATCCATCTTCTTATCAAATCAGCCTTTTGTTTTGCAGAAATAAATGCAATAAATCTTTCATACAACATTTCACTCGGTTTTATAATTTTATATAAAAATATACAAAAATGTTCCTTTCTGAACACTTTTTTTATAATGCTGAAAATGTAATCAGATCATGGGGGTTAACTTACAAAGGTTTGCTTAAGCTTTTTCAGGACAAAAAAAAAATCTGTTATGACGTCAGAAAAGTCTAAAATAAAATACACATTTTCGTGATTTTATGCCGCTTCAGATTTGGTTTCTGTGCTGCTTTTCCGTGTAAAGATGCCTATTGAACGTTTTCAGAAACTGTGAGCAATTGTTTGTATTTTTATTGGACTTCAGACAGAACGTTACTGATGATTGCAGGGTTCAGTGAGTGAAGGGTCGCACCACATCTTTAAAATTTGAACATTGTTTTCTATGGGACAGTTCACACAGAACGCGTTTTTGCTTTGAAAAACGCAAGACGCGGAGAGTTTCTGTGGCTTGACTAAGTTATAGCCTATGCTTCATATAGAGACCTATAATAATACAGATCGTGCTTTTGTCTTTCCGTTTGTTCTATTTCTTTATAAACACCGAACTTCAAACTCATCAACGCCATTTCTTTTTTTGTTCATTCTTGAAGTGAACTTTTGCCTGTTTGGTTTAAATTTAACGGTTTTGGGCTGCTGTTTTGAACTGGAAGCGACACGTCCAATGTGCGATACCTGTGAGTTGCTTGCTGCTAGACGCGGTGCGTCTTGACGCACTTCACGCGCAGGACTTGAAACACCCGCACATGTATTCAAAGCAAAGCAATGTTAAAGGGACAGTCAACACATTATAAAATGCGGTTATATTTTTTCCGGCATCACCGGGCCCTCCCTCAGCCCGGGGCCCTGGGCTTAAGCCCAGGTAAGCCCATGCATCAATGCGGCCCAGGTTACAAGGGGAGTTAAGAGTCATACCGTTCACCAAATCCACATATTTGTCCCCCAGGATGGCTACAGGTGAAAGACGCCTGGTCTCTGTGTCTGCGTCCATACTTTCGATGACCAGCATCCTGTAGTTGAGCCCAAAGCACTTGTAGCTCTGCCAGGCGTTCATGTACGTACAGTTGTCTCTGATCACACCTGCACAGGTAAAACAGCCATGTCGTACGTTAAAAGAGCAATATTTTTATAGCACTATCTTTTAGATCACTGTCAATGATGAACAGCCCTCAGATGTACTGTACCTTTGTAAGGAGCGATTTGATTCACAGGTATTCGGCTGCCGTTGAGAGAGGTGAGCATGACTTTGGGGATGCGGTAATCACCCAGTCCATGTCGGGGATCCCCGTTCCACTCGTACTCAGACTGGGGCACCACTGCTCCCACTGCACCCAGGAAACTGCCATCCAGATCCTTCAACATCGTCTTCTTCTTAGCGTCACAGTCCATGTCCACACAGTCTGCTGGGTTCACCTTGCTAAAAATTAGAGAGAAACAAATCAGTCAGTCATGTCTGGTGAATCATCCGGTGGCGCTGCTCTGCTGGCGACTCTGACTCCATAGTGCGTGCTTCGACTCTCCTGATACTGATTTTAATTTGTGTGGTTGAGTGGACTTTTTTTATGTTTTTAAAGTATTTTTACTATTTTCTAAAGTTTCTTTTAAGTTTTAGCTCCTGAAAATGGTAACACGCAAGGCAGTTCAAAGACTGTTGCTCATTTGGATTCTGATGCTGGTTCTGGCATCCATATTCTGCCACACATATTCGACAACGCCATGTAACAATGGGACGCCAATCATTTACACAAGAGATGCTGCTGCTTCGGTTCTCAGGACCAACTATGGCAACAGATCCGTTGGGTTTACCATTCGATGTGAGAAAGTCATTGGCTAAACAATGCCAGAGGAGAAGAGAACAAAGAGACGGCATTCGTTTTACCCAACCCCAACTGCCCAACTCACTGCAGAACTAAATTTGAGCCACTTTGGGGTAATTTGCAAGAGGAAGTCAGAAAACATTTTTCTCCACCAGCATCACATAGTAACCCTGCCACTGTTCTGGAAGAGGAATGGCTCAAAATCCCTCTGGCCACTTTGAAGGACTTGTCATCCCCAAGACATCTGAAGCAACTTCTCAGTCAGTAAAACAAACAGACAGTATCGAGAGAACAAACAGTGCTGTTTTTCAGTTGTTTACATATGTGACCATGCTCTAAATGGATGTCTTTTACAATTTTGTTGCTTTTTGCAGTTTTCAGGTTTAAAAACGTTTAAAACTTGTCTAGAGATACAGTAGGCATTGCTTTCACTGATGGTCTGAAAATTCTGCATAAATAAAGTGCGAAGTGCGCATAGTTATAATCAAAATGCTCCTCTCTCTAGAGTTATTTTTCTAGATAACTACTGAGTTTATGGTCATTGAATGGCTTTTCTGAGATAAATGTGACATTAGGTGACATTGTTCTCAAGCTGTTTTATTGACGTCTTTCCACAAATGCTCTCTCTCTCTTTTTTTTAAAAATCCCGCTCTGTGTGTATTGTCAGATGAAATCCTGCAGGTGCCTATGTTGACCACAAAAGGAGGCCCTAGACCATACTAATTAAATTATTGAGGTCTAAAACCAGGTGTTTCAGCTTCATTGTCCAACCCCTTAATGAATCAAACAGTCAAATCCCATATTGAATGCTGCTGAAAATAGGTCATATATATATATATATATATACACACACACTGTATGCATTGTGCTTGCCTTGCATTATGTACATTAAACTGAAGCTTTCACTTAATCAACGAAAGCCATATTGACATACTTGTGTACATTACTTGTACACAAAATTGGCAAAATTGGAAGAAAGGCTTGATGGTTACTGCCAACTTCACATTATTTAATGGTATTCTATTTGTTAGGATATTGATATAGAAAATGAATGCATGCAAGGTTTACAATGTTTAAGAAAACTGAGTCGGCTAGTCTCGCACATCCCTGATTAACAGCGTTATCTTTGTGAACTGAAATTGACTATAAGCTTTTGGTTTACCCCAGATCAGGCCGATGAATGAATGCCAGAGCGTCCTCTGTGCTGTTTATCTTGGCTATCCTCTCCACACTGATTGGATGTTGTAGATCCTCATTTCCCGGGTTGGTCATGAACATGTAATTTGTCTCTGTTGAGCACACACTCTTGAACCCAACAAAAGTTGTGTCTGGAAATAGAAACAGACAGTGTAAACTGATGTTAATTAGGGGCCAAGCACCGAAGGTGCGAAGGCACCTATTGTATCCGTTGGCGTTCTTTTGAATTATTATTCTTCTTCCGCTCTGGAAGTCTATGGCAGCCCATACAACAGCTTGCGGGAAAGTTGAGAAATTTGGCACACAGATAGAGGGCAGTCTGAAATGTCACTTATAGCAAAATTGGAGTCTCTAGGTCAATCCCTCTAGCGCCACCACCTGTCCAAATTTTCACTCATGTTTATGTTTTTGCTAATAACTTTTGAACCATAAGGGCTAGAAACAAAATTTTCCCTGCCATTTTGATTTTTCTGAAAAACCTACTTTTTCTAACTGAGGAGTTAGGCTGTTGCTCCGATTTTCACGAAAATTGAATCAGATCATCTTCACACCATGGTGACAAAAAGTTATGGAATTCAAGTCGATTTCTCAAACCGTTTTCGAAAATAGACATAAGGCTGTATCTCCGCAACGCTTTATCGCATTCAGACCAAACTTGGTCCATGTCATCACAAGCATGACCTGAGGCAACATGCAGTTTTTGGAAATTGCCATTAACTACAATACAGTATTATGATATAAAATGCTATATTATCTGAATGCATTGATGTACAATTACGAAACTCACGATTTGTTATCGGCACAATGCTCTGAAGGTACACAATAGGTTTTGAGACAGTGCCTCCTTGTAGTCAAATGTTATAATTAAATTTAAAAAAATGCTAATAGCTTTATATAAATGTGGCCTATTGTAATGAGACTGATCTTAATTGATTCTGTGGGTCATGCTGAGAACATTGATGCCAATTTTGCCATAGTAAGCCAAACTTCCTGTCCGTCATTTTGATTTTCTTTAAAAACATACTTTTTCGAACTACTCCTAGACTGTTGGTCCAATTTTCACCAAAATCGAATCGTATCATCTTCAGACCATGCTAGTAAAAATGTATGGATTTCGTGTTGATAGACAAAACCGTATTCATATACCACAGCAACGAATTAGAGGCGTGATGCCAAAATGACTCTTGAGGCTGTATCTCTGCAATGCTTTGACATGTTAACACCAAACTTTGCGAGTGTCATTGTCACCTCACTCTGACCATACCTCATTAATTTAGTCACAGCGCCACCTTTTGGTTGAAAGTGATAAACCAGTAAATATTTATTATTGACTGTATTTGTGATTTTTCAGCTCTTTTGCCTAAAATGATCTTGATAGGTCTTTAATTGCTCACTGTTGCAGTTGGTCTGATGCTCACAGCCATGTTGGCTGGCTTGTGGTGCCTTCTTTGTGATTGGCCCCGTAATTGCTGCTTGCAGCTATATTTATTATTATTATTATTATTATTATTATTGTTATTATTTGTATTATGAAAGTTTCAAACTGAAGATTTATACACATTTTGAAGGAATATGACTTACCAGAGACTGTCATTAGACCAGATATGGCATTGTAGCTCATCAGTCCAACATGAGGCTTCTGTGGTGCATTATTGTGGTCAGATTCAAATGTCGGCCAGGAAATTCCAGACCTCCCACCTGTTGCACACAGAAAATGAGATTAGAATCAGTACGAAAAATGGATCAATTATATTAAATATATTTATTCAGTAGTGCATAGATGATTCTTTAATATGTATTGTACCATTGGGGGGTCGTGGGGCCCTGTGATTTTTGCTGAGCATAACGTAGGTCAGAGTTGTGGACAGACTGTCAAAACAGTTGAAGTTGGGGCTGCTGCCCACAATCAGAGCACCCTGTAGAGATGTTAATTAACAGGATAAGAATCTTCTTTTAAGGCCAGTACAGACTGCACTGACAAATGCCGACCAACAGTGACAGTCACCAGATTACAGTACGTCACATCTCAGACATTCCAAGACCCTACAAATGCCGATTCAACATGTTCAATTCAAATGAGAGCCAACCAACGCAGAAAGGGGTAACACATTGACCCAACAAAACCTGACGAAGTGTCCGTTTGCCGTCTGTCTGTGAATTGTCCTTTAGTTTTGACCAAAAAGACATATAGTGCATCCTCACCTGTACACTGACTATTTTGTCAGAGTATGTGTGGCTGAGTGAGGGAGGACCATAGATTAGAGACATGATACCCATTCCATTATCAATCAGGCTCACGTTAGAAATGAACACGTTCATGGATACCTGGAATGGGATGGAGAAAACATTAATGCTCACCAGACTAGTACAATGCATTTGCATAGCTAGTAATCACTTGGCAATGACTTGGCTTTGCAGTTACTGTAGGGTATTATAGTAGGAAGTTTGCAGATTATTTATCATACTTGAACATAAATGCCAAAGTCAAAGCTCCTCCAGACAGTGAAGCCCTGGATTTGAGAGCATCCAGCAAGTCCATTTTTATTCATGTAGAGTCCGTACAGACCGCCGTGTGCCTCATTCTGACTCCATTGAGCCACTGCATTTGGAGATCCTTTTGACATATTGTTGGAATGCATGAATAAATTAGTAATAATGTTAATCTTAACACAAGAATAATTTAATAACATTGTAAATTGTAATCTTAAGCAAATTTAATACATTCAAAATTAATAATTTTTTCTTACTGTACATTATAATATTGTGATGCCTAAATCCACTTTTGTTTCATTTGTTTTTATGTATTTTGTTTTAATTTTTCTTGTGTTGTGGTTTTATTTTTAAAAATAATAATTGGCTTCTATACCTGGGCATGGTTCACCATCAATTCGGAATCCCACTCGTTCATAGCCAGCAACAATATTCCCTTGAAGAACTGCATTGGTTGCCTCACTCACCTACAACATCAGCAGTAATATATCATTTCTTTATCTAGCACTAATCTACTCAGCCATAATAATTCTCCACCGTGTAAAAGAACAGTACCATGGTACCAGCATCTAATCACAGTATGTTTCTTTAAGGGTTACCTCAACAGCTGCATTCCATTCAAAGTTGAATTCCTCTGCTCTGCCGTTGTACGATCCAGGCCAAAGTGTCAGGGTAATCAAGTTCCTCCGGATTACATTACTGTCACCCCAGACTCTGATTCCTTGGCGATTTGAATAAAAATTGCAGAATAGAAAAGTGCTAAATCATATAACCCAACTCCATAGTGATTACATTGTTTAATAGTATTTTCCTTTCATGCTAACAGTGAAGCTGCCATTGAATCTGCACCTTCTCCAACAGTGTGATGGATCACATTATCATCGATACTCAGTCCGTCTGTTCCGAAAACACCAATAGCAGGAGCAAAGCCATCATGAAAAGCACATCCCTTGATGTAAGACTCACCAACCACCTAAAAATATTGTGTCAGTAAGTAGTTGAAAGGAGCATGTGATAATGCATGTGATAAGCATGTGGAATAGACATCTACTGTCTCAAGACTTTCTCTCACCCTTCCCAGGTTATAAAACACCAGAGAGTAACGTGGGTCTGACAGGTCATTCCATCCCTCCTGCCCGGTGTGATAGAACTGAACATTTCTGATCTGAGCTTGTCCTGTGAGGCAACTTATCATCAGCTTTAGTGAGTTTTCATTACTTCACATGCTAATCAGACCTTTTCAGCACAGTGCATGTTATGTGCAAATACAGAAATATAATTTCGACATGAACTTAATGGGAAGGCTAATAGGTCCTTTAACTCAACCTGCTCATAATCACATCATTATCTATAGGACACAGATGATTGGTTCCTGCTGTATCAGTAGGCAATGAGCTCACATGCTCAATCTTCAAATACATGAGTAGCATTTGCCTTAGCAGTGCAGCGCGCTTCAGAAACCCTCCACCTTCCCCAGCTCCACCTGTATAGATCTGCTACAGGTAATTCATGTACACTATGTTGTACAGCAGCAGCATGTCTTACTTGCTCACAGCAGCGTGTCGTGTATGTATTCGCAGTAGCAAGTCCCGTACTTGCTCTGCAGCAGCAGCAATAAAAGGAGCAGCAGCGTAGCAGATCTATTCCGCCAAGACCAAACATATCAACAATGTCACACCCATTATCATGCCAAACACTCCGAGAGTTGTCATGACAGAACTGTTTTTCTGCTTTTTCTCATCTTCCAGGTAATTAAACCATATCCATGAATAAATCATTTGTACATAAAATGTCACGTTTAATTGAATGCAGCAATTTATGCAAGAGTGGTTTTGCATGTGATTCGTCCTGATTGTGTTTCATGAATAAAGCCCCAATGTGAGTATTTTATAAAGATTATACCTCTGTAAACCATCCCTCTACGGGAGAAGCTCCCCACCAGCACTCTGGCTCCATAAAACTGTGTGTACATTTCTGGATACTCCTGACCAATGATCTTGATGTTTCTGGTCAATAAAGCCACATTGCCTGCAAGCTGATAACTTCTTGAAGTACCCGGCACACTGTAGCTCTCCCCTATATGACCAAATACATTTAATTAATTGTACATTTTTTAAAACAAATGAAAACTTTTATTCAGAAAGCATGCATTAATTAATCAATTAACATTAATATTTATTAAAGTAATAAAGTGACAGTAAAAACATTTATGTCACTATATGTACTTCTATATGTAAAAATGTATCATGGTTTCCACAGAAATTAAGCAGCACAACTGTTTTAACACAGATAATAAGAAATGTTTCATGTCTTTTTAGCACCAGATCAGCATATTAGAACGAGTAACACACACTAACGTTAATAAAATATTACAAATAGATATTTATAATTATATATTTGTGTACCTATTTTTAACAGCTTATCAATACAGCATAATGCCTATTATTGCTATAATGGCATTATCTATAATCTAGGGGACTAACCAATGTGTGTGTATACTAAAGGCTGGTCCAGAGTCAGTGTTTGGCCATTATCTGAGATTGCAGTGATGGTGCGGATTTCTGTCTGCCAAGGGTCATAGCTGGTGGTGGACAGCAGGATCTTCTCCCCAACCTGGAGGTAATCAAAGAGTGTTATGGTTCAGAGAATAATGGTTCAGAGCACAAATGCAGCTTGTAATCTGAAATGGAATCACCAAATCACACAAGGAGGTTCAATAGTTCTCTTAAGGTCTCTGTTGTTGTTGTTGTTTTTTTTTTGTTTTTTGTTTTTGTTTTTTTTGTTTTTTGTGTGTGTGTGTGTGTGTGTGTGTGTCATTTTTAAAAAAAGCTTCTGACCTTCCAGTCCACAGATTCCTGTAGAGAGAGAGTGCTGTTTCCTGCCTGGGATGTGCTAGCCAGCTTAGTGTGATACACGTTGTGTGGCATACCATAAAGTTCAAGAGATCCAAAAACACCTGGAAGAAAATTTTTGAGAAGAACGTCTCTGATGCAGATATGTTCAATAAAGAGGCTTTTTGTTTTTATTCATGATGATTTACCCAGCACTTTGGACCCCTGGTTTGGTCCCGATGGTAATAGCCAGTCTGGTGTGGAATGGCTTCCTCTCAGTATGATCTGTAGCTGACCTCTGAAGGGTTCATCAGGCCACCCAGCAATCAAACGTCCACCCTGATTGAGTGTACATGTACAGATAGAATTAATGTCTTTAATACAGACAGATGTAAGTGAAATTACCACACATGAAGGGTTTGGTTCTGATTTGGTGTAATAATCCTAAAATGTCTATAGCAGTAAGATGCAATTTGCATGTAGTTATGTGCTTACTTGAATGGAGATGTATGTGGCATTCAGAACAATGTTATTATATTGAGAAACACTGCTGGAGGAGGTGCCATTGTTTGTGTCTGGAATCTCCAGAACTCCTTCTATTTTCAGCTTGTTCAGGGAAGGGACTACAACATCCACAACCATCCAAATGCCTTTGAGACAGAATTTTTTTCTTATGAAATAGCATACCATATTGATAAATAACTTTTTCTTTCAGTCTTTGCTTGTGATTTGTCACATTAGAGATGCTTACCAGCTGGAATGACCACATCAGAGCCTTCTTGTGGCACTTTGAAGTTGTTCTCTGAGCTTGACAGCCAAAATGATGTATTTGACCAGAGACTAAACCCAAAATGATAAGGTTTATTAGCAAATTCAATCGATACAATCGATAATAATAATAATAATTTTAATAATAATAATTTTGACTACATTTTAATTTAGTATTATTATAATATAAGACTGATTATTGTTATTATGAAAAAAAATGATTAGCATGTGTGCTATCATACACATAGATGAAGTTTGCAGGTCCAGTTGTGTTGGTTGGAGTGACTACAGGACCAGGTGGAGGGATAGGTTGAATGCAGTTGGGATAGTAACACTGATACACTCTGAAGTCCAACCATCTGTCTACAGTTGAGCGGTCCACACTGTTCCTCCTCCTCCGGCTAGTCACATGGTCTCTTCCAGACACTGTAGACACAAAACTCAAAATCTTTAATTCTTTGCACAGTACTGAACAGCTTTGAGCTTGATACTGTATGTTAGAGGGCTGCATTGGGATTGGGATCCTGCTGGACCCAACACAAATCTCGCGAGAGCGGGCGGTTTTACAAGAGGCTACTCACTGCAGAGCCATGGGTGGAGTATAACCTCCAGCTCCCCCTCTCTTGGCCTACTGTGAGCATGATGGGTGGAGCTGCATTCCCCAACCACACCCAAACCCTACCCATAACCCTATCTCTCCACCCATTAAACAGGTTAAGCTCCCTTGAGCTCCAGAGAGGTGGAGCTGGAGGTCATTTGACACTGCAGTGAGCACCACTTGGGTTTTACCTTTGCTGCGGGTGGGAGTGAACAGTACAAAAAAAATACAATTTCCCGCTGTATTTGCATAAGAAAGGAGTCAACAAATTATGTTCACCGTAGTCGAACAGTAGCATTCTCTTCCTCCATTGCAGACTACGCCAAGTGATTCGTCATTTAATTCATTCATTAAGTATGTTTAATATTTTTTAGTATTATTATTTTCTTTTTGCTATAAGTTTGCAAGGCTACATGAACTCCTATGATATCTGTGAAGTTATTTTATTTTCTTTTTTTCTTTTATTTGTTTTATATTTATTTATTAATTCAATTAAATATTGTTCCTTGTTAGGCTACTAGAGTTTAACTGTTATGGTGAGGTGTGTGTGTCATCATGTGTATGTTTAAATATTTTTTTTAGGCTCCACTAGTTGTGATGCTTTGTTTGAACAGTTGATAGAGTTTTATAAGGCTAATAAAAAGCTGGCTGAATGTGTTTGTCATTTGTGGTGCTAACATTACTTTATCTTATGGTCAAACGCAATGTTTTATCTCTGTTATTCTGAATGTTTAGCATAGCCCTAATGTTTGTGTAATTTTTTCACAATATCTACAAGCTGTGACAGAATGTTTGTGGGTGCGGGCAGGAGTGGATACAAACATTATGGGTGCAGGTGAGAGTGGAACACACTTGTGGGAGCGGGCGGTAATGATCAGAAATTCAGCGGGAGCGGGATTAAGAAAACAGTCCCGCGCAGGGCTCTACTGTATGTTTCCTCTTTAAATACAAAGATAGCATTGATGTCTTTGGTGAAGAGATGAATAGTTTACCCATGTAATAGAGGCTTCTGGTTGACTGGTTGAAGTACCAGTCCCCATTTACATTTGCAGTGGGGTTCAGGGGCTGAGAGGAACCATTCCTGTCATCTATAATGTGGAAGCTGTCAGGTGTCTGAGTCAGGTTGTGATTCATGATAATATAATTTTCTGGCTGTCATGGATAAAGAGATGGAAAAAATTACTTGCTAAATAACAACCTTAATTGGATGGAACATAATTAAAAGCATAGTTTTTTAACATGCTTCTCTGAAACAATATTTATTGTGAAAAATGGTTTATAAAAATCTGAACTGAATGAACTTTCATTAATAGTGGGTAGAAATGTAAATGATATAAATATTATAAAAACAATTTATTAAAAACAAGTTAATACACATATTTTTCTCATATATAAAATAAAGCATCCTTTATATAATAATTAGGGCTCCTGGACAGCAAATAGTTAAACCCCTGATGCAAGTCGAAAAAAAATCGTTGTTGTTTTTTGTCTTTTTTTTTTTGTCCCTTATGGAGTTTGTATGACAAGAGCTGCTTACAGATTATACAAGAAAACTGTGTTCCACAGATATTATAAATAACAGCAAATGGGTTTGCAACAATATAAGGGTGAACAAATGGTAACAAAATTTTCAACTTTTCATTTGAATGTACATTGGATTTTTTAGTAATGTGTAGTGTGCAAACTTTACCTGAAAACCGTAAACCATTCCATTGTATGAGATGTTGGTGATTTGGGAAGAACCATCAAAGTACCAGTTATAGGTTTGGCCCGTGGGCAGCATTGCCATCCAGCCAAATGTGTGGGTCACAAGTTTATAAAGGAAAGGAAGTACGCATGTCCCTAAAGAGAGGTGTGACATTGAGAGTTACTGTGCCAACAAAGACAACCAATTCCTAACATTCTAAGGAACTGTTCACACAGAACGCATTATTGCATTCCACTGCACTGCTTTTCCATTGATTTTTATGTGAACATACACTAGAAAAGAAGTGTTTGACCGTTGTGCTCGCATCTTGCATCTTTTGTAGCGTGTCCCGCATGACATGACGTTCTAAAAGTGCAGCACTCAAGCACAAATGGGACTAATGTGTCTTTAGACCTTCCATGTTTAATGAAAAAAGAGTTCTTTGTGAACTGCCCCTAAGATTTTTTATAAACTAACATTCCCAGAACATTCTGAAAACCAAAAAAGTACATTCAGAAAGAATTGTATAGAAACATGTCTAACATATGCATACACATTTTTACACAGATTATTCCACCCTACCATATGAGTTGGTCAGAATCACATTTTTAGCTTGAAGTGAAGACGGTGAGGGATTGACGACGACCATGCGGTGGAAGTTAATGGTGTTGTCACACACTGCAGCAGGGACGCCAACACTCCATTCTGTTCCCGGAAAGCAGTGTCTTGGGTCGAGTAGGTTATTCCTTGGTACCACCTTGTAACTAACGTTGCCTTTTCAAAAATGTTAAATATTTATATTCATTATTTAATTTTTTTTATTTTAATGTTAATGTTTTGTCAATGTAAAATTTGAATTTTACCATGCCATTAAAGCTACGTATACATTAAGATATTGTTACAAAGGTACATTTGTTCTCAAGTTATCATTCATCTGAATATTCTAATTTTTATACCTGTCAGGGACCCATCAGTATCTACTAGCGCCACCTCATGCTCCCATCTGAACCAGGCCTTGTTGGGTGACTGATAGTACTGGATCCCACTGAACCTCGCGCTCCAGCCTCCACAGCGGAATGTGCAGGTTCCAACTATTTCTGCCACCCCAACTGCAGCACACGATGGACGGTCGAAGTTCACAAACTTGGTGTTGATGACGCTCATACCATCATCCAGGGGCAGGACGACACCACGAGCTGTGCAGTAGTCGCTCCCCAACCCCAGCTCATCCATGTGACCTACCATGGTGCTGTTGACCACAGCCGCCCCTCCATCCAGTCCCCATCCGCTGACATATGGCTGGATGATCCTCTTGGCCTCCACTCCTGCCTTCTCATTATTGACCATTAGGAACTCACTGAACTGAACTGCTCCTACATTTACCCACTCTGCACCTTTCTCGTTGTTCCAGGAAGTGAAGCGGCGGAAGACTGCTGGTGCTGGGGTTGAGGAGCCGCAGCTGCCAGAACGCATGGGGAAAAACTCTTGAAAGATCCACAAGCCAAACCAGCCCTGCGAATGCACCGTATTGTTGAAGAACTCTCCCAGAGGTACTCTCTGTTGGCAGATGTTGGCGTCATACGAAGGGCCGTCGGGATGATCGTGCATGCGATACCAGAAGCCGAAGTGCGTCCCACCAGCCGCAGCATTGTGTCTAATGGTGTTATTAGGGTTGGTGACCCAGTATGCAGCTGGAGTCACATCGTCATTTAGCAAACTGGTGCTCTGTTTTACAAATACCGCCAGGTTGTACTGCAGGATGTTGCCAGTCTCAATGCCGTCTTCAATAAAAAAGGCTCCACCCATAATATTGTAGATGACGTTACGCTCCACCAGCAGGTTGTGGGTGTTGTGGATGGTGATGGCACGGTTGTAGGACTGGTGGATGCCACATCCACGCACATATGACTTAAACTTAACATCACCCATTAGATGCCAGTGGATTGGGTAGCGTCCCAGACGGAACGCCTGTCCAACATTAAAGAGCTAAAAGAAGGACAAACGTAATGCATGATTACATTTCAAGTAAAATATGGTCTTAAAGGTCTCCAAGAGTTTTGAAACAAAATTAATGTTTACCTCAACATATTCAATTCTGCCAATTGCCAGATTTTGGTTCGGTTGTGGTGCGTGGAACATGATGCAGCCACCAAACTCGTCACTTCCTACTTCTTCTCCAAACCTACCCTGGAAACATGTCTGGGTGGCAAATTCCCCTGTAAGCAAAAGCATTCATACAATTTGATAAAATTGCCAATCACATGACTTTCAGCTGTCTGTCTTTCCATCCACAGCTGAGAAAATAACATCCAAACCTGTGTTGAATCCATCAGGGCAAGCTGCAATCTGATCGTTCCACTCCACGTTGTTGGATCCACGGACAACAATGTTTCTGGTAAGAAGGCCGACCTCTGCTCTCGCTTCAAAAACTGTCCCATCAGGCAGCGTAACAGACGCACCCAGATGAGTGTATCTCAGTGGTTCGGTCAGTGTAAGGGTCCTACCATCAGCTGAAACTGAGGCAATTCTCATCAACTCATTCTCACGCTGACTGTGTCTGTAAATTCAGTCAAAACATATATTTGATTATTAGCATTAGCACTGACAACTTATATCATTTTTTAGCAACATGATTAGCATATTTTTATAGCATTTAGCATATTCAATTTGAGCAAGAAGAATTTAAACAGTAAGTTTATCTTTTTTTTTTTACCTCTAAAATAAATTGAATGATATCACTTAAAAAGGCAAAAATGTTTTTTTTTTTTTTAAAAAAAGTCAAATTAATTCTTTTGGGACCATTTTATAGAGAACAACTGCAACATTTTTCCTTGGCCCTTGTTCCTACACTGATGTAGTTCAGTTTCTGTAGCAAGTCAGTGGCTTCAATTAAATCAACCTGAAACTGAGTTTCGCTGTGGGTTTGGGTGGTGCATCAATACCTATGTCCCGTGGAAGCAATGACAATTTCATCGCCAGTCTTCCAGGTGACGGCATCCATCAGTGTCAGCGTGTTAGAGCCGTTTTGTGCAGTCTGAGAAAGGTGAGTCCACGGCATAGGGACAGGGATTCCTGGAGAAGCAGGATTGTAGTTAAGCCCTGAACAAAACCTCTTACTGCAGGGAAGTGATTACGCACTATGGTGTCTGTATCAGGGAAATTTAGCATTTCTGTGAAATGGGGCTTTCTGACTTAAATTAGCCTTCTGGGAATGTTATGTAGCTCATCTCTATATTTGTATTATATTTACTTAATTTTCTAGAGATTGTGTTTTTTAACTTAGTGACCTTTTAGATACAAATGTTCCTGTACCTCTGAGGTCTCTGTTACTTTAGTCAAGTTACAAACAAAAAAGTAATAATATTAATAATAATAATAATAATAAATTATAGTTTCAGGCACAACAAAAACTTTGGGGTCAGTAAGAATTTTTTTAGTGTTTTCATTTTTTAAGGCTCTCAAATCTTATTTAAACTTCTACACATTCAGACTTCACAAAACATAAATATATTCTTTTCTTTAGACATATAAAAATCTATACTGGCGCACTGTCTGTGAAACGGCTTTCTGTGAATAAATTCCCGAAAAGCGCACACCGAATGCCACTTCAGACAGTGCGCCAGTGGCGGTGCAGTTCTCTTTTGCACTTGAATGGACAAAAACAGACAAAATTCTGTAAAAATTCCCATTTTGTTGAGTATCATCGTAAACACACTCTTAAATGAGTTAAAAATTTGTTAAATAAACATAAAGGTTTGTGAATAAAATATGATGGGAGAAAATATGATGTGTGTCAGATCCACGTCATGTGCGGCAGGTCTTTAATGACAGACAGGAGCAGGTTTATTAGGCTGCTGTCACTTTATGCTAATCACAAAACAAAAGACAAAGAGAAATGACTCACTGCTCTTGACTGAATAACGTTTTTAGCTTTAATAAGGATTAATCTATTTTCAATTTATAATTTATGCAGTGAAGACTGTGCAGTGTTAGATTATTCAATTTCTGTATATTTACATGTTAGACCTACCTATAAATTTTAAGCACTGTCAGTGATACAGGCCTTCATTCATAGTGCTTAGTAAAAAAGATGCCATTAAACAAATATTTAAAATATACTGTCTTTATGTTGTTTCTGTATTATTTTGGAGATTCAATGTTAAAGTTTTACAATATAAAAATATATTAAAAACTGTAATGTTAGGTGCAATTAATCATGATTAATTACAGAAAAATGTGTGATTAATTAGTTAATTTTTTTAAATCAATTGACAGTACTAATATACATATATATAGAGAGAGAGAGAGCATCATTTTCAGCATCATTACTCCAGTCTTCAGTGTCACATGATTCTTCAGAAATCATTTTTATATGCTAATTTTATGTTGCTCGGGACACATTTCTTAGATCAAAGACGTTCAAAGAAGTTCAAAACAACAGCCTTTATTTGAGATGCAAATCTTTTGTAACATTATAAATGTCTTTACTGTCCCTTTTGAAAATTTAATGCATCCTTGCTGAATACAGTATTAATTAATTTAAAAAAAAAACAATCTTACTGACCTCAAACTTTTGAACAATAATGCTATATATATAATATAAAATATATATAGTATTTATTTTTATAAATATTTATTATAATAAATAGTTGTATACAGGGCTTGACATTAACTTTTTTGCTCACCAGCCACTGTTGCTCACCAGCCACTGCTAGTGGTTTTCCATAGTTACTAGCCACTCAGCATTTTTACTGGCCACAATTTTGACATCGATACCATGGGGGAAAACGGTCATATAGGTTTTTTAATATTATCTCATAATTTGGCAGAAGGTATATTAGGCTGCTGTCACTAAGACCTGATGCACAAATCCATTATACTGTTACACATGCGTTTTCTTTCTCAACTCTTTACGTTCACTTAAAACATAGCTGACTGTGTTTATGTGAATACTTGCCAAAACCGGCATTTTGACATTATTTTGTGTGTATTTGAATGTTTAAGCACAATAAGCAGCGAAAAAGAACTCGATTTAGTACTGAGATGCGTCTTTATGTGCGCGCACTGCGGGAATGAGTACAATTATGTGCAATTCGCACTCTCTCACATCAACAATATTCATCCGGAGCAAATAAAACAAACGAGTGAGGGGAGGCGGGTTAGTGTGTCAACTCACTGTCAAGCACAGCTGGTATTGTTTATCTATTCTGTGTAAAATGAGTATTGGAATCGTTTTAGATATTTCAGTATGCATCAAAAAAATCAGTATATGCATCAAAAAAATCGATATCTTTTGACAACACTACATTGCTTAGTTTGTTATTTCAGAAAGACTACAATCGAAAAATGTGTTTTATATTTAAATTCAACCCACCAAAGAGGCTGGTAGGAGTGACTGCGTTACACGCCACTACTGAAATCCACCCGCATTTGGCGGGTGTTAATGTCAAGCCCTGGTTGTATACATTTTATTTATACTGAACTTAATTAATTTGAACCAAATAGTGTTGTTTATTTGAATACCATGCAGATCCAACACCCCCTCTCTGACAGCCAGGGTTTTGGTGCCATAGACAGGAAGTTCTGTAGAACGCAGGTGTCCATGCAGTGTGATGATGGCCTTGTGCTGGAAGGGGGCCTGCTCTGTTCCGATCTGCAGTGCTCCACCATCTGTGATCAGAATATTCTCTGCCTGCAGCTCAATATCTGCCTCATCAAAAATCAGTCGCCCACCTTAATAGAAAAGAGACATTCACAGAACTGTGAGTGTAAGTGTACCAAGGCTTTGTTTAATAAAGGCAGTATTTGTTTAAATGAGCAGACCCTGGATAAGGAGCATCTTAAGCACTGGGGTGCTGGTGTCCAGGAGGATGGTCTGGCCAGGAGTGATTACGGCAAACGTGCCCTCCTCAGGAGGGGAGAGACCACCCCATGTATAGGGAGATGACCATACGTCAATGTAGAAGAAGGTAGCATTGTTCTGAGAGAGAGAGGAGACATTCCTGGCAGTGAGTGTAAATGTAAATATTCACAATAAATATTTTATAACTTTATTATTATTATTATTATTTAATATATATATATATATATATATAATGAGAATAAATAAGTATTTAGTTACTGTGTCACTGTGCTATTTAAGAACGTCAAATATATTTATGTCACATTTGATGTTACCATTCTGGCAATTCCTCTGTTCCCTAGCTGGACTCGCACTTGAGTTTCTTGGGATTTAGGCTGAGAGTTGGTCACACAGATGATTTGCGACTCATTGGCTGACTGGACATCGCAGACAGACCCTGCGATTGTGACAGTTACTTCACTGACATTTGAGCTACAGATGAGATGGGGAAGAGAAAAGCCAGTGAAATTGAGAATTTAAAAAAAAAATATTCTGTCATCATTTCTTCATCCTCATTAGGCTTTAGTAGATGTGAGATATAGTGTACAAATTGTATGGTTTACTTTTACAGTACTTATGGTACTTGGTCAACATTGAAAGTGAATGTTTGTGAATAGCTGCTCTGATTTTATGCTTAACTTCTCTTTGTGTGTTACAGGTTTGGAATGACATGAAGGTGAATAAATGACAAGATAATTTTCATTAGTGGGTAAATTATTGGTTTAACAATTTTTTTAAAACATAGATAACAAAAAATAGACTTGACCAGGGTTATTATCATTAACTAAAACTAAAACTATTTTTAAACATTTTTCAAGCACATCAAGCAAGCATGCTTGAGCTTTCATTTACCAAATTTTATTTTTGGGTAAACTAACCTTTTAAACTAAATAAAAATTAGAAATGTTGCTTTGTCAACTAACTAAAATAAGTTTAAGTTGAAGCATTATAATTACTAACTGAAAATAAATAAAAACTAAAACTGAAATAAAAATAAACCTAAATATTACTATTAAAATATATATATAAAAAAACTATTTTAAATTAAAATTAAATTAATTATAATAAATTAAAAATATAAAAATAAAAGCTAATTAAAAATATTAACAAAACTACAATAGTATATAATACTAAATAATAAATAAATAATACTAAAATAACACTGATATTGGCTGCACAATACATATAAATGTTATATTCAGTAACATTAATGTCGTAGCGAACAATGAACACTGTGTATCTATACATGATTAAAGGACAATCAGCCACAGTGTAATTCTGGTCTGCTCTGCACCTGAAACCTGAGCCGGTAATCGTGAGTCTGGTGCCTCCAGCGGTTCCTCCTCTGCGTGGTGTAACGCTGGTGATAACAGGGGTCAGAGAGGATCTGTAAGTATAGCTGTTTGTGAGGTTGACTGTGTCACCTCCATTCTTCACTATGACTGTGCAGGCCAGTTCTGCTTCACTTCCTGCAAGAGACAACAGTGGTCAGCAAGCAGAGTGACAGTCTTTATTTCAGCTCTATTCTGTGACCTGTTTCTGAGCTGTCACATTTGTCATTGTCTCTCAGTAACTGACTTCTGTCAGTTAAAGCATTCCTGGCGTGTTTTGCTTTTGCGGAAAAAACAAAACAAAACTTTGTACCGGGAGTTCAGACATAGAAATACTTACTTTGATGGATTATGCTTTGTTATGCTAACTGAATATTTCTAGACACATACGTAATGCTTTTAAACTGATACATGCCATTGTTGGGTGGGACCTCGCAGTTCAGCTGGGTAGATGTGGAGTTCTGCCGGTGCACGTTACACTCTCTGTTACAGATAAGGACTCTGGTGATGTTTGGGTCAAATCCAGAGCCTTGAATGGCAACAACAGCTCCTCCGGCATAACTTCCTACAGCAAGACAGAGCAAATAAGGTATCCTGTAGTGTCTTAGTACATGTAATCTTCTGTGAATATGACAGCAAGTATGGAAAGGCAATGTATGACAGTGGTTCCCATCTAGTTTTGCTTCAGGACCCAGAATTTTCATTGGACATAACAAAAGTGTCCCTAAAATTACCATGAACTTCATGGGCCTGACAGTATGCAAAATTATTATCCCCATGACAGGCTGAACAGGAAGATTTATAATCTTTTTTGGCTTTGTGTTTTATAAACTATTTTTGTTTCTAATCATCTTTTGAATTGATTGGATTGATGCTCTTGGCTATGGAAGCTTGTTTCCGCCACAGAATAAAAATAAATAAATAAATAAAGTAATTGCGACTTTTTATCTCAGAATTCTGAGTCTTTTTCTCAGAATTGAGTGACATAAAGTCGCAATTGCGAGTTATAAAGTCAGATTTGCAAGATAAGTCGCAATTACCTTTTTTAGTTTTTATTTCATGGCGGAAACAAGCTTCCATGGTTGGCAGCAAATAATTCACTGCAAAAAAATACAATTCATAATCATCTTTATCTGAAAGTTCATGCTTTGTTTTTCCATGATGAGGGCATGTCACACAACCTGTCCAAGCTGGCAGATAAATGTGACAGATAAATGTGACAGATAAATGTGACCAAGAAGTGTTTAGTTTGACTGACATCAGCAACAAAGTATATTAAGTGTTTTTCCTTGTTCGTTTGTGTTGAAGTACCGTACATTCCAAGTACCATTTAAAAGTTTTGGATAAGTATGTTTATTTATTTATTTATTTTTGTTTGTTGGTTTTTGTTTTTTTGGAAAGAAATTAATACTTTTATTGAGCAAGGATAGATTAAATTGATTAAATGCGACAGTAAAGACATTTAGAATGTTACTATTTCAAATAAATACTGTTTTTAAACATTCTATTCATCAAATCAGCATATTAAGATCATTTCTGAAGGATCATTTGATACTGAAGACTTCAGCTTTGCCATTACAAGAATAAAACATTTTTACAGGAATGAATGATCACATTTTAAAATATATTAAAAATGAACATAGTTATTTTAAATTGTAAATATTTCACAATAATAATAATAATAAAAATATTTCAGTCATGACAACTCTCGAAGTGAATAGATTTCAACCAGCATTTATTGGAATGGAGCATGAAATGTAAATAGGCTTGATTTTGGCGGACGAGATCTGCTACGCTGCTGCTGCTGCTGCTGAGCAAATACATAATTTGTTCAGCTTAGTCAAAATAACAACAAAGGAAAGGCTGCTGCAAGATGATAAAAACCCTCGTAGCAGATCTCTACAGGTGGCGCTGGGGAGTAGGTGGGATGATAAAAGTTCTCATATCGTGCGGCGTGCTGATCGCAGCTAGGACACGATATAAATAAAGCTACGTGGATTAGGAAGTACCTCTGATTGGTTGGTGTCACAGTGCTGAAAGTACCAATCAGTGATCGTTAGAGTTTCATGACTGAACTTTATATTTGTATTGTATTTTTAGTCTAATAAATTTGGTGCCACTTTGTTTCTTTTTTTTTTTTTCTTTTTTTTTTTTGGAGCCTTGGTGCCACTTTCAAAAACATTTAAAAAAAAATCTTACCAGCCCCAAACTTTTGAAAAGGAGTGTATATGCCTTATTGGAAATCTGTGATTTTGTGATGTCACAACAAATGCATTAACACATTAACCAGATGTCACAGTGTCTAGGTGTATTTCCCTGTCTGTCCACTAGAGAGCGCTCTTCCCTTCCACTGTGTCTCTGCCATGAACTCTATTTTTTGATGTAAGAGTCATTTTGCCCAGTTCTCATCTGGGTTGATTGCCCTCAGCTGGTTTTCATTTGTATTGTTTGTCTGTCTATTTAAGTTGTTTATTTCTGCATTTGTCATCAAAGTTTTGTATTGTCAAGTAATGTTCTTACGACTTTCTGTTATTTCGTATCTCTTGTGGTTTTGGAACTTTGCCTGTCATTTGGATTTCTCTTTTGCCTTGCCCTTTGGATTATGTTTTGTGGATTTTTATTCTTACAAATAAAGCTGCACATGGATCTTCTTAAACCTTGTCTCTGAGCAGTACCCAGCCATGACACCAGGGTCATTTACATATAATGTTTAATTGTAAGGGTCAGAAAAGGTGGAAATTGTCATGAAAAGCTAAATTATTACTTTTTTGTGTAAGTCACCTTTAAAAAAAGTTAAACAGTATTAGTTTTAACTTGGCACTATCATATCTATATTCTTATTAAAAGTGTTGCTTATAAATAATAAATTTTCATCTAACTAGGCACATTTTTTTGCTAAAATTTTGCACAAGGTTTGAACCTGTGGTAGTCAGTTTTGTCTTATTCTGTCCATATTAACAAATCTTTTACCCAAGAGAAAGTGTTTTTGATTACCCTCATTTGGAGAGACCCCTGTCAGCAGCAGCTCATAGGTGAAGACAGACTGGGTCAAGGCATGACCTTTGACCTGATGGTGGAACATGATTGGGAAAGTTCCTCCCGCATGTTCTCCAACTGTGCAAAGCAACTGTGCATCTGTGATGGATGTCACACTACAAGCCACGCCGCCGATCTCTAAGGAGATGAGCGCAACATCTGTGCCAAAGCCAGAACCAGAGACGGTGATCTCTGTTCCAACCGGACCTGCGAGAAAGGGATTAAGTCCGTTGTATTACTAAAATGTGTTGTGTTATTCAGTAGTTCAATAGAGTGCTGCAGAGATTACATATTTTTGTAGGCCAAAACCTAGATAAGAGTTAGCATTTTATCTTTTCTGGTCCCATTGTTAATGTTTTTTTTTTTTTTTTTTTTTTTACCTCTGGCGATAGTATTTAGGCTTTAAATTTCAGAAAAGTTGTTAATTTGTGAAATTATCATGATGAACAAAACATAAAAATCCAAACTTTTGTTGGAGACAGAGGTTATTTTATGCAATAATCAAACAGTAAATGGAAAAATCCTATTTGGTTTTTGTTGAGGGAACAAGGGTGATGCTAACTTTTGGGTTGGCCTACAAAAATACAGTATGTCATCACTGCAGCACTCCATAATAAATGGCACTAATTATATTATTTTTAAATGGAATGCACGGTCTTACCTGTTATGGGACTGACGGAGTTAATATTTGGAGTTTGTTCTCTAGAGTAGTTGAAAAGTTGAGGTGGATACACAACATCAAACACCTTAATGTTCACCTGCACCTGTCCCTCTGCATGAGGAGGTGTCATGCACCTCACCGTGTCTGGAGTCACATCTAAAATCCTGCAGGGGGAGTTAGCGAGTTTCACAATTGTATTTCCAACCACAAAGCCATTTCCTGTGATCAAGAGTGGGGTTCCTCCAGCAATGCTGCCTGATGTTGGGTAGATGCTGGCTTGTGCTATGCTGGTCAGGGTGGCGTCTCCAGTGGCAAGACCTTTGCTCATGACCACCACCTGTAGGACGTGCGTGCCAGCGGGAAGGGCACCAACTAAAACCATGATGTTGCTATCGTTGACTTCTGTGACTTCCAGCAGGATGTTGGCTGCAGATACCATTAGATCGGTAGAATTGTTCCCAAATCCACTGCCAGTGACCTCAACATTGGTGGCATTTCCACTAACTGAGTTAGGGGACACTGCAGAGACGTACGGTGCGATGGAGTCGGAATATTCAAACATGCAATCAGAACTGCATGAGGAAGAGATGGAGTTGACGTAAACTGCGACGTTTCCCCTGCGAGCTGCAGACGGCGAAGTATCGCACACCACATGAGAGTAGTTCATGAAAATCACGTTGCATGGAATGTTTGCTACTGTAACTGAACCATTCGAGAACCCAGAACCAGAGATGAAGAGACGTGTGTAGCCTGTCGTGCTGCCAACCAAGGGAAAGACAGAATCGACCACGGGTAGAACTACAAATCTGCGGTCGTACTCTTTCGGCATGGACAGGATGGCAGTGCCAAGGTTGTTGACTCTGACACTTACGGGTAAGGGGATGCCCACTGGTGCTCCGCTGTCAGGACTGAGTTGGCAGTTAATCTCAGTGGAGGTGCTGTTGATGATGTTGCATGGACGATCTCCAACTTTGACCTTTGGTTGCCAAAAGATAAGAATAAATATATATATATATACATACATACATACACACACACACACACACACACACACATATATATATATATATATATATATATACACACTACCAGTCAAAAGTTTGGAAACATTACTATTTTTAATGTTTTTGAACGAAGTCTCTTATGCTCATTAAGGCTGCATTTATTTCATAATAAATACAGAAAAAACAATAATATTGTGAAATATTATTACAATTTAAAATTATGGTTTTCTATTTTAATATACTTTAAAATATAATTTATTTCTGTGATGCAAAGCTGAATTGTCAGCATCATTACTCCAGTCTTCAGTGTCACATGATCCTTCAGAAATCATTGTAATATGTTGATTTATTATCAATGTTGGAAACAGTTGTGCTGCTTAATATTATTTTATAACCTGTGATACTTTTTCAGGATTCTTTGATGAATAAAAAGTTAAAAAATATCAGCATTTATTTAAAATAGAAATCTTTTGTAACAATATACACTACCGTTCAAAAGTTTGGGGTCAGTAATTTTTTTTCTTTCTTTTTTTTTTTGAAAGAAATTAATACTTTTATTTAGCATGGATGTGTTAAATTAATAAAAAGTGATAGTAAAGATTTATATTGTTAGAAAAGATTTATATTTTGAATAAATGCTGTTCTTTTTAACCTTTTATTCATCAATGAATCCTGAAAAAAGTATTACAGGTTCCAAAAAAATATTAAGCAACACAACTGTTTTCAACATTGATAATAACTGAGTATCAAATCAGCATATTAGAATGATTTCTGAAGGATCATGTGACACTGAAGACTGGAGTAATAATGCTGAAAATTCAGCTTTGCATCACAGAAGTAAATTATATTTTAAAGTATATTAAAATAGAAAACCATAATTTTAAATTGTAATAATATTTCACAATATTATTGTTTTTTCTGTATTTATTATGAAATAAATGCAGCCTTAATGAGCATAAGAGACTTCGTTCAAAAACATTAAAAATAGTAATGTTTCCAAACTTTTGACTGGTTGTGTATATATAAATTTTATTTTATTTTATTTTTTTTGCTGTGTATTTCAGTGACATCTGTCAGTTGTTTGGGACATTTTAAGTGTGGTATTCTAAAACATTCCTTAAAGCACCTTTAAAGTCATTGCTGACCACTGAAGCTCACCTCGTTTGCACAGTTAATGTTGCTAAAGCCAGATCCATTGATGTTGATGATGTCATGTGTGGTGCCATGGTCAGGCGTAATGTGGTACACAGTGGGGCTGGCACAGGAAGTAAAACTGAAGTAGTGACCATCAGAGGTGTCATTAAATTCCAGCTGATCTTGAAAACAGTCCGAAGTGGCCATACACTCAGAGTGAGATGAGTTCATTTGTCCTGAAAATGGGTGGACACATGATTATGATGGTTTTACCTACCAATTCTTTACCCAAAAACCACAGCTTATCGTGGAGTTTAAAATTCTGAATGTAATTTTGAGTTAAATTGCTTATGAAAATGTTCCCATTGTACCTATATTCACAGAGGCATGTATTCCTGTCACAAACACCTGAAGCCCAACAGTGCTCTCCTCCAGAGGCATAACGGTCACCACACCCTGCAGTGTCTTCTGGTTGCCAGAGTTGATGTAACCGCTGCTGTAGTAGTAAACTCCAGGAGATGTGAAACGATAGGCGAAAAACCCTAACAATAAAACAGACACAACAAGATCAGATTTTGTTCCTACTCAATCAAACTAGCATCAACCTCCAGCTCTCATTGTCGTTTATACGGAATACAAACTTACATTTACGGAAAAAGCCATTTGTTATGATTGCTTAGCAGAAGCATTTGTTATGTTTGTCCAGCAAAATAGCACAGTACATTGTTTTCTGCAAAATGACCAGTGTGTAATTATGTTGTAATTATAGTTAATTACAGCACAGACACCCTGGGTTTACTCTTCATAAAATCTGACAATCTCACAAATCAAATGCTTGTCTGGATCAGGGGTATTTAATTATATTTCCCTGAAGACCAGTGTCTAATGTCACAAGTATCTTTATAAGAATTAGACTAGAAAATGTACAATTTTAAGAAAGGATTGGTTTTCAAAATCGTGCTGAGGCAAATGCTAAATTAGATTTAGCAGTGTTAACACACAGGCTATCAGATAATAGTTGTTGAAGTATTTGTACCTTTGGCAGTTCGGGTGTCTCCACTGCTGAAAGCAAAGCCATCATAGTCTGTGCTGCTGGGACTGGACACACTGAAGACCCTGTAGCCCAGATCGGGCACAAAAGCTGGTGCGTCCCAGCGCCAAACCACTGTGTCCCCCACTGAGGCTATTATGGCAGAGGGACTCCAGGCGTAACCCTGACCGTACACTGAACACATATGATGAAATTAACTGTCTGGTAAGCAGAGTGTTATGGGACATCTTATATATATATATATAAATTTCTCTCCAAACAGTGCTATGAAATATCTTGCTTTTTGCAGGCAGCTCTAGTATTTGATAAGTCATGATGGGACAGTCACTGTGTTGACAGCCATTGTTTCACTGTCTCTGATGTATTCAGGTTTTGTGTGCGTGACAGAAAAAGAGATAAAAGTAAAGAGATATTACCGGGGTGGAAACCTTGGTTCGTCACGGTATGTGTTTTATCTCTAGACTGGGTCACACACTCAAGTTGATAATCTGAAGCGGCTGTCACTCGGCATTGTGTGTCCCCTGTATGAAACACACAACTCGTACTAAATGATCTGGAAATGATTGGTTTCAGTAATACACTGTTAAAGATCAAAGAGTAAATTTCACGGTTGTTTTAAGCATATGGGATAATTTAAAGAATTTTGATTTTTTTTTTTTTTTTTTTTTTCCATTGTAGTTTTGTCTTACCTAGAATGACATTATTGTCTGCTGCGACAGGGCTGAACCCGGAGCCGGTGATAGTGATGGTGGTTCCACCATACAAGGACCCCAGAGATGGAGAAAAACTTGTGACCTCTAGAACATACTCTATGGTGGTATTAACGCCAGCACTGCATACAAAGAAAACAACTGTTTTATCACTTTAAAAACTTATGATTAAATGTCATTGTAAATGCACAATTCCTTTCTTCAGCCGTAGCATTATATTTACATACAGTTTGAAATCTGCTGTTATGGAGTTAATTAAATGATGTAAGACCTGGTTAAGGGGTAACCCTGGTTTCCGACTCTCACACGGACATTGTACGTAGCTGGGGGAAGTGTGGGTAACAGGCATATGATGCTTTCATTGGTCCACTGCAGCAATTTGCACTCAGATTCACCAATCAAAACAGAGCTGCCATTAGCCTGCGCCTCAAAATTTGTGCCCAAGATGGTGAGAATCCTGTGACCTTTATCAAAAAATATAAGTGAAAACAGGGTAAAATTAATGGCTGTTCTTGTAAGATTGCAAGGAGTGGGGATAATGAGGAATTTAGATACAAAATTGCTGTGATTGTTTATTGGTGTAAGTGTTTAGAATATATTTCAGTGTTGTTGACAGGTCCTTTTAAGAAACGTCACAGTTTTGATTGTCCTTCACATCAGCCAAACTGGCTTTTCTGATTCTGTGACATCAGCTAAAGCCAGCAGAACTATCTAGCGTGCACAAAAGAGCTGGAAAAGATTTTTAGCTGAAGTTTATCTGGAGGCCATATGGGGGTTTACAGCTGAAACCGAGATGAAAATGCAGATCAGAACAATGGGATGGAAAGAGACACTTGACACTTAAATGTGATTCTACATGTTTGTTTGTTTGTTTGTTTGTATCCCATGACTTTTATCTTCATTACCATGTCTCTCTAAGAACAAAAGCTAACCAGAGTTTAATTTGAATATGGTAACAGTGGAATTCAGTAATTGTAGGTTGGACCCTTTCAAGGGTTAATTATGTTGAAAGTTTCTACTGTTTCTGTCACGTACATCTAGAAATTGTAGCCTACTGTTGCTATCAGCAGTTCAAAGGGTAGACGTGACTACAGGCTATTTGGAAAAAAGCAGCTCATAGATAAAAATCACAACATAATATTTCCTTCAACATAAAGGGTCCGAAATGGACACTCGCAAAATGCCAAATTGATTAAAAATGTTGGTGGTAATGTTAATAAAAAAAGAACATAAGACATGGTTTGCATTGCACTGTAAAACTTACAGCCTAGTCCTCGCTGATCTAAGAGACATGCCCAATTCAAATCAAAGATATACAAATGATTGCTGTTGTGACGCATGTCTTCTTTCAACTTCCTCCTCAGTCCTCAGTGAACATTTACCATCAGGATTTTATCTAGGGCACTTAAAGGTTTTCTCCATAACTGACTACACAGTATCTCACAGGTATTTTGTAAATATTTTATCATATCTTTTCATGTGACAACACTGAAGAAATGACACTTTGCTACAATGTAAAGTAGTGAGTGTACAGCTTGTATAACAGTGTAAATTTGCTGTCCCCTCAAAATCACTCAACACACAGCCATTAATGTCTAAACCGCTGGCCACAAAAGTGAGTACACCCCTAAGTGAAAATGTCCAAATTGGGCCCAAAGTGTCAATATTTTGTGTGGCCACCATTGAGCATGGAGTTCATCAGAGCTTCACAGGTTGCCACTAGAGTCCTTTTCCACTCCTCCATGACGACATCACGGAGCTGGTGGATGTTAGAGACCTTGCGCTCCTCCACCTTCCGTTTGAGGATGCCCCATAGATGCTCAATAGGGTTTAGGTCTGGAGACATTCTTTAGCAAGGCAGTGGTCGTCTTGGAGGTATGTTTGGGGTCGTTATCATGTTGGAATACTGCCCTGCGGCCCAGTCTCCGAAGGGAGGGGATCATGCTCTGCTTCAGTATGTCACAGTACATGTTGGCATTCATGGTTCCCTCAATGAACTGTAGCTCTCCAGTGCCGGCAGCACTCATGCAGCCCCAGACCATGACACTTCCACCACCATGCTTGACTGTAGGCAAGACACACTTGTCTTTGTACTCCTCACCTGGTTGCCGCCACACACGCTTGACACCATCTGAACCAAATAAGTTTATCTTGGTCTCATCAGACCACAGGACATGGTTCCAGTAATCCATGTCCTTAGTCTGCTTGTCTTCAGCAAACTGTTTGCGGGCTTTCTTGTGCATCGTCTTTAGAAGAGGCTTCCTTCTGGGACGACAGCCATGCAGACCAATTTGATGCAGTGTGCGGAGTATGGTCTGAGCACTGACAGGCTGACCCCCCACCCCTTCAACCTCTGCAGCAATGCTGGCAGCACTCATATGTCTATTTCCCAAACACAGCCTCTGGATATGACGCTGAGCACGTGCACTCAACTTCTTTGGTCGACCATGGCGAGGCCTGTTCTGAGTGGAACCTGTCCTGTTAAACCGCTGTATGGTCTTGGCCACCATGCTGCAGCTCAGTTTCAGGGTCTTGGCAATCTTCTTATAGCCTACGCCATCTTTATGTAGAGCAACAATTCTTTTTTTCAGATCCTCAGAGAGTTCTTTGCCATGAGGTGCAATGTTGAACTTCCAGTGACCAGTATGAGAGAGTGAAAGCGATAACACCAAATTTAACACACCTGCTCCCCATTCACAACTGAGACCTTGTAACACTAACAAGTCACATGACACCAGGGAGAGAAAATGGCTAATTGGGCCCAATTTGGACATTTTCACTTAGGTGTGTACTCACTTTTGTGGCCAGCGGTTTAGACATTAATGGCTGTGTGTTGAGTTATTTTGAGGGGACAGCAAATTTACACTGTTACACAAGCTGTACACTCACTACTTTACATTGTAGCAAAGTGTCATTTCTTCAGTGTTGTCACATGAAAAGATATAATAAATATTTAAAAAAATGTGAGGGGTGTACTCACTTCTGTGAGATACTGTATATTATTAATTTAATTTAATTTATAATTTATGTATGTGTATATATAAAACGGATAGTTCCGGTCCTTGGTTCTGATTAGTTGAGCCGCATTCAAAGCCATTGTAAATTACTCTTCAATACTCTACATGTGTGACCTCATTACCAGTGTTGGGGAGTAGTTAGCTACATGTAGCGACGCTACTAGTTTAACTACATTTTTCAGTAGCTTGTCAGTAGTTCAGCTACTTTTAAAACAGTGTAGCTTTTCCAGTAGTTAACTACTTTTACCAGCAAGTAGCGGTGTAGCGCAACCAAAAGCTACAAGCTACATTCCGTTTTGCGTTCTGACGAGCCTGCAATTCATTGAAGCAGCACAGCGTCTTACTAGATCACGAACTAAAATCGAGCATTACCGCCATCTATTGTTATATCACGCATCTTTACAGTTAATCGAGAAGAGATCGTCTGATGATTAAAACGCTGTGTCGAAGACTTCAAGCACATAGGCTACAGGTGAATAATAGCCTTTTTAAATTGATTGTCCTGCTTTATTGCAGTCTATATCAAATGTAGGCTATGCAAACTATTTTATTACAGTGGTGAGTCTGGTGACCCGCCACAATTTTATAATGAATCTAAGATCACTAACGCGGTGTTTTGCGTCATTATATTGGCAAAGCATCCGTCAATTTAACAGTAAACAAAATCACGATATAGCTTAGTGCGCTTATCACGCGACAAAGCCTGATCTAATAAAATAGGTTGCGCGGGTTTCAGAATGAAATGCACTATGTTCACGCAAGAAGCACATGATTCGCGTCTCAAAGCTTTATCACTGCATGTGCTGTGAGTTTAACCTGCATTTTTCTGTGTATCCAATTTAAGTTGCATATATTTTGTTCTTGCATGGGTGCAGGTCCGGTTCCAGAATCAAATCACTGAGGGTGCTTCTGAAATTAGTCAGGATACTATAGTAAAGTGCAGATGTAATGTGTAAGCAACAGCTCCACCAAAACAAGAATAGCAATGTATACAGTGAGACATTTAAGATTTTTTTAAGTCATTACTTTTACAAATAATTGGAATAGATTTTCAAAAATATTGATACAAAAATTCAAAAGTTTTTCTAGTCTGCATTTACATTGATTATTATTATTATTATTATTATTATTATTGCATATTTTTGTCCCGTGTTATGGTTATGGTATCAATATTGAGTGTGAATCCTGCATTTATATGTAGATATCACTTCTGAAACTGCAGAGTGCAATTGGTCGTCGGTCCTCTTGTAGCATGAAAAAAAAACTTTTATTAAAATTCTGAATGTATTATATAAAGCGTGCAAAGAGCGCTTCCTTTATAATCACTAAAGAGTTGTAACTCATCTCAGTTATAGCCGTCTACACTGCACAATGAGTCTCTTACATCGTGTCTACACTTTGTTAATGAGAGGCTTCGCGAGTGTGCAAACAAATGTGAGTGTGTGAACAAATACTCTAGCATTTCTTCCAGTGAGCGGATTCTAACTAACTTAAACACCCCTGATAGGCCATTCCGTTCAAGAGATCAACAGCTATGTCTGTGATTGGCTATGTTGCTCACTGCTGCAAAATCACGTTGTAAATAGAAACATTTGAAATTCTCCAGAGCGCAAACACAAATACACATTGGCAATAATAATATGATATTATTACAGAATTAACTGAGGGTGCTCTTGCTTCCGTTTGAGAGTGCTTAGGTGCGTAGAACCGCACTGGTGTGACATTTGTAGCAATTTTGTACTTTGACAGTGTGAGATAATAGGCTTCATTTGAGTATTGTATCTTTTGATATAGTTTACAAAATAAAACAGTACACTTTGAAATTATAATTGTAGTGCACTGCGTTGTTTTAAACCCCAAACATTTTACTTAAACATTCTTCATTAACAGTTATTCAGTTATTTGTAATAGGCTATGTCATTTTTAAAAAAAAAAAAAAAAAAAATCAAAATAGTTGCAATGTAGCTAGCTACTTTTTGTTAGTAACTTGTAGTGTAGCTAACTACTTTTTCAGAAGGGTAGCTTGACTGTAGTTTAACTACTTTAATTTATGAGTAGCTTGTAGTTTGCCAAACTACAGTTTCAGAGTAGCTTCCCCAACACTGCTCATTACATCAGTATTACTGCGCCATTGCATCTATTTGTTGCTGCATCTGTGGGTTTCTTGGCAACCATTCTGTAAAACAATTTAGTATTATTACGCCAAAGTAATTGTTTCAAAATATCAGATTTTGTTGTAAATTTTGACTTTATGGGTGGGCTAATCATGGATGAGAGGTGAAAAGAGATGGACAGGACAGAGAAAGAAGATAAACAAAGTAGACACGCTGAAATTAATGAGCAATTGAAGAGCTGGAAATGTCAAGAAATGAAGCCGGGACTGTTAAATAGACTACGTGGTCTGTTCGCTGTTTTCAAACCTGGTATGCTGAGAAAGATTTGAATATTGATTTTAAAACAATAACCAAAATTGACCTAAACCAGGCTTTCCGTCAGTTTTATGCCTCCATGAAAAACAGTAAAGGTGAACCCTACAGTTTCAGCAGTTATGTGGGCCTACGTGCCGGGCTTAACCAGCACACAAATGATCCACCGATCAGCTGATCCTTGTTTTTGTTGAAAGATCCCGAGTACCATAGCAACAACTTTTTTGTGGAGTAGTGAAAAATCTTCAAAGAGAAGGATGTGACAAAACATTCCATGCTGCGTTAACGGAGGCAGAAGTGAAGTGACGTGAAGGCCAAGTATGGTAACCCACACTCAGAATTTGTCCTCTGCATTTAACCCATCCATTATTAATAATAATAATAATAATAATAATAAATAACTCATTCGAATGCTGTCTATGCAACAAGTTGATCATGCAGATTTGTTTATGCATTTAACTCATGGCCATGAGAATGAGAAAATTATATTGTTCCCTCAAGGATCTCGTGGCCACGAGTTATCACATTCCCATGAGTTAATATGGCGTTCTTAGTACAAATTAATATCTCATGGCCACAACAAATTATGACGTTCCCATGAGTTAATATGTCGTGGCCACCCGGTCACCGTAGAAATGAACTGAAAGCTGGGCCTTCCTTATTTACTACTCTGCATTCTTGTGAATAAAGGCAAGTGAACTCTAAGAATAGAATATATTCAACAGGCAGAGTATCGGATTACAGCTCTAAATCTCAGATTGGAATACAACAGTTGTTGACTGTTTGCAAACATAGAATGAGACCAACTATAGGGCACCAATTTTGACAAGATGAATAGGTATTGAAAAACATATTTGAACATCTAAAGCAATTCAGGGTAACTGTCAATGTCACGGTCTGGGTCTTATGTAATGTCTAATGAAAAGGGCCTAGCTTCTTTTACATTTTAAAGTCATGATTTTAATTCCCAGGGAATACATGGACTGTTAAACATATCTGCCCTGAATTGGGTAAAAGTGTCTACCAAATCCATAAATATTAATATCTTACCAAATACTGTTGTAGTTTGTGGGCTCACAGATCTGATTAAGGCCATCAGAGTGTTGCTGTATGTGAAAGAGCCATTTGATATTGCTGTCATCTCGGCCGTGGTCACTGTTACTGTTTGTTCACCCTCTGACCCCTAATTGATGTCATACACAAGATTCATGTATAAAATGTTCATGGATTCAGTATTGTACAGAATAAGGTTTATTTTTGAATGTTTGTACATTAAAGGGAAAATTCACTAAGATTGCATTGTGCCAACTGATGATGTTGTTTATTCTGATGTGCTGTCTATGTTGTTTTAGTATCGGATTCACCAAAGGTAAGATGTAAGTTCCATGTACTAAATGCAATTTACATGTGACAATTTCCCATATTTCAAGTCAGTTCTGAGTGCCAAGTTGTGGAGCATGTGGATGTAAATTTTTTTAAATGAGATTCCATTTAAAGTGGTGCAACTGTTTAGTGAATTTGCCCTTAGAAGTTTTGCGAATAATACTAATATAAACAACATTAATAATAAGCAATTTTTATATTCTATTACAAAATTTATTTAAAATGGGTTTATAACCCATTTAGGATTTAAAATTGATTCTTTTTTTTTCTTTTTTTTTTTTTTTTTTTTCTGGAAATCATGGAAAATCAAGCTCTTTACTTACAGCTGGAACTATGCATCTCAGCTGGAAAAGTTCCACTTCTATAATGTTACATGGCTGAGTGCCAATGGTGACTGCAGTATCATTACTGAATCCATAGCCTGACACTGTCAGAATCATCCCTCCTGTGAAGCCATACAGAAAAAGATCATGCTAGTAGCTAATTGTAAATAACGGTTGTAAGATATGTTGGGATAACATCGATAAGCAGATATATAAATATAGTCTACACTCTACTGTATACAGAGAAGTGTAATGCCACATGTACCTGCCACACTTCCTGTTGTGGGGTTTATGGAGGTCACTCCTAACAGTTGTGTGAAGTTAAAGCTGTTGTTATTCTGGTATTGGGCATTTCCCAGTACAGAGAAACTCAGAGAGACTGGATGTACACCTGCACTTGCCGGACCGACCTGGCAGGTTATAGAAGTATCTAAAACACAAATAAGCAATTTGATCAGATGTTTGCTTAGTCTATAAATAAAAAAAAGCTTGAATAGTACAATCCTTAAAGTGCCATTTTATGCTTTTTTTTTTTGTTTTTTTTTTTTTTTTTTTAAATAAATAAAAAATTACCTTTCATGCAGTGTGTAATATAGCTATTTATGAATGTAAAAGGTCTGCAAAGTTTTAAAGATCAAACTGCACAACAAATAAACTTATGGTCTCCTAAAAGAAAGAGTTGATTCTGAACTGCCGAAACAAGTCGTCAACTCCAGTCTCACTTCCTGTTACATACCTATGTAACAGTATAACAAATTTGCATAATTCCAGCGTATGGTCTTCATTGGCTGCCCACGAACAACCTCTAATTTGACCCGCCCTCAAACACTGTAGTTGTAGCTGAGGCTTGGAGTAATTTGTTTCGTGTTGTCGGCATGTGGAGAAAACGCTGCTTTCAGCACTGCGAATCCACTTTGCATGCACTTCAAAAGGATGAGAATTGATACATTTTGTTTCCGACACACGCTGTTAGTGGTAGACCAACCACAACAGACTGGACCATCAGACCAATCAGAGCAGAGTATGCTCGCAGAAATTAGAGTTTAGAAAGACCAAATCAGAATTAACTGTTTTCAGACTTTTGAGAAATGAGATGATGTGCAATGTATATTATGAGAAAATGAAAGTGCTTTTGACCTTGGATGCATGTAAACCTATTGTAGGAGACCACCAAAACAAAATTAGAAACCTTTAAAATAGCATAATAGGTACAATTTAATGTCTAATTTTGTGTACCACAGAAGTCATAAGTGTTTGGAACAACATAAAATTGAGTAAATGATGACAAAATCATATTTTTTTTTTTTTTACATTCTTTTAACAAAAGGTGATATGCCATCTGAATGCAGCTTGTCACCTGATTTTATCACATTACTGGGTTTTGACTTACTGTTAACCTGTAGAACAGAGCATTCCACATCTCCAGTCTTTACAGTGACCTTTCCACCATCAAAACCAGATCCAGTTATGGTGATAACTGTTCCCAGACCGCTGGATCCTGAAAGACAAGTTATATCAGTAATAAAAACACCATGAATGGAGATGACAGCTTTTATGTGAGTCTTGATCATTTACTTTACCTTCTGTAGGTGAGATCCCGGTCACTGTTGGGGTCTTTGACTCACTCCAGGTAAAACCACAGTCCCCTGAGCACCATGATGGGATACCATTGATGAAAACTTCCACCTTAAAGATAAGCACAGAAATATACATTTCCCTTTCAAGGGAACTTGCGCTGCGTCAAACGCTTTGGGAACGCCTCTGCGTGATTGCGTCGTGAAGCACTTATGAAATTAGTCCAATAGAGTGACGGAACGTCATAGGCGGGAGACACCCGCTTATTACTTGTTTCCTTCGTGGCACTTTGAGACTTAGACCTGCAGTCCGCACGAGGGTACCGGCTTGGGATCTGGCCGTTGTTCTACAAGGCCTCTCTCTGCCCCCCTTCGAGCCTATTGAAGAAGTCCCTGAGAAGTTTCTCACACTTAAAATGATTTTCCTACATGCTATCTCGTCTCTCAAGAGAATTGGAGACATTCAAGCCCTTTCGGTGTCTCCCTCGTGCTTGGAATTCGCGCCCGGCATGGTCAAAGCTTTCTTGCATCCTACCGGGATATATTCCTAAGGTCCTCACTAATACTGTAAGGCCTATCATGCTGCAGGCCTTCTGTCCTCCTCCCTTTCGGACGTCAGACCAGGAAAAGCTTAATCTGCTGTGCCCTGTTAGGGCATTAGATGCCTACGTCCACAGAGCTGCCCTGTGGAGAAAATCTGACCAGTTGTTTGTCTGTTTCGGGTCACCTAGGAAAGGTCACCCTGCGTCTAAGCAGAGAATGAGCAAGTGGGTGGTTGAGGCCATCTCACTTGCTTACGAGTCGGTCGGTCAGCCTTCACCACTGGCTGTCCGAGCTCACTCGACCAGGAGTATGGCTGCCTCCAAAGCTTTATTGTCAGGAGTATCCCTTCAGGAAGTTTGTGATGCGGCAGGCTGGTCCTCACCGCATACTTGTGTGAGGTTCTATGAGCTAGACCTCGGCTCCACTCCAGGGGCACAGGTGCTTTCGTCTTAGTGTGCGCCTCTGACTTCACACGGACGGTCACTTGCTCATATGGTGACATGGGCATTGTCATTCCCAAAGCGTTTGATGCAGCGTGAGTTCCCTTGAAAGGGAACGTCTCGGTTACGTATGTAACCTTAGTTCCCATTCAGTCGGTCACGTTCGACATACGTCGGACAGACCGACGAATAGGAATCTCGCTAGAGAGGCCAATCTATTTCGAGTGTAACTACAATGAGCCAATGCACATTGGCATGCAATCATATGCATCAGCTGCTCACCTCGCAGCGCGGGTATATAATGAGCAGCAGGTGCGTTGCATCTTCAGCTTTTCGCTTCGGAGCCGAACCTTCATGGTGTTTTACGGAGTGTGTGACAAGACAAGCCTTTTTGAAACTGCTCTTTGTTGGTGCAGGCGGACAGCACTGCAGCGGGGTCGATCTCTCTCTTTCATTTTCTTTTTGTTTTGTTTGCCTTTCATTGAGCAACGTTTCCAGCTGGAAAAGCCGTTCTCACGGCTGGTAAATGGTGCGCTATTGAGTGCTGAAAAGCTGTTTTGACAGCTGGTAAGAGAGCGGCTTCAAAGAGAGAGTGCACACGACAGGCTGCACTTTTCCCTGTCTGTGCTGCAGCGGCCATTCCCCTGCGTGCTTCGGCACTTAAAAGAGTTCAGTCCCTAAAAGAGCTTACACAAGTAGATTCGCGTCTTTTTAAAGATATCGTTCTACTTGTGTGTTTCTGGATGCGGTCGTTATCTGTCACCGCGGGATGGTCACCAACGCTCTATCACGTGCCTGGGCTTAAAGCACGCTGAGGCGGCGTTTGTGGACGAGTCATGTAACCATTGTGGGAAGATGTCCGTCTCGGAGTTGCGATCTAGACTCCAGTTCCTGCAAAGGGGCAGAGTCCCGGTGCCGCTGCCTCGTTCCAATCCTCCTCAGAGGGTTGCTTCGGGCAGCAGTGCTGGTGATCTGAGGATCACGGTGAGCGCGCTTCCTTCGGGGAACCAACCCCCTAGGAACCCTCACCCCTCCTGCACTCCGCAGCCAGTAGAGCTGGCGGGGGAACGTGGTGGACCACCCCAGAGGTGTGTACCATCCGTATCCTTCGGAGCTCCCCAAGATGATAGAATGTCGATCGCTGCATCGGAGGGTGAGCCTGATATTTCGGGGGATGATGATTCGGCGCAGCTGCCTCCTTCGGGGGTGACAACTGTGCCCGATTCGGACCCGGAAATGATGGCTATGCTTTCCCGGGCCGCCAACAGGGTTGGGCTCGTGTGGAATCCTCCACCGTGTCCCGAACCCTCGAGGTTGGGTGATTGGTTTCTCGGGGTGGCCAGGGCTGGTTCTCAGCCCCCCACCCCAGTTCCTTTCTTCCCGGAGGTGCATGAGGAGCTCACTGGCACATGGACGGCACCTTTTACTGCCTGAAACCGTGTCGGTGGGTCCTCCTCCCTCACCACCCTTGATGGCGGGGCGGCTAAGGGTTATACGCGCATACCCCCTGTGGAATGGGCCGTTGCTATGCAACTGTGCCCTAACTCCACTTGGCAGGGGGAGCCGTCTCTCCCTTCCCGGGCCTGTAAGTACTCGTCGGATCTTACCGGCAAGGCTTATCAGGCCTGTGGGGAAGCCGCCTCTGCCCTGCACGCTATGGCGTTGCTGCAGGTCCATCAGGCCAAGGCACGTCATGATCCACAAGTTCTCCAGGAACTTCGTGCCGCGACGGACCTCGCGCTTCGTGCGACGAAGGTCACGGCGCGGTCAGTGGGTCGTGCAATGTCCACATTAGTGGTCCAGGAGCGCCATCTCTGGCTGTGTCTCGCGGACATGAGGGATACCGACAAAGTCAGGTTCCTTAATTCCTGAGGCCATCAGCCATATCCTGCCGAGGCGGTCTGCTGCTGCACCTCCACCGCCCGCAGCACCTCAGGCTGCTCGTCGCCGAGGGCGCCCCTCTGCGGTCGCCCCCGCTCCCGCGCCCCAGCAGCAGCCTTCATCTAAGCGGCGCCGTGGAGCGGTCAGGGTGCCCAGCCCGTCCAGCCCGCCCCCAAGAAGAAGGGTGGCAAGGCCAAATCCAAGAGGCCCTAGGACGGGCGACCCGGAGATGGATGGGACTGCTCTTCGGGAGATGGTGACCGCACCACTCCTTCCCCCGGAGGAGGGCCAGGTGGAGAATCTTTTGTTCCCTTTTGTTTCTGTTCCGCTGCTGGCCCAACAGCCAGCGGTACCCAAATTCTCAACAAAAGAGCAGTTTCCTTCATCTCCGGGTCCGAAGAGGGCTCGGAGAGCAGTGGGAGGGCAAGAACCTCACCACTCTCATCCCCCTCTTCTGTCGCCAGCAGACAGCAGCAAGCAGCGGGCAACCAAAGCCTCGACTGCTCCCTCTGTCCATCCGTGGAACCAGGTAAGTGTTGCACACCACACTGTGACGCCGCTTCGGGCCGCCTCGCAAAGAGAGCCCCCCGGGCCGCGTCCCTGTGTTCCACCTCGCTGCCCCACTGCGGGTACGCCTGCGGTCCCTTTGGTCCCGCTTGTACGGTCTCTGGGAGCCTGGTTAGTGCTCCCCAGTCCGTCTCGCTGGCTCATTCGGACCGTCAGGCTCGGCTATGCGATTCAGTTTGCCCGGCGTCCCCCCAAGTTCAGGGGTGTCCACTTCACTGTAGTGAAAGCTGTCGATGCCCCTGTCTTGCGTGCAGAGATCGCGGTCCTACTGGCGAAGGACGCGATAGAGCCGGTCCCTCCAGCCGATATGAGGTCAGGGTTCTACAGTCCCTACTTCATTGTACCCAAAAAGAGCGGTGGGTTACGGCCTATCCTGGACCTGCGAGTTTTGAATTGGAGCCTTCACAAGCTACCGTTCAAAATGCTGACGCAGAAACGCATTTTCGAGTGCATCCGTCACAGGATTGGTTTGCAGCGATCGACCTGAAGGACGCGTACTTTCATGTCTCGATTCTTCCGCGACACAGGCCATTCCTGCGTTTTGCGTTCGAAGGTCGAGCATATCAGTACAGAGTCCTACCCTTCGGGCTGGCCCTGTCTCCCCGCGTCTTCACGAAAGTCGTGGAGGGAGCCCTTGTTCCCATGAGAGAACAGGGTGTTCGCATCCTCAACTATCTCGATGACTGGCTCATTCTAGCACAGTCCCGGGATCAGTTGCGCGAACACAGGGATCTGGTGCTCAGACACCTCAGCCAGTTGGGTCTTCAGGTCAACTGGGAAAAGAGCAAACTCTCCCCTGTGCAGAGGATCTCTTTTCTCGGTATGGAGTTGGACTCGGTCGAACAGATAGCACTCCTCACAGAGGAATGTGCTCAGTCGGTGTTGAACTGCCTGAATACGTTCAACGGCAGGACAGTGGTTCCACTGAAATTCTTTCATTCTTTCGCAGACACTGCGACCGTTGCGTACATCAACCGTCAAGGTGGTCTACGCTCCCGTCGCATGTCACAACTCGCCCGCCATCTCCTCCTCTGGAGTCAGAAGCATCTGAGGTCGCTTCGTGCCATTCATGTCCCCGGTGTGCTCAACCATGTGGCCGACGAGCTATCACGAGCTGCGCTGCCGGGAGAGTGGCGACTCCACCCCCAGGTGGTCCAGCTGATCTGGAGAGAGTTCGGAGAGGCTCAGGTAGACCTGTTTGCCTCACCAGAAACCTCCCACTGCCAGTTGTTTTACTCCCTGTCCGAGGGAACACTCGGGACAGATGCACTGGCACACAGTTGGCCCCGGGGCCTTCGCAAATATGCGTTTCCCCCAGTAAGCCTACTTGCACAGACCCTGTGCAAAGTCAGGGAGGACGAGGAGCAGGTCCTGCTAGTTGCGCCCTATTGGCCCAACCGGACCTGGTTCCCAGAACTCTCACTCCTCGCGACAGCCCCTCCCTGGCCCATTCCTCTGAGGAAGGACCTTCTTTCTCAGAGACGGGGCACTCTGTGGCACCCGCGTCCAGACCTCTGGAAACTCCATGTCTGGTCCCTGGACGGGACGCGGAGGTTCTAGGTGACTTACCCCCCGAGGTACTTAACACCATCACTTCGGCACGTGCACCGTCTACGAGACGTGCTTACGCCTTGAAGTGGAACCTGTTCGTCGAGTGGTGCTCTTCTCGCCGAGAAGACCCCCGTAGATGCTCGATCGGAGTCGTGCTTTCCTTCTTGCAGCAAGGGTTGGAGCGTAGGCTGTCCCCCTCCACCCTCAAAGTCCATACTGCTGCTATCTCCGCATACCACGACCACATAGATGGCAAGTCTGTTGGTCAGCACGACCTGGTCGTCAGGTTCCTTAGGGGGGCGAGACAGTTAAATCCTCCTCGTCCTCCCTCCATACCGTCTTGGGACCTTGCTCTGGTGCTCAGAGCACTTCAGATTGCTCCCTTTGAGCCCTTGCAATCAGCAGACTTAAAGATTCTGTCTATGAAGACTTTGCTGCTGGTTGCATTGGCCTCCATCAAGAGGGTAGGGGACCTGCAGTCATTTTCGGTCGACGAATCGTGCCTAGAGTTCGGGCCGGGTGACGGCCACGTGGTACTGAGACCCTGGCCTGGCTATGTGCCCAAGGTTCCTACCACTCCCTTCAGGGACCAGGTAGTGAGCCTGCAAGCGCTGCCCTCGGAGGAGGCAGACCCAGCCCTGGCTTTGCTCTGTCCAGTTCGCGCCTTGCGACTGTACATAGACAGAACTCAAAGCTTCAGGACCTCAGACCAGCTCTTTGTCTGTTACGGAGGTCAGCAGAAGGGAAAGGCTGTCTCCAAGCAGAGGATGGCCCACTGGATAGTGGACGCCATCGCCTTGGCTTACCAAGCTCAAGGCGTGCCCTGCCCGCTCAGGTTGCATGCTCACTCTACGAGAGGTGTTGCATCCTCCTGGGCGCTGGCTCGTGGCGCCTCGCTGACAGACATTTGTAGAGCTGCGGGCTGGGCGACACCTAACACGTTCGCTAGATTCTATAGCCTTCGTGTCGAGCCGGTCTCCTCCCGTGTTCTCACCTCAGGTCAGAGGCACGGAGAGGCCCCGGCTTAGTGTCGGCTTGCTGCGGTACATGCGCCTATTTCTCCAGAGAGTCCCTACAAGGCAGACCCTGTCGAGTCCTCCGATCTCCCTTCGGCAGCCGACGTGGCGGAGTGTCTGGCGCCAGGCCTATACTCCGTTGTATCCTTGAGAACCGGGTTAGGCTGGGAAACATATGTGTGACCCTACAGGGATCCCATATGTCTAGTTCCACGGTTGCTCCTAAACGAAGCCCGTGTCTTTCCCTCTGGGAGAACCCACCTCTCATCGAGTTGGAGTCACCCCAGTTCTTCCATATGTAGTACAGCCCTACGGGGTTAGTCCATATGTACTTCTCCACATAACTCCTTCGGGGAAGGATGTGGTTCCGCAGCGTTCCTTTCCCAGCGAAAGGGTACGCTTTCCCAGCGTTATCCAATAGTCTCACTGAATGGGTTTTTGGGAACAGCAGTGATCGACACTCTCTGTGTTAGCCCTGTCCCACCGTCCTTAGGCAAGGGGGTTCAGGTGGCTTACAACAGAGCGCTGGAAGGGGGCAGCTCCTGTGGCGCTTTGGTAGGGATTCCTATTCGTCGGTCTGTCCGACGTACGTCGAACGTGACCGACTGAATGGGAATGTCTCGGTTACAAAGGTAACCCTCGTTCCCTGAAGGAGGGAACGGAGACGTACGTCCCGTCGCCACAGTCGTTGTACCCCGCTGATGCTGCCGCCTAACCGGTTCGGCTCCTCAGCGAAAACCTGAAGATGCAACGCACCTGCTGCTCATTATATACCCGTGCTGCGAGGCAAGCAGCTGATGCATATGATTGCATGCCAATGTGCATTGGCTCGTTGTAGTTACACTCGAAGTAGATTGGCCTCTCTAGCGAGATTCCTATTCGTCGGTCTGTCTGACGTACGTCTCCGTTCCCTCCTTCAGGGAACGAGGGTTACTTTTGTAACCGAGACGTTCCCTGAATAGGGAACGAGACGCTGCGTCGCCCTGCCATACTCCCAGCATGCCCGTAAGTGCCTTGTTTAAGGTTTCAGAAGCTGAATGAATGTGTTTTCGGGTAGGCTTTATAGTTTCCTGGTCAGTGACGTCACCCGCCTATGACGTTCCGTCACTCTATTGGACTGATTTCATACGTGCTTCACGACGCAATCACGCAGAGGCGTTCCCAAAGCGTTTGACGCAGCGTCTCATTCCCTATTCAGGGAACTAAGGTTACATACGTAACCGAGACGTTCTGTCATTAGACATTCTAAACCAATGTTTCTCAACTGGTTTTGCTTCAGGACCCAGATATTACACTGGATTTTAACTTTATATTTACATTAAGAGGAGACCCAACATAGAACTAAAAAAGAGAATAAAAAAATCTAAAACATTTACATTAATAGAATATTCAATAAAAATAATACTAATTACTCTTAATGTTTACACATTTTACCAATTAAATTTTAATAGGATGATGCACATTCAAACTACGGAATACACACCTGTCCTTTTGTAATAATACAAATAAACCTGTCTGTCTTTAGTTCAGATGTAATCCTCTCATGCAAAATCCCTAGAACAGTGCATATTCAAATAGAGATACACAACCGGACAGGCCCTTTAACTGACCCACTATGTAGCACTATTAAAATCTACACGCTACATGGCATCAGGTAACATGAGGAAGAGCCTTTAAAAACAAGCTGCATTTATATTACCGATGTATGTTGGACAAACATTATTGCAGTAAAAGCAGATAGTAAGAAATGCACCTGTGGTTTATTTGCAGGAACACGCAGAAAGTCTCCCATAATTCTCTGTTTGAAGAGGCCTCCTTGCTCGATCTTGTGTGATGTCAATGAAGGGTTCACACCGACCACATTGGAAGCATTGATCTGGTTAACATTATCAAAAAAATGTTAATGTAATTTTTTAAAGTACCTTATGCTCACAAAGGCTGGATTATTTGATCAAAAATACAGTATAATCAGTAATATTGTAAAATATTATAGTAGAATTGTTTTATTTTATTTTAATTTTTTTTATTTTTTTATTTTAATACATTTGCCCCCGGTTTCACAGTCAAGGCTTAAGCCTAGTCCCAGACTAAAATGCATGTTTGAGCTGTTTTAACTGAAAGCAAAAGCTATTTTAAAATATAGGAAGGCCCAGCTTTCAGTTCATTTCTACGGTGACCGGGAGGGCACATGTTCGGTTCACTGTTCACGGTTAGTTTTGTCATGGCCACGACATATTAACTCATGGGAACGTCATAATTTGTTGTGGCCATGAGATATTAATTTGTAGGAACGTCCTATTAACTCATGGAAATGTGATAAGTTGTGGACACGAGATCCTATCTTGAGGGAACAATATTCTAAAGAGCCATTGATTTTCCTCAAGATGCACACCAGTAATTGAACTAAGGCTTAATTCCTGGCTTAATCTACAGTAAGCCCTGTCAGTGAAACCGGGCCTTTAAAATTTAATTTATTCATGTGATGGCAAAGCTGAATTTTCAGCAGCCATTACTCCAGTCTTCAGTGTCACATCCTTCAGAAATCATTCTGATATGCTGATTTGGTTTCTTATTATTATCAATATTATTATCAATTTCTTATTATTTTCAATTTTGAATACAGTTGTTCTGCTTAAGATATTTGTTCCCACTGGATAAAGTCAAGCCTAGCTCTATTTCTTCATTGAATATCTTTTTCACTTTGAAATACTTCACATTGCAGAAGTAAAATGGGTTGCAAACACCTTTCCATGTTGACTGCCCCTATTATGGATTTTTGAAAATTACCTTTCATGTAATGTGTAACATAGCTCTACATGAATGAAAACATCCTGCAAAGTTTTAAATCTGAAAGTGCACTGTATATTAAGTTATTGTCTCTCAAAAGTAAGAGTCGACTCTGAATCAATTAAACAAGTCGTTTGTAAAACGAATCTTAAGCCGTTTCGTTGTGACGTCACAACGAAACATTAGCATATTGCCCGCCCACTTATTGCGCGCATGCCAGGGAAAACTTGAAACCCGAACCTTGTGCTATGTGTGTTCTCGTCATTTTACTGACGACTGCTTCTTCAACCTAAATGCGTTCAACGAGGGATTTGCAGGCCGGTTATTGAAGGATGGGTCAGTACCCAGTTTATTTAGACCAGCTCTTTCCTCTTCCGAATCACAACCTGTAAGTACGATTAATAATTGTTGCCACGTTTGACAGACTGACTGTTTAGTAGGAAAGAATGTAATTATAATTCTCACAGAGAAAATAATTTAAATTAGTTAAGTTTTTAAGGAGCCAAGATATAAAACTGGCCCCAAACAAAAAGACGCACCTGTTCTGATATGCAATCCAACTGAAACAGCACAAGCCTATATGTCCTCTAAGTAAAAAAATAAATAAAAATCTTCTAGACAAATATGCAATTAGCAAGGACTAAAATCCAGTTTCTAACATCCACACTGTTCTGAGTTTCAGTTCAATGGCCTAAGTAGAGTAACGTTACTGGATTGAAACCCTTTACACGGTTCAGTCCGAACATGTCAGTGACGTCTCCATGTCCAAATTCCAAGCCAGAATCACCACATTCTCTGTAGCATGGACAAATACGTATTTAGCCTGTGTGTGTTGTGTACGCTCCGCGCAGCTTGTAGGTCTCCGGCTAACCAGCTAACAGCCATATGTGTTCGCTCACAATGTTTTTTCATTGTTACTACTCGGAGTTATGATAAGAATAGAGCAATACACAACTGTAGTACAACTGCAGTGCTTTATCAATACGTTTCTGCGTTGGGCTAACGCATATACCATGACTGTTTGGGTGTTTACCACCGAGTTGTGGGCTAGGTTCGCTAACATAAATATAAAACAACTTAATTCCTCTCTGAGACTTTATTTTTAGAACAGAGCGGAGCACCATCATTATTATAATATAATGTAAGTGATGCAAGCACTATATACTGGACTCTGTATTAACCAGCAGAAGTCATCTGACCAATCACCACAGATTAGCGTCACGCAAACAAGGGGTTCGGCAAAATTAATTGTTGAGCGAATCGTTTGGGAGTCGTTGAGCAAATAAGGTAAAAATAAATGCATATTATAAGACAATTAAAGTGTTTTTTGACCTTGCATGCTTTTAAACCTGTTGTTGGGGACTTCCAAAACAAAAATAGGAACCTTTTAAATGCCATAATAGGGGCACTTTAAGTTATGTTATATATTTTAATTAATAGTACACATTTGAGCAGTTCCCCTGCCATCTTCTAAACCCCTTTTTGGGGAACCTCAGTTTATTGCAATAGCACTCTGAACTCTTTCTTGCCTTTAAGAGAGGCTGATTTCCAGGGATGGTGAGCCACTGTATGTACCAGCTGTAGCCTCTACAGTCTCCAGATCTCTGCACCTGCAGCTGGCCGAGCTCTGGGATCCCCTGCAGGGCGTACTGCAGGTCTGCAGCGCTGATGTCTACCGCCAGGCCTGGGAACACACAACGCACGTACCACATGAAAAACCAGATAACCTCTTGGGAGATTGTGTTTATGTAGAACGAAGTCCAGTTCACGATTCGAATGAATTAAATTTGGGACTGAAACATGATCAACAGTGTCCGACATCAAGAATCTACTATGTACTATGTACTAACTTATTCAGTTACTTCCAGCAGCTACACAGTAAAGTAACAGATAAACCCAGAGCCAACATGCTTACGTTCAACACGCCGGGCTAAGAACTCAACGTCAAAGGTTCCTGTAAGAGGGGGGCTGGCTTTCTGAGGGCGCATAATGATGACAGTGGCATTCCCTTGGCTTTGAATCAGTAGGTCACCTGTTCTGTTTGGCATCTTCTGCTGGACAAAAATGAAGACTGAAGATTGAGAATATGGAAGGCTTACATGAATCACTTAACTACACAATTATGTGCACACAATCTGCAGAAAAATTCAGAGATACAGTGATAAACTCAAATGACAAATTTTATGAAAAGCAAATATTTTGTTGTCAACCTTGACTTGACAATTGAAAGATCAGGAAGTTCCAGCACTTCAAGACTCATTGTAGAATGAGTTCCATTTTAACTTACCTCCAGAAAGCCTATTTCAAACAGTGGGACACCAAAGCCACAGTTGTAAGGTGTCGCTGTGATTTCATAGCTGACTTGTGAAGAATTTGCTTGTTTGCTCACAATTATGTTTGAAAAGAAAAGTCCTGAACTGGCTAGAGCAGGTGGTCTTCTTCTGTGGATTATAACTTAACACGTGGAGAGAGAAAATAGAACATTACATTTAAGAAAATAAAATAATAAATAATACAAAATTATGTTTGAATGATAAAATCAGATATATCACCTAATTATCATATAAATTGTCAAGCATATTTACATCCATGCCACGGTTCAAAATTTAAAAATCCATCATTTAAAATTAAATTCTTAACTTATTCCTCACCATTAGAATCCAAAGCAGTCGTTGCACGTCCAATGTGAACAGCATCTATGAAGTAAGAGTTAGCGGCCACTCCATACACACTGAGCTGAAGAAGTTTGTAGTTGGAGCCAATGTAGTTTGTCTGTATGGAGCTCAGGAGATCCACACACTTGTAGTTCCACCTGAGAATGATAACATCAATGTTATACTCACAACAAAAATGACCTTGTTATTGGTCTCATTTTGATCTCACATTGGTGATAAATATAAACCCTCAAAAGGAAAGACATAAAATTGCTTTATGTTCAGTAGATTAAACGTACTCATCTGTTGAGTCAAACTGCACAGAGATGCGTATGTTCTCCTCCCGGAAAGTATTTGCAGTTATGTAACTGAACAATATTCCCAGCTCATTCACCAGATGCCCTTTGTAGGCCAAACAGAGCTACAAAAAAGTAAATATACTATATAAAATATATTTTTTATCTTTGAAAAGTTCATTTCTATACTGAGAAATATCCATTAGTAAGGATGAGATACATAAGTGTTTAGTGGAGCTTACAGTGTTGTATGTTTGTAGCAGTATTGGGCTGTAGATCGCTCCGGATGCTGTAATGTCATTGGCATTGAAGAGAATCTCTGGATTCTTTAGAGACCAACGGCCACAGAAAGCCTCAGAATCAGTGACCCGAACCCCTCTGCGGCTTAGATCACCTGAAAACTGTTTTGACAAGGAGAAAGCTCTACTAGCTGGACAAAAAGGTGATGTTTTCAACAAAATAACTGATGTCTATAATGCTAGAACTAATGTCACACATGATTTGCAAGGCTAACTTGACTTAATTTGAAATAGGTATGTCCTCTGCATGTAGAACATACTTGATCATTTGCTTTTGTAGCCTTGCTTACCCCTGTGGAGGTGGTCTCATAATCTCTGAAAAATTTCACATTAGTGTTCTCCATGGTCGGAATCTCTGCTGGACATTTAGCGGTGACCATCATATCTAGTGCTGAACGCACCTTTAATAAACAACAAAAAACAGAGGTGTAACCCATCATGTATAAAAGGAACAGTTCAATAAAATGTTTATAAACAGTACCGTAATGGCTATCATTTTATTCTATAGTAAATATTAAGACATCTAAAACAAACAAAAACCTCAGTTTCAGAAGCATTGAAAGGCAGAGGGAGGGACGGAACTCCACCCCACAGCAGTGTGAACGTCTTCATGCTGGCCTGGCCTTTCACGTCCTCAGTAATTGTGATGTTCGTATCTGAGCCCATGATCAAGTAGTCAAGATCCTCAAAGTCACCTGAGATAATTCCAAGATTTAAAAAAAATAAAACATATTGCTAAATCTTAAATGTACTGGCATACTTTATAAGCAACATAAAAGGTTATATAAAACACCCTAATAACCGATAACAAAAATAAAAATCAACATTATAATTAAAATATATATGAAAAAATATGTAATCTAATGTGGTACGCTATACAAAGAATTCTGAGAACATCCCTTTTACCGTTTTGTTTTTACTGTGAATTATATATACTAGTATTTTTTTTTACTAACAAAAACATTATTTTACTGTAAATAAACACATTAAAAAACGATAAAAATCACCATGCTATATATTTCACCATAAATTATATCATAATTTATACTTTTTACTAAAATACATACAGTATTTTACATGTACATTACTGTCCTGTTAAATCTAATTTTTAAAAATATAGAGCTAGGTGACTATAAAGAGTGACTCATTGTTATCTAATCAACCAGTAAAACATTACGTATTAACTCTAGCATTTATAAATGATTTTCATTACAAACATTTTTGATTTTGATTTTATTTTTGATTTATTTTTTTTACTGACATTTAGTGTAGATGGGTAAGTGGTCAATCACAGTAAATTTTGTTAAAGTACATATCTCATTTTGGTGTTTTTCTGAGCAAAAATCAGATGACAGAAATCAGTCAAAGAATATTGACTTTAAAAAAGATGATTTTCAAGTTCACCTCTGTCAGAGTTGAATGTCACATTGTACAGTGCCTCATTGTCCAGTTCCTGCTTTGTGACTGTAACACTGTCTGGTTTTATCGTCCACAAATCATTCAGAGCGTTCTGCAACTCCATCGCTGATGCACTAACTGGGATCGGCCCTACAACACGCAAAGAAACTCCAGTAAACATTACAAACATGCAAACAAAAGACGTCTCTAGATGTAGTTCAGAAGGGTGAATGCAAAAATTAGGAGCACATGAAAACTGGATATCTTAGCTTCATCAAACACTCATTCATAGTGATGTGTGAACTAATGCACCTGTTTTAAGATCTCCATAAGCCAGGAAGTAGTATGTGTTTTCACAGTTGCTCAGTGAGAAACAATTACTGCTGATTCTCAGAGTCTGCACCTCATTGATGGGGGTTATTGGTTTCCATCCCACGAAACGAAACACCTAAATCAACAAAGAATTTAAATAAAAAATGCACATAGCACGTAGAGAAGCTCATATCTAAGACTTACTGAGTTTCTGCAGATGAAAATTCATTCCTAAAGCTTTCTTATTCCTTCCTCCTTACTTTCCCTTAAGTGCTCCTGTGAGCTGACTTACCTGTTTTTCAGGAAGTATATCATAGTTTGCGTTAATCTGCTGTCTCTCATTAACAGCTTCTATTGTCTGCTGGGCCGTGAAAGGGCTGATCTCTTTGAAAAAGGCCACATCCACTGATGCTGCTCCTCCATACCCCTGCACTAGAATCTCAATGTAGTACCTGTAACACATTGATGTTTTGTGTGTAGAAAATTATTTTATATCCAAGATTTGGGTATATTGGAGAAAACAATAATAATGACAAAAAGACTAATAGAGAACATACATTTATAACTTTTGATCATTATGTATAATTTGGAAAACTTCACTTACGGTTTTCCCTTCTCTAAGCGCATGACCTCTGACCTCTGGGTGTTAAAGCTGAAATAACTGTATGTATAGTAAGGCTGTGATGCAATCTTAACCTGAAATAATAACAACAAAAAAAAGAAGTTTAAATTAAATTATTAAAATGTTACACTGCATTTTACACAGATACTGCATATATTAAAATATGCTTGTAAGCCTGCAAACCCTGTAGCGGAACATGTGGCATGCTTTTTTTTATTGCCTTTTTTTAAAATCAGGTACATCAATCGAAAGCATAAACACTCAAAATTCTAAATTGAAATTGGACATTGTGTTACCATGGAAACGTTACTGTAAAACCTCTTAGCAGGCTCAATTTTTGTGATATCAACTTCAAATTTGAAACACAGCTTGGTTAGACTTATGGCTTTGATTTTTCTAGCAATTTTAGTGTCCGATTTATTTTGTAAAATATATATTTTGTATAAAATAAAAGAAACATTTAGCTCAGTACATTTTCTTTACAGTAAAATTAAACTTCTTTAACTTTACTCTTTTTTTAAAATTGAGCCACCTTAGGTCTGTATTACAAAGCATTCATGAATTAGAATCATTCAGTTCAGATCTATGCTCTAAAAGGGCAGTTAACAGGATAATTGCTACTGATATTATGAAATTATGATTGTATTGTCATTCAGGTACCTTATCCTGGGGAAGACCTGTGTTGCTGAAATATAGCTGGCATCGGTAATTTGCTTTGATTCGGAAATAGTAGTTGTCGGTCTCCGTTGGAACAAAGAAACCACTCAATCGTGCCACAAAGTTATCAATTTCATTAGGCCACACATAAGACAGCGAATCCACCCACTGGACGGAATATCCAGTCCTGCTGGAATTATACTTCAGGATGTCCTCTAGAAGGTTCGGAGAAGATTTGCTCCACTTCTCCATTTTAAAGCCTCTGCCACCTACAAACATGATCATTTAACCATCATTCAATACAATCAAGACAGTACTGTTTATAGGAATGTTCATTTTACATGTGTAATTAATTTCATAATTAGTAGGGGAGACCTTGTCAAGTTGTACTGTATGTAAAATCAACAGATGATGAAGAGACAAAGAAGATTTCCAAAAATAAAGGTATTTTAATAAAACAAATTCAGTCCACAGGGTAGCGTCACAGCGTGTTCTACTTCAAACACTAACACAATCAATAACCGACAATCAAGGCAGAGAAACGAGGAACTTAAATATACGCAGATAACGAGCTTAAAGACTAACAGGAGGGATAAACAAATGGATATCCATAGCAACTAATGGTAGTGGGAAACATGAACAAAGACAACAGGAAATAATGAGAAGCAAACTAAAAGTCCATGATAATGAATCTAAACAAACAAATGACCAAATATTCCTGACAGACCTGAGCTTGCTGTCAAAATTTTTACCTCAATGAATATTTCTTAGGGTAGGTTTCAAAGTCAAGTTATATTAAATTAAATTAAAGTAAATTCATATTTTTTTTCCCTGGTCAATAATTATATATTTCAGAAAATGAATCACAACTTTTAATTTAGTTTACATCAGGGATTCCCAATTCCAGTCCTCGCGCCTCCTTGCTTTGCACAGTTTGTGGGCAAATTCCAGCCGGAAGTGAGCATCCCTATGCCCTATTCACCCCAAAGGGCAGAGTCTTTGAAGGCCATAAGGGCCCTTCGTGAAGGGATTCACAGTCTGTCAGTTAAGTGACAAAAGAGAATCATGGTCTTGGTTAAAATAACGACAGTAACAAAGTCAGATGTTCCCGCATGTGGAGTGCAGAATTAGTCAACAATGTCTATGGAAAAGATTGTTACAGAAATATTATGTCACCATAAGAGATCTGATTTCAGATAAGGTTCTCACCAGGAAACAGTGTCATATTGTTTTTTTCATAACCAGGAGTTATGCAGACAATCCTCTCATTTGATACGCTCTGAATCTGACACTCACGACCTAAGGAAAAAATTTATAATACAAAATACATTCAAAAATATATTTTAATTATTTTATGAATAATTTATATAATAATTTTAATTAGAATTAGTCACAATAATTAATTTCATTATATATTATATTTTAATGTGTATCACATACGGTAGCAAATATATAAAAATATAGATATATTTATTTACTTATTTTTTTATATAGATTTTCAGAGGGTTACCTCCTACTAAAACCATGGCCGGCTGGTCAGTCTCATCAAAGTAGTGTCCCTGAATGGTCAGTAATGTACCGCCCAATATGCTGCCCTCAGAGGGAGAAACTCGTGTCACCTCTGAAAGAGACCAAGCCACATTTTTCAAAAATATCTGATTTTGTGCAGGCAATTCCATGTTTTATTATTTAAGAAGAATAAATATTATTCACACCCGCATATGTCTGGAACATGGCAAGCTTGTTCAGTGCTGAGATGCTGAAAACTCCAAAGTCTGGCAAGCTCCTGAAAAAAAAAGAAAATGTGTTTTGCTACTTTTCTGACAACAACATGCAGAGACTGTAAAGTTGTAAAGTTTATTAAAGTAAAATCAAACTTGTCTGACCTCCCAAATTGACTGTCGAGAATGTAACTGAGGTTGTGATGACCTGAAAACAAAGGCAATTACATTTATTCTGATAGAAATCTATTGTGAATGAATAATTCTTGAACGTTTTAATAATGACGTGTTCTCACCAACATACGTTCCCGTCATTTTACAGCTCATATATCCCCATTGGCTGCTCTCATAATCCAAAAAGAGGCCATACCTGAAAAAATGAATGCATATTTATGGAGAGTGCATTCACATTTAATGTTTACATATGTTTGTAACTTAACTGAGATATACTTACTTTTCATCTGAATTGGGTTTTAGCAGTACACAAGGCATGCCTCCCATGTATGCTCTGTTCAAAGAAAAAACATTAAAAACAGTTACAGGCACACCTTATGTCCATTCACAGGGTATATTTAACATTTATATTAGTGACATTTTGTACTTCCAGACCTTAAAAATCTCACATCCCAGCCATTGGAGCTTCTGTCTGTGTTGCTTCCGTACACATCAGTATAGAATTTTTTTTTTGTTAACGGTATCATTTTTATAAACCAAAGCAGCAGAGTAATGACAAAAAACTAACAAAACTTACCTGGGGGACCTGAGAGTGGACTGATACTTTGAATGGTGGGTGTAAAGTATGTTCGGCTCTGTGAAAGCAGTGCATGTTTTTATAAATATATTGTAATATTTTGAGAAGATAGGAGTATATATGTATGTGTAAGCAGCACAATGAAGTCCATCTCACTTACATAGAACATGCACCAGTAATACCACTGATTTCCATTACAAATGTTGCTGGAAGGAATTGGCACACCGTCCACGCTGACCCGCACCTCATAGTCATCTTCTGGCAGAGCTCTGAATATGATGCAATATAAAGCTTTCTTTGAAAAACATAAGCCATCAACATTTTACATAACATTTTGCAGTACATCAATTTCAAAGAATTAAAATATGCATATCTTCTTCCTTTACGCACAAATATGAGACTAAAGTCTGCTATAAATAAACATGTTATAGGGGTGGGACAAAATATCGATATGGCGATATATCGTCGTCCTTCTCTGTGCGCTACAAGAATCGATACGCTGCGCCAAATATCGATATTTTAATTAATAAAATAAGGCGCTATAAATAGATTTCTCTGCTCACAGCGTCGCTACTTCAAGGCGGCGCTCAACACATGAATGAGGGAAACGTGAACATAAGTTAAACAGCCTAAGAAAATGGTTTTTAACAGGATGGCATACAGCAGTGTGAGTAAAATAGATGCCCCAGCCACGTTTAAGTTCAAAGTCTTGACGCACTTTTATACCATTGATGTGACAAACGTAGACATCTTTGACGTTCATAACCTAGCGCTTACATACACGAGAGAGTTTGATTAGGGATCCGCTGATAGACGCCGCTTTCGAACGCTCCCGTGTGTATTTGTGTAAGCGCTCGCTGAAGAACGTCAAAGGGTCTGTTTGCACCTGGTCACTTCATGCATTTTCTCTAATCAGATAGCTATCCGATCGTGAAAAGACCAGGTCTAGACTAAACGCCCTCCGAAACGCATTTGAGATGGATTTAAATCCGATCGCTCAAACCACTTCAGCAGGTGGTCTGGGACGCATTCCAGTCAAAACTGTCTATGCATCAGTCTACATGCATCTGGTTGTTGAAACCAAATATGTTAATTTTACTTCTCCCAAAACTACTAAAACTGAAACATGTGAAAGTCAGATATGACAGCACTACTGCATCACGCATTGCCGCAGATGAACAGCTGAGTATCTCTTCAGCAAGCTGACGCGCAAACTGCCGCATATGAAAGTGAAAGTAAGTCGCAGACGCTTAACACACAATTATCTTCATTAAAAGTAATGAGACCTTACCAGTGCTGTTGCCGCTCTCTCCTATTACGGTTTCTGATTTTGAAATTAGCTGATGGTCAATAAAATGCAGCTCATATTTGTTGCTTTCAGTGACGTGAACTAGAGACTGACATTTTTTCGGGAATCCCACGGGATGGGAAACAAAATCACTATTATTCACGTGATTGGGACGGGATGGGAAAAAAAAATGTTAGCGGGAGTGGGCGGGACCGGGAATCATAATAACAATACACAAATATAGTTTATATTTGGTTTTTTTTTTTCAACGTTTTAAAACGTTGATAATAATTATCAAACATGTCCCGCAATTTAGCAAAAGTAAAGATTGCATTTTACAACAATCACCGGTTGAGCTGATTCTGACGTTAAGTTTGGGTTTATGGAGGAACGAATGCGACTGCTGTGAGGGAAGGAAGTTGTGCTAGACGAAATGCGACTAGTTTAATAGTTTTACCACAAATATCTTCTTTCTGATGATCCTTGGAAGCCAAAATCGAAATCAAAAATAAAATTAGCTTAATATCACAGGCCTAAAGTGTAAGCAGACGTTTGAATGTTTAGTTCTCTCCTCCATCGTCACAATTAAACGGGGCTTTAATGTTGTGCGCGCGCTGTAGCTTCTCTGCGTGAGCGCGATCTCTCTTCAGGATTGCGAATAGCAAAAAATGCTTCATAGACAAATGTCCTAATAATATTAGAACACTTATTAGGACATACACAAATATAAACTATATTCCAAGTCTAAAGAATTCGTACAAGCTATAAAAAACAGACCAAAATTAATATACTTTATTCCCTCAAAATGTTCCCCTCTCCTGAAGCTCCCAAATATTATTAATGCAATTTGAAATAAATATTTATTTTTTTGCATGAACTTTCCTTTAATGTTAAATTCAAAATTAGTCTATTATTTTATGTATTTTAAAAAAATCTGTTGCATTTTAAAATACCTTTTGCATTTGATTGTATAACATGGGGGTGGGAATCGCGATGGTACATGGCTCACGATAACGATAATATCGCGATTCTGCCATAATCAATATTTTTCTAGACAATCCTATAAAGATACATCACTATATCTGTCTAACTATGAAAACAAAATGCCAGTTAAAAGGTTGAGTGCAGGTTTTCTCTCTTTATCCGCAAAACGTATAAATCCAATCATCTGTTCCCTCGGTATATGCAGATTTAATGGAGTTCACGTTAGAGGGTGACACGGGAGTGGATTTTCAAACCTGTCCCATCCCACTCCCACAAAAAAAAAAAAAAAAAAAATCCAGTCCCGTCCCAATCCCAGAAAATTGACTCCCATTCCCTCCCACTCCCGTTCTCACAATAATCTGCGCAAGAGACGCTGTTCCCCAGACTGAATTGTGTGTGCACACTCCAAAACGGATCACAGATCAATTACACTTTGGGCTTCGGGTGCACGTCCAAACGATCAAATACACAAAAAATTTATTTCTAAATACAGAAGAGAGATTGCCAAAAAAAAAAAAAAAAAAATCCGGCCACAAAAAAACAAAAAACAAAAAACAAAAAAACAAAACGGGAGTGGGAGGGAATGGGAGTCAATTTTCTGCGATTGGGACGGGACTGGATTTTTTTTTTTTGTGGGAGTGGGATGGGACAGGTTTGAAAATCCACTCCCGTGTCACCCTCTAACGTGAACTCCATTAAATCTGCATATACCGAGGGAACAGATGATTGGATTTATACGTTTTGCGGATAAAGAGAGAAAACCTGCACTCAACCTTTTAACTGGCATTTTGTTTTCATAGTTAGACAGATATAGTGATGTATATTTATAGGATTGTCTAGAAAAATATTGATTACGGCAGAATCGCGATATTATCGTTATCGTGAGCCATGTACCATCGCGATTCCCACCCCCATGTTATACAATCAAATGCAAAAGGTATTTTAAAATGCAACAGATTTTTTTAAAATACATAAAATAATAGACTAATTTTGAATTTAACATTAAAGGAAAGTTCATGCAAAAAAATAAATATTTATTTCAAATTGCATTAATAATATTTGGGAGCTTCAGGAGAGGGGAACATTTTGAGGGAATAAAGTATATTAATTTTGGTCTGTTTTTTATAGCTTGTACGAATTCTTTAGACTTGGAATATAGCACGCAAGGCATATGGACTGGTCTTATGGTAATTTTATTGATTAGATATTCCACAGAAGAAAACAAGTTGCATATGTATAGGTTCAGAACAACATGAGGGTGAAAATTGCTCCTACAAGACAAGTAAATGTTTCCTGAAAACACTGACTGACTGGGGGAAGTTGATTTAATAGTTTTTTTGGTAACACTTTAGAATACTGATCCTTCATTAATGAATAACTACACAGGAACAAATGAGTAATGCATTATTAACACTCTAGTAACTACTATTAACTAACAAGAAACTCTAATTGATGAATTAGTAAGTAATAATGCTCAGTTGAGTGTGGTAGTTCACTATTAGCTAATCAGTAACTATAACTACTAAAAACTATATACAGGTTCATAATTAATGTGAATGATGCATAATGTATAATTAATTCCAAAGTGAAGATCATGATAACCCACTAGTAATGACTGAAGTATCAAATCCTTCAGAAGGAATTACTAATTATTTGGATCATTATTCTAAAGTGAGAAACGTGATAACTCTCTAGTAACAACTGAAGTCATTGTAAACTTTTGAGGTTTTTGTAAAGTATTGGATAGTAATTACTCAAGAGTTACTGCATAATTCTAAAGGAACTATTACTTATTTGGATCAGTATTCTAAAGTGAGAAACGTGATAACTCTCTAGTAACAACTGAAGTCATTGTAAAGTTTTGAGGTTTTTGTAAAGTATTAAAACTCAAGAGTTACTTCATCCTCCTAAACGAACTACTAATTATTTGGATCAGTATTCTAAAGTGAAGATCATGGTAACCCACTAGTAATTACTTAAGTGTTACCAAATACATCAGAAGGAATTACTGTACAAAACAGTACAAAAATGTACAAAAACCTCAAAAGATTACAATGACTTCAGTAGTTACTAGAGAGTTATCATGTTTCTCACTTTAAAATACTGATCCAAATAATTAGTAATTCCTTCTGAAGGATTTGGTAATACTTCAGTCATTACTAGTGGGTTAACATGACCTTTACTTTAGAATTAATTATACATTATGCATCATTCATGTTAATTATGAACCTGTATATAGTAGTTCTTAGTAGTTCTCTGGGAGATATGAAAAAACAGTAGTTACTGATTAGCTAATAGTGAACTACCACACTCAACTGAGCTTCCCTTGCGATACTACACGAGTACTGCGTCGTTTGTCTTATTATACATAAGACAAGACGCATATGGGGAAAACTCCTTTTTCTCTGATTCTGAAGCCTTTATTCAATCACTCAGTGTAACTGCACGGCCATTGGTTCGTGGAGTTAAAGTAAACGAACCAATGACGGCGTGGCAGAGCCGCACGAGCCAATGGTGAGCGAGCCCGCCAAAAGGGGCGGGGTATCGGGCTATATAAGCGGCTGTCTCACCATGGCAAATCGATTCATTCTCCTTCAGCAATGCAGATATCATCTCTTCGCTGAGACTACGAAACTTGAAGTCACCTTCAACTGCAAGCAGCTGGAATTTGCCGCTGATCAGCTCGCCACTCAGATCGCTGCTCTCGTGCAGCGCTGATCAACCCGCCGCTTCACAGCAGCCAGATCAGTTCGCCACTCTCAAGCAGCCCTGTTCCCACGCCGCTCCCAAGCAGCCTGGTCAGCGCTTCGCCCCCGAGCCACCTGCAGCATAGAGCGAGTGCACTTCGGTGTATCCTTTTGCAAAGCATTTGCATTATAAATAAAATAGCTTTTCTAAAGAGCAAATTTCTGCAACGTTGTTGCAAGTGTTGCGCCACGGCTGTGGCACGTGCAGAGCCCCTCTGCATGCTGATGACAGGCACAGTGAGTGCGTGCGATGTCTGGGGAAGTCCCACGCAGAAGCCGCTCACTGTGTTTTCACTACTGTGCTCAGTTGAATATGACATGACGTTCTTCCTTGACTTAGGCGAGACTCATGGTATCATGAGCCGCGTTCATTGAGAAAGGTGCGAGAGCGAGCTCAATGCTGACAGCGCTCAGCTGAATATGACATGATGCTCTCCCCTGACTCAGGTGAGACTCTTGGAATATATATTCACTCTAAAAGAGTGTATTTCTCCAGCATTTGTTGTAAAATGCCCAATCTCTGAGTGTGTCGTTTGCCCCCGCGAGCCGCATTCATTGAGGGAGTGTGTTCTCACTACAAGAGTGCTAGAGCAATCTAAATGCTGACAGTTCTCAGCTGAATATGACATGTCGCTCTCCCCTGATTTAGGTGAGACTCATGGAATATATTAATTCTGAGAAAGCAGATTTCTCTGGCTTGCTGGCCCCGCCCCGCAAGCCACATTCACTGGCCCAAACAGCCTCATATGTGTTCCTAGTCGCCCCGTTCAATTCCGGGTGCTGGGAAAATGTGTTTATTGCACGCAAAGGGCCCGTTCTAGCGCCCGAGTGTATAACCGCTGTGGTAGCGGACAAGATAAAACACATACTCAAAAAAAAAAAAAAAAAAAAAGAGAGAGAGCAAAATTCCTCTTCCACCCCATGTGTGCACCACAGTCCCTCACAGCGACTTAGTGTCAGAACCTATCCAGCCCCTTGCCACGCGGGCCAAGGCCTGGCAGGCCATCCCCGGAGTGTCAACTTGGGTGCTGAACATAATAAAATGAGGTTATGTACTCCAATTCACTGAACGGGCCCCGTTATTCAACGGCGTGGCCCAGACCTCTGTGGAAAGCAAGGACTCTGGATACAACTCGCTCTCCTCTGAGACAGATGGGTGTGCGCATTCTGAACTACCTCGACGACTGGCTCGTGCTGGCCCAGTTGGAGGCGGAGCTAATATCTCACAGATCCAACATCCTCAACCACTTGGAGTGCTTGGGGCTCAGGGTCAATTTTACAAAGAGCTCGTTATCTCCCAGCCAACGTGTCTTGTTCCTGCGGATAATTTTAGACTCGACCCACATGAAGGCCGTGGTCACTCCAGAATGATCTCTGGCCATTCAGCAGCTCGCGAAAACCTTTATGCCCGGGGCTTCTCTGCCACTCAGAGCGTTTCAGAAGATGCTAGGTCTAATGAGTTCAGCATCTCCGGCTCTGCAACTGCGCCCTCTGCAGTTCTGGCTGAAACCACGGGTCCCGCCCCAAGCCTGGCAACATGGTCGTTGCTCGCTCAAGGTGAACCAGGCGTGCGTCATAACCCTGGCCCCTTGGACGAATCCCTGCTGGTTCGAGCAGGGCGTGGCAATTGGGGTGATAGACAAGAGGAAGGTCGTCTTCACAGATGCCTCCAAGATGGATTGGGGAGCTCTGTGCGACAGCCGTCCGGCCTTTGGCGCTTGGAACAGCCTGGAAAGCGAGCTACATATCAACTGTCTAGAAATGATGACAGTACAGTTGCTGGTCATATAATTAGAATATCATCAAAAAGTTGATTTATTTCACTAATTCCATTCAAAAAGTGAAACTTGTATATTATATTCATTCATTAGACACAGACTGATATATTTCAAATGTTTATTTCTTTTAATTTTGATGATTATAACTGACAACTAAGGAAAATCCCAAATTCAGTATCTCAGAAAATTAGAATATTACTTAAGACCAATACAAAGAAAGGATTTTTAGAAATCTTGGCCAACTGAAAAGTATGAACATGAAAAGTATGAGCATGTACAGCACTCAGTACTTAGTTGGGGCTCCTTTTGCCTGAATTACTGCAGCAATGCGGCGTAGCATGGAGTCGATCAGTCTGTGGCACTGCTTAGGTGTTATAAGAGCCTAGGTTGCTCTGATAGTGGCCTTCAGCTCTTCTGCATTGTTGGGTCTGGCATATCGCATCTTCCTCTTCACAATACCCCATAGATTTTCTATGGGGTTAAGGTCAGGCGAGTTTGCTGGCCAATTAAGAACAGGGATACCATGGTCCTTAAACCAGGTACTGGTAGCTTTGGCACTGTGTGCAGGTGCCAAGTCCTGTTGGAAAATGAAATCTGCATCTCCATAAAGTTGGTCAGAAGCAGGAAGCATGAAGTGCTCTAAAACTTCCTGGTATACGGCTGCGTTGACCTTGGACCTCAGAAAACACAGTGGACCAACACCAGCAGATGACATGGCACCCCAAACCATCACTGACTGTGGAAACTTTACACTGGACCTCAAGCAACGTGGATTGTGTGCCTCTCCTCTCTTCCTCCAGACTCTGGGACCCTGATTTCCAAAGGAAATGCAAAATTTACTTTCATCAGAGAACATAACTTTGGACCACTCAGCAGCAGTCCAGTCCTTTTTGTCTCTAGTCCAGGCAAGACGCTTCTGACGCTGTCTGTTGTTCAAGAGTGGCTTGACACAAGGAATGCGACAGCTGAAACCCATGTCTTGCATACGTCTGTGCGTAGTGGTTCTTGAAGCACTGACTCCAGCTGCAGTCCACTCTTTGTGAATCTCCCCCACATTTTTGAATGGGTTTTGTTTCACAATCCTCTCCAGGGTGCGGTTATCCCTATTGCTTGTACACTTTTTTCTACCACATCTTTTCCTTCCCTTCGCCTCTCTATTAATGTGCTTGGACACAGAGCTCTGTGAACAGCCAGCCTCTTTTGTAATGACCTTTTGTGTCTTGCCCTCCTTGTGCAAGGTGTCAATGGTCGTCTTTTGGACAACTGTCAAGTCAGCAGTCTTCCCCATGATTGTGTAGCCTACAGAACTAGACTGAGAGACCATTTAAAGGCCTTTGCAGGTGTTTTGAGTTAATTAGCTGATTAGAGTGTGGCACCAGGTGTCTTCAATATTGAACCTTTTCACAATATTCTAATTTTTTGAGATACTGAATTTGGGATTTTCCTTGTCAGTTATAATCATCAAAATTAAAAGAAATAAACATTTGAAATATATCAGTCTGTGTGTAATGAATGAATATAATATACAAGTTTGACTTTTTGAATGGAATTAGTGAAATAAATCAACTTTTTTATGATATTCTAATTATATGACCAGCACCTGTATATCGAGCTCTCCAGGCCTTCCTTCCTCTCCTGGTGGGACACCACGTCTTAGGTCAGACAGCATGACAGTGGTGTCCTTCATAAATCACCAGGGTGGGCTCTCTTCAAAGCCCCTCTTCACTCTAGTGAAAACCATCCTAGAGTGGGCCCAGTGCAACCTGCTCTCGTTGAGGGCAGCACATATACAGGGCGTACTGAACACAGGGGCGGACATGTTGTCCCAGAGCAACCTTCCCTCAGAGGAATGGTCACTCCACCCCCGCACAGTTCAGAAAATTTGGGATGTCTTCAGGAGGACAGAGGTCGACCTCTTCGCCTCAGAAGACAATCATCACTGCCCAATATATTTCACGAAAGCCCACGACTGGCCCAGCCTCCTCCTTTATGCTTTCCCCCCGATCGCTCTGATTCCCCAAGTAATCAGACAAATCAGGGAGGGTGCGCACAAAGTCCTCCTGGTGGCTCCTCTGTGGAGGACCCAACCATGGTTCTCAGAGCTATCTCGGCTATTGCCCATGGAGCCATTGCTAATTCCTCTGAGACGGGACCTCCTCTCTCAAGTGAGAGGGACGATATGGCACCCCAGACAGCTCTCTGTGAGCCCCTCGTGTCTTGAATTCGGGCCTAACGACTCCAAAGTTGTCCTGAAACCTAGACATGGATATGTCCCGAAAGTCCTATCTACCCCCTTTAGGGGGTTCTCTCCACTCTTCCTCCTTCTCAGGATGAACAGGAGTTGAACCTACTCTGTCCTGTCAGGGCCCTGAGGACTTACATTGACCGTTCCACCTCTTTTCATCAGGCAGAACAGCTTTTTGTCTGCTTCGGTGGCCGCACAAAGGTCTTCCGGTCACGAAGCCCAGGCTTTCCAGATGGATAGTCGACGCTATAGCACTCACTTACTCCTCCTTAGGCCTTCAATGCCCTTTAGGTGTAAAAGCGCATTCCACGAGAGGTATGGCCTCCTCGTGGGCGTGGTCCTGTGGCGTTTTCATCGCCGACATCTGTGCGGCGGCCGGCTGGGCCTCACCGTCCGCATTTGTCAGGTTTTATAATCTAGATGTCCCTGCGCTTCAGATGCAGGTCCTTTCTGCATAAGCCTCACTGCTGTGTCCAGCTTATAGTTTTCCATTACGACCCCGACCACGTCCGGGTGTAACTATATTCTGTGCCCTCTATATGCATCCTTGGCCCCACTGGTGCCTTGGTTTATGGGCTTGGGAGGATGACTACAGTGTTTCAGTCCCCGTTATCTGGGCCATCTTGTCCTATGGGTATCTGTCGCGAGCCCTTTTTCAAGTGCTCTGCCCCGATGCTCGATCATCCCCCTGCGTAGCACGGCGTGATTGAACTGTCCCCATATGCGTCTTGTCTTGTGTATAATAAGACGAACAACGCAGTACTCGTGTAGTATCGCAAGGGAACGTACTCGGTTACTAACGTAACCTCGGTTCCCTTAGATACGGAACGAGTACTGCGTACTTTGCCGCGCTACTCGCGGGACACCTAATGCCGTCGCTTCAGTCGAATTAAATCGATTTGCCATAGTGAGACGGCCGCTTATATAGCCCGATACCCCACCCCTTTTGGCGGGCTCGCTCACCATTGGCTCGCGCAGCTCCGCCGCGCCGTCATTGGTTCGTTTACTTTAACTCCACGTACCAATGGCCGTGCAGTTACACTGCGTGATTGAATAAAGGCTTCAGAATCGGAGAAAAAGGAGTTTTCCCCATATGCGTCTTGTCTTATGTATAATAAGATGAACGACGCAGTACTCGTTCCGTATCTAAGGGAACCGAGGTTACGTTAGTAACCGAGTACGATTATTACGTACTAATTCATTAATCTGAGTTTCTTGTTAGTTAATAGTAGTTACTAGAGTGTTAATAATACATTACTCATTTGTTCCTGAGTAGTTATTCATTAATGAAGGATCAGTATTCTAAAGTGTTACGTTTTTGTTTTTTTGTTTTTTTAATGTTGCAGAAGTTTATTTATTTATTGGGGAAAGTTGATTTAATTCTTATTTTTTTAATGTTGCAGAATTATGCAGCCAATGGAAGGAAGTCAGGAGATATATATAGTGTTGGTTTTTCCATTGATTTTATTCACTTCTCCTCAAATTTATATTCCTCCTTTCAAATATAGTACCGATCCCTTTTCTGTATGATATTCAAATTTGTGTAAAAAATGTCTTATTAGGAGCACCACTGACTCAATACAATGCAATGACAACAATCAAGTTAAAACTTTGACTACATTTAGGTTATCTGATTCATTGCTTACCTTGTATAACACATGATCTGATTGGAGTGAGTGGAGTCTTTCTCGACATCACAGGGAACAGATCTGGTGCGGGACACCAACGTCACTCTGTTGCCAAAGTTTGGGTCATTGGCATTGAGATTGAACTGATTAGCTTGAGCAAAGCCTGAAAAAAAAAAATCACTAAGGCTATTAGAGATTTAAAAAACAAAACAAACAACAACAAAAAAAAAACACTAAAACCGTATGCTAATACATCCAAAATGTGCTAAATCAGAAAAGACGGGGTTGGGATTCATTTGAAAGCATAATGGTGACTTTTTTTAATACCTTGCCCCTCTATGGTCAGTTTCGTGCCGCCATTGACGCTTCCGAATTTTGGGGTCACTTTGTTGACACGCTGCGCTCCTGTCAGGACGGAGATTAATAGGCTAGTCACTAAAATCTATTCATTTTTAATGTATGAATGCCTGTAGCTCTTTTAGGAAGACAACAGTGATCTGAAATGACGCAAAACAGTCAGAATGACTGAGGTATACAAGAATAAAAGTGGTAGATAAAGTCAGCGCATACCTGCGGAACTCCACAGTAAAATACAAACAGTGAGTGGCAGGTGAAGCTGCCGTCGCACGTGTCTCATCCTGATAGATTCACAGTGCACGCGCTTCAAAACAAAGCCGCCTGCAGTTACTGTATCCCTTCTGCACAGACAATACCATTTGTGTTTACACTTGTCATTTGTATTTCTATTACAAAACATATTTTAACATTAAAAAATTAACATTAATCTTGCAATGCTGCAGTATCCAGTATTCAGGCTACAGCCTACATTAAAAAAAATATAAATACAAAATGAATATGCATACATTTTTACACACTGTTTTACACCCTGAACGTATAAATAAAGGATATATATAATTAAAGACAAAAAAATTGTAGAAAAAAAATACATGATTATTTTTGAAGGTGACAACAGAAAATAAGGGTTAGATGAAAAGTAATCCATATGTAATGATATTTTTAAATATGGTGTATTTATGTATTTTTATTATATATTTTATGTCACATATCTCTCTCTTTCACTCAAGTCAAGTAAAGTCACTTATTTATATAGTGCTTTATACAATACAGATAAACTGGAAAATAACGATTCAAATGATGCAAACAGAGTTCAATTTTGCTGTAGAGCAGCTCTAAAAAAAGACAATAGTAAACAGTAATTATTCATATACACTCAAAAAAATTAGTCTTTTTTAAGATTTACGAATTTCAATTGTATAGTATATTTCCATCAAATTGAATTGAATAATCCTTATGTCACGAAACACACTGTGTAAAGAAGGCGAGGGATGCAGGATACAAGTAACATTAAAGTTTACTTGGAGAATAACAGGTAGCAAACAGCGTGACCACATTCAATAACCGACACAGGATGAACAGAACAGGGAGTACAAATACACAGTGATGAGGGAGCTAAACAGGCACAGGTGGAGAAAAGTAAACTAATCAGGGACTAACGAGAACAGGTGCAGACAATACAGGACATAATGGTGACATTACGCCCCCCTCGGATAGGCGCGTCCTCGCGCCGTGATGACGACAGAGAAGAGGGTGTGGAGATGAGGCGGAGGCTTAGGTGGAGGGCATGGAGCTGGTGACGGATGGTGATGATGTGGAAGAGTCGGCGGAATGGTGGACCATGGTGGAGCTGAAGGTGGGAGGAGCCAGGGTGGAGACCCGAGTGATGGGTTGGGCGGAATCCAGGGTCCGGACAACGGAGGCGGAACCGTGGTGAAGGTAGGAACTGGCTTAGTAGAGAGGTTGACGGACCGGGGCGAACCCGAAGCACTGGAAGCCTGGAGCCCAGGCGCTGACTCACGGGACTGAGGCATTGACGGGGATCTGGCTGACAGGGGCGACGATGCGGTGAGAGAGGGCGACGGGGAAGCCAGAGGAAGGTAGGAGTCCGATGATGACGTAGGGGTGCAGGTTGTAGGCGTCGCTGGAACACCGGAAGTCCGTGTCAGCAGCTGGGCGTCGACCGCCGAAGGCCGACCAGGAGTCCCGATGGAACCCAGCGGAGTCTCCGGGAAAACGGGCTGTGGCAGTGACGAAGGAGTGGTGAGGCAAGGTGCAGGTGACGGGTTGACGGGCTGAGGTGGAGGCGTGAGCCCGGAGGCCCGATGCGTAGCCGGAGACTCTCTTTCACGCCGTGCTGGTGTTGGAGAGGCCCGAGGTGAGGCAGGTGAGCCTCACGGAGCTAGCGGCGGTGGCAGAGCCAAGGAGCTTGATGACACCAGGGGTGCCGACGGATTCAGGAGACTGGTCGAAACCAGTGATGGAGGCTGGATCAGGATGTTAGGGTGGGAAGAGGGCAGAAGAAGGTCTCTGGATGGAACCGGTGAAGAGACTCATGATACAAGGGTGGGGACTTGGGTGGGTATAGGATCCGCCGACCACAGATCTTTTAGGTCAATGTCCGCTCCTGGCTCTGCGATGGACTGATCCGCCTGCCAAAGCTCCGGCGCTTTGATCTTCTCCAGCTCCGGTACTGGAACAGCCTTGGTGTGTGCCTCGGGCTCTCGAGTGACGAGAGAGAGTTCACCACTCTGGACCATCATGGCTAGATACCCCAGCCACCGTCGGTTCTCCGGGCGAAGAAGGAGGTGCAGTACGGGTGAGTCCATCATCTTAGAAATATATGCTCGTTTAGAGGGTCGGTTATTCTGTCACGAAACACACCGTGTAAAGAAGGCGAGGGATGCAGGATACAAATAACATTAAAGTTTACTTGGAGAATAACAGGTAGCAAACAACGTGACCACATTCAATAACCGACACAGGATGAACAGAACGGGGAGTACAAATACACAGAGTGATGAGGGAGCTAAACAGGCACAGGTGGAGAAAGGTAAACTAATCAGGGACTAACGAGAACAGGTGCAGACAATACAGGCTGCACCTTACATATTATTCATATTATGAACTAATAACTTTAAATGAGTAAAAAAAAAAAAAAAAAAAAAAAAAAAAAAGAGAGAGAGCTTAATAAAACATTTTGTATAAATCTTAATGGAACCATGGAAAGGACCATTTAGTTTATGTGATTCATATTCCTAAATGTAAATATAATTTCAGTTTTTAAGATGAAAATATTTCTAATTCTTTTGTAAGGATTATTCAATTCAATTTAATTGAATTTTACTATACAATTGAAATTCATAAATCTTAAAAATAGGCTAAAAAATTTTGAGTGTATATATATATATATATATATATATATATATACACACACACACACACACACACTACCGTTCAAAAAGTTTGGGATCGGTAAGATTTTTAATGTTTTTAAAAGAAGTTTCGTCTGCTCACTAAGGCTGCATTTATTTAATTAAAAATACAATAAAAACAGTAATATTGTGAAATATTATTACACAATTTAAAATAACTGTTTTCTATTTGAAAATATTTTAAAATGTAATTTATTCCTGTGATGGCAAAGCTGAATTTTCAGCATCACTTTTGATCTATTTAATGCATCCTTGCTGAATAAAAGTATTAATTTCTTTAATTTCTTTTCAAAAAAATAAAAATAAAAATTCTTACTGACCCCAAACTATATATAGAGAGAGAGAGAGAGAGAGAGAGAGCGAGAGAGAGAAGGAGAGGAGAGAGAGAGAAATTTATAGAAATGTGGAATTTTTTTTAAAAGTTCACACCGACCATAATTTATTATATATTTTGTCATCTCTCTCTCTCTCTCTCTCTCTCTCTCTCTATCAAGTCAAGTCAAGTCAAGTCACCTTTATTCATATAGCACGCAATACAGATTGTTTCAAAGCAGCTTGACAGTGATAAACTGGAAAATAACAATTCAATGATGCAAACAGAGTTCAATAGCTCTAAAAAAAGACAACAGTAAACAGTCATTATTCATATACACTCAAAAAAATAAGCCTTTTTTAAGATTTATGAATTTCAGTTGTATAGTAAAGAGAGAGAGAGGATAGAGAGAGAGAAATTTATAGAAATGTGGAATTTTTTTTAAAGTTCACACTGACCATAATTAAGACTCACTTACCTGTTAAAGCACTCTTGGGAAACCCAAACACCAGTGGCTCATTTGTTGAGAAGAACTCACTCTTTTTATCCTACCTGCAGGAGGAGGGTGGCAAGTGGAGATTAGCTTTTTTTGTTTTTGTTTTTGTTTTGTTTTTTGTCAATTTGAATGACCTAAAACAAGAACAAGATGAATGAAGAAGATTTGCAAGGGGAATTCTTGTAATTATTCAGTGATTAAATCATACTACTTGAGCAAAATGTGCACGTCAGTCTCAATGCAACAAAACAACTACTAGCCCACTACTATAAAACGTTTAATGATGATTTCAGGTCATTAAGATGATCAGGTCCTGATGAGCAAGATTTTAGTTTATAATTTTACAGCAGCGTTTTGTGCTGGTATCCAAGAGTGATCTCTATTTATCTTTGTTGTATTATGATTACAACTTTCTTTTGCCTAATAGGCCAAATTTGAATAGTGAAGCATGCAACAGTTTTTATCTAAATTACAACTTTATATCTAAACCAGCTAAATAATTAAACTCAAATTAAAGTTAGATAAATACATACACACACTATTCTCTTTTGTAGTGCTGACGAATGTCTTTCAAGATCATTTACAATTCCTGTCATGTAGCTAACACAGATTGTCACAGACACCAAATATCAGCGTTGAAATGGATGAAAATTATGCCAATTGTCATTGTTCGTGTCAATATCACCCTTATCCAGCATTAACACACATAAACAGTAGGATATATTCTTATTTTGTACCTGTTGAGTTAATAAATACTTCACCAAATGTGAATCCAATCCAGTATGAGTTACAAAATAAAATGCATTGCTAAAAACAGTCTGATTATTGGCATAACAAATTTAATTTAAGTGTACACAAGTGTACCAAATAAAATAAACTAAAAAATCTTTTTTTTTTTTTGGTATGTTTGTTCTAAAAGTGTTCTGAGAACATTACCATGCAGTGTTCTAGTAATGTTTTCAGCAGGAACATAGCATAACATTCTCCAAAACATTCTAAAAATGTTTAGTAATAACATTGTTAAAACATTATCTCCTAACATTCTTATAGTTTTCAGCAGGAAGTTTTATTTTTGTTCCCAGAATGTTCTCGTAAAAGGTAGGATAACATTCTCTAACAACATTCTATAAATCTTTAGTGATAACATTGTTGGAACATTGCCAACCCTAACATTCTCAAAAAGTTTTCTCTGGGAAGTTTTATTTTTGTTCCCAAAATGTTCTCCTAAAAGGTAGGATAACATTCTCTAAAAACATTCTATAATATGTTTAATGATGATTGTCACCATTATGTTCTGTCTAGCTCTGTTCTTTTTTACTGAACTAGTTTGTTTTCATTCATCACATGTATTTCCTTGCCACTTATCAGTCACCATGGACACTAATCACCAAAGCTGTTCATCTTTTAGTTAATCATCTGTGTAATGAAGTTCCTGCCTGTGTCCTGTTCAGTATCCGGTAACGTCTATGTTAAGTGTGTGTGTTGCTGCCTGTTCACCTGTCATTTGGATTGTTATCAATAAACCTTAGTGTTGGAACTATATTTGTCTTCTTCGTCTGCCTTCCTGCAACCACACGTGACAGATTACCGGACCAAAAATGGATTATGCTGCATGATTTACGGCATTTGCCCAAAACGGAATCGACTTTTTTTGTTTTCACTGCTTTTTGTTTTCACTGCTTTTTTTGTTTTCACTGACCCAGAAGTCGTTGTTCTGGATCAGGACTGATTATCACCACCCCATAGACCCCCCAGACACCACAGGACTTGACTGGAGGGAGGCCATCATCCGGTGTCTACAGAGCGTTGTGTCCCGGTTCAGGACACAGCCAGACCCAGAGCCCGAATCACCTCCATCGACTGCTGAGTACTTGTGTGCGCCCCCCGCAGATGGAGAGCTACTACCCGAGCAAGTCTGACCAGTGGTGTGAGTCCGTGACATGAGACCATGGATGAGGGAAAAGGAACCGAGGACTGGCTGATAAACTTCAGTCAGGAGCTGGTAACTCCCATCCTAACCCACCCGGTATTCAAACATTCATTGCTGTTTAAAGACACAAAATGAATTGGGATGTGCTCATTTCTTTGACGTGTGTGGAAGTTACCCTACTCACCATCATCATGTCCAGTCTCCTGTCATCATCCCAGAGCTCAGCCAGTCCTCCAGCCCAGCCGTTGCTTGAAGTTTGCAGTCCTGCTACGTCCCTAGAGATGCCTTGCCAGGACATCGAGCCTCTGGCCTCGGACGCCCTCATTCCATCTCTTGGCGCGTCGAACTGTCGGCTCCGCCCTGGCTCCTCCCACCTTCGGCTCCTCCAGGAACCCTCATCCAAGTGACTTCACCGGGATCCCTCGCCTCACCGTCTCCCCCTTGATCTGTCGTCACTCTGCCTACGCCACAAACATCCGGGCCGTCCGCTGCGCTCTTTCCCTTCTCCCCTACGGCTGTAGCGGGCTCCTTCCTCCCTTCTTGGTCGCCTCTGTCCTCGATCTCACCAGCGTCGACCCTGTCCTCGGATTCTCTGGCTCCACCTGCGATGCTCGTCACCGAGATGTTGCCTGGGTCTCCTTCACCAGGGTTGATCGATGTACGAGTTCACACGCCAAATGTCCGACTTTGAGTGGCATTCCAGACGTTATTTCCTAGAAGGAGGTGGGAAAAATTCAAAATCTAATCTGTCTGGAATGCAGCATTAGGTCTCTAGTGTTCCACTAACCTGCTGCACAGCAGTAACCAGACAGACTCCAGACAATGCCTTTGCTTTGAATATGCTTTAATCACGGCAGGGAGGATCTCGGACCAGTTTCAAAGAGAATCCCCCAGACCAAAACAGTACAACAGTTTATAGCAGTGGTGGCTAACTTTGGTCCTGAACAGCCACAGTCCTGCAGAGTTCAGCTCCAACCCTGATCAAACACACCTGAACAAGCTAATCAAGGTCTGAATGGTTGCTAGAAAGCTACAGGCAGGTGAGTTTTTATCAGGGTTGGAGCTAAACTTTCCGGTCTCCAGGACCAGAGTTTGCCACCCCTGGTTTATAGAATAAGTGCATAGCAAAGGTGACATGATTAATAATTTTTCCTGCCTTAGAGAAATGGACTATAATGCCCATCGAGCACCAAGCTCTCGTCTTGGGCAATGCCCCCCTCTTCCCACTAGGAACGGGCCTTCCTCCAGAATTAGGAACGGGCCTTCCTCCCACTCAATCATTCCTGCCATAGAGAAATGGACTATAAGGCCCATCGAGCACCAAGCTCTCGTCTCGGGCAATGTCCCCCTCTTCCTGCTAGGAACAGGCCTTCCTCCAGCATTAGGCTGCCGCAGAAGGCCCTCAGCAAGCCGCGCCGTAGATTCAGTCCCGGCAAGCCCTCGCTCTCCACCCTCGTTGGCTCAAACCCGTAAGAGCACAGCTCAAATCCTTCTCATTTTCTGTCCCTGTTTGAATTTAGCATTGCTTTCAGTCGCTAAACCACGAGCACTGTTTATGTCATCGTAATACTCAATTTGATCGGGGAATACACATCTTTCAAACAGTTTTTCTTGATTTGCCGCTCTAAAACTAAGGCACTGCTCCTTGTAGCTAATTTTTTCTTCACTGAAGCAGCAGTGTTTTCTCCCCGCTCTCGCAGGAGCTCAGCTTCTCTGGCTATTTTCTCCACTGCCGCAGCAGTGATGTTCCCTCTGCTCCCGCAGGAGCTCCTTTTGTCTAACTTTTTCTCCACAGCCACAGCAGCGATATTCCCTCTGCTCCCGCTGGAGCTCAGCTTCTCTGGTTATTTTCTCCACTGCTGCAGCAGCGATGTTCCCTCTGCTCCCACAGGCGCTTAGCTTCTCTGGCTATTTTCTCCACTGCCGCAGCAGTGATGTCCCATCTGCTCCCACAGGAGCTCAGTTTCTCTGCCTAATCTTTCTTCACAGCCACACAGTGTTATTCACCCCGCTCCCACAGGAGCTCAGTTTTCTGGCAAAATTTTAACTTCTGCCACAGCAGTATGTCCCCTCTGCTCCCACAGGAGCTCAGTTTATCCGTCTAACCTTTTCTTTACCGTTGCAGCAGTGATTTCCCTCATCCAACAATGCGAGAGCCCTCCCAGTTAAGCGACTAACCCCTCCCCGTGAACGCCGCACCATCAGCCCTGCACTCTGCAAATTTTGGGGGGTTGTCAGTACATTCCTGGCTGCTGTCTCGCATTGGTTTTGCTTCTTTTGGGGGAGTACTCTGGGTTCGGGCCAAATACCGAGCTCGGAGTCCTCTTCTAGGACAGCACGCCAAATACGCATTCTTTTACTCTATCTGATTATTTGTAAGCAGTGCTGGGTAAAGTTACTTTTAAAAGTAATGCATTACAATATTGCATTACTCCCTACAAAATTAACTAATTGCATTACTTTTTTATGGAAAGTAATGTGTTACGTTACTTTTGTGTTACTTTTTCTCACCTGGGCTGGGCTTGCTTGTTTCTTATATTTTTGGTTATATTTTTGGCAAATGTAAAGACCCTTTCACACCAAAAGTGAAATGAATAAGCCTCAAGCTGAAGGAAATGCATATTTACACCTGTATACTGTAATAGAGGGCACAGCTCAAACAAACCTTTCAGCTGTGTTGCCATTCTGGATTAAAGAAGAATAGGATACAAAAGAAGGAAGTTCAACACTCTTATTTCTAAATCTAATCTAAAGTCATTTTTGCTTATTAGTATAGTTGAATTAGATCATTGAAAGTCAGCAGCAGACACTGGTTAAAGGGGTGGTTCACTGTTTTTTTTCTAGGCTTGACTGTGTTTGTGGGGCGCAGTTTAACGAGTCTTAATGCTTAGTTTTTTAAAAAACGCTGTATTTTTCATATATTTTACCTTTATTCTACACCGCTGTTTCCATTGTCATTTGAACGGCCGGTGTCCTGACATTTCATCCTACCCGTCAGATTGTCCTTACTGCACATGCGCACATCAATATTGCATCATTTTTTTACACGCTGACCACCACGCCCATAATTTCGTGCTGCTGGCGCGTAGACTTCTTCGTTTAAGGTAAGTTTTGGAGTATTTGTACTATTTCTGTTTATTTTTTTACTACTTGCGCTTCAATTTCAATCTGTAAGGCACTTTTTGACAGTTTGTGTTAATTTTCATTATGCCAAGACAGCTGTAATGAGAAATTGAACACGCGAACTTCTTCACGTAGGGTAAGTTTATGACTCTTTCCCGGGCATTTTTTACTGCTTGTGCATGGATTTCTTCTTCTAAGTTATTTGTATAATATTTATGTTAATTTTTATTATACCAAAACGGCTAGCAGTAATGAGAAGTGTTTACGGCCACATTCTTATAACGAAGCCAGCTATGCTAGCATTTTGCATAGAAAATTAGGGCTAAAAATTAATCATTTTAAAATGGTTTGATTGTTTGGTCTAATATATATATATATATATATATATATATATGTATGTAAATTTGTTTATTTTTGCTTTTTTTCTTTCTTTCTTGCATTTTTAACAGCTATGGAAGATAAATAAGACACCCTTTATAATTTCCTTTCGGTGGGATCATACCCTGAGGCTTACGATAAGTCCAAAAAGCAGAATCTTCGGAGATATGCACTTAAATTCACTCTAAAAGGTAAAGTGTTATTTTAAATTTAAATTTCAATCATGTTTATTTTATTATTCATCTGTTGCCATCTTGATTTCTTTTTACAGCAGTGTCCTTTTAATGTAAATTTGTCATTTATGACTATATGTTTACTTTAATCTAAATGGAGACCTTTTTTTTATGAAAACAGAAGAGTCATCAGAACCAAAGAGGAAGCCAGGGTGATCTTTGAAGAACTGCATTCCTCGCCAATGGGTGGGCACACAGGAATTGGCAAAACACGTGCCGCCATCTGTGCCAGATTTTACTGGTTTGGCATGTCCGTTGATGTTGAAAATTGGGTATGTGTTATTTTATATAGTTATTTTAGTTTGTGTCAGCTCACAACTATATGATATAAAATATTAAAGAAATATAAATGTTAATGTTAATATAAATATAAATACTTTTTTCTGGAAGGTATTGGAATGTGATCAGTGCCAAAAAGTTGGAAAGCCTTTGACTGCTGTGCAGACCTTACAGTGTATCAAGGTAAATAAGAGCAGTAAGATGTTGATAGTGTGTGTATATTGGGCTGTTAAATAGATTAATCCCAGTGGACTATATGCACAGTTACTTCCTGGTTGTCGTTAAGCCAGCTTGGGCATTTCCGGTGAACTGATAGCTCTGATTTCCGGTGAACTGATTCATTCTGTAGTTGCTGTACATCGACACAAAACCATCAATGGTTGACTTTTTAATATTGTATTCATATTTTAATGCAGTTATCACATTTACCTAATTTGCCAATAAACCAGTTTTATTGATTGCAATAAAGACGAAGCTGTTGGGACCGTTTAAAAACGCAGTGTCTGTAATTAGACACACACGCATTTTTTCCCCCAGCACTTCAAATGTTATTTTTAATGTGATGATCACAAACATTATTTGTTCATCCTTCTGAGATTGTCCCCATTGTAAAACCGAATGTTTAAAAATGTAGGAAATTCAACATTTTATAGAAAACGTCTCAGGTTACGTATGTAAACATGGTTCCCTGAGAAACAGGGAACCAGACTCTGCGTTTGAAACGCTATGGGGAACGTCACACGTGAGCTGATGTCTGAAAGCCAAGTATCAAAAACTCCAATCCTATTGGCCGGCGACAGCCTATGACGTCGTATGGTGCGACCCGGAAGTATATAAGGAGCGCTTGGAGAAACAGTCAGTATCTTATCATCTTGAGGGACTGTTCAGCAGGCAGCCCGAAGCATGGCATGGAAACGTAGAGTCTCGTTCTCTGTTTCTCAGGGAACCATGGTTACATATGTAACCTGAGACGTTCCCTTTCGAAAGGGAACTCGCTCTGCGTTTGAAACGCTATGAGGAACGATATACCCACGCCGCCATGCTTAAGGAGAGTGCATGCCAAAAAATATGGCTGAGACAAATTGTCAAGCAGTTTCGAAGGAAACGCCAGCAACTCACCCTCGGGTCACACAAGGCTGTCAGTGACAGCATTCCCTATGGCCAACAGCCCAAGCTGAGCCTCAAAGAGGCCTTCCGTAGAAAGCCTACCAAGGCCACTCAAGGCTTCTGGGACCAAATTTTCAGAGGAAAAGTGGTCCCTTAAAGGGAATGTGGCCAGGGAACCAAAAGGAGCCCCGGCCAGTCACTAGAGGGGAACAAAGTCACCCCCAATGCTACCAGGGAGGCCGACCTGGTCTGATGAAGGACAAACTTAGTCTTGGCCAACCCTGTCTGAATACAGAATCTCAATAACGCATTCTTCAGAGAAGAGAGCAAGTAAGAGCGACTGCGAGAGGGAGAGTAAGCAACTCAAACCCACGCGTAGAGACGGGCATCCTGGAGAGCAGAAATCAGCTGAGTTCTATAAACCCTCGTATTGAGGGGAATATAATCCGCTCATCCTAGGATCTACTCAGCGCCTGATTATTTGCACTGAGGAGGCTGTGCGCTAGGGAACCCTGATACAGGGGAGCACAAACCAGCCTGGGGCCGGATCCTGATCCTCAACGGGAGGCCTCATGGAAGCCTTCAACCAATGATCAGCTTAGGGAGCTAAGCACTATTTCACAAACAACCCTAGTAGGAAACTACAGAGCTCAACCTAACAGGTAGACCATACTGTGGGCACATAATCATGGAGGCCAGAAGGGGCCTACATCATGATAGTAGTTCTATGTGGAGTAAGACTCACATATGTTAGAGTACTTTGTCACAACAGTAGGACATTCAACGGTGGCCTGAGAAGGCCACCTTGAACACCTATCTTGCTGGGAGCAAGAAATATGACTTCAGTAACAGCAAAATGAGACTGTAAAGTGCCCATAACAGTCCACCTAACACAATCCAGCAAGCAGTGCACTCGGTAAAAGAACCTTTTTACTCTTTAAAGCAAGAGGAGTACAACATACGCCATCACGCACTAAGGAAGGCCCCAAACACGGGCCTATGACCTCAGCAGACACGTGGCGTCAGCTCGTGGCAGTGTTTCAAGCACCAGGAAGGACAAATAACCGTGCCATAAGGAGGTTAAATTATCACCTGGGGCCCTGGCCAACCAGAAGTGTACTCAGTAAATCACTTGTAACTCTCTCAGCGAGAGGAGTACACTATTACATACACCAGTATGTTCAAAAGGTGGCCCAGAGGGCCTAATACCCGTAAAACATACAGCGTTAGTCTAGTGGCTATTAGGGTTCTAGGAGCAAAAAAAAGAACCAACCTCAATACTAGGTAGCTATTTAGCTCAACTAGAATTAAAACCCAAACTCAAGGAAGCAGAGGTCGAAAAACCAATCCTCAGACGAGGACGAGACGCTGTGTCGCCATGGCAACGCTTTGGGGAATCCCTTCAGCTTAAGCGCTCCTGAAGACGTGTACAATTAGTCCAATCGTGATTGGTGCAACGTCATCCCGTGACATACGCCGGCGGAATGCGGAAGCTATAAAGGAGCCGGCAAACACAGCTGTTTCAGCTACTGATCTGAGGCAAGCGGCTTCCAGGCATGCAGGAAATATGGCAAGGGGACGCAGCATCTCGTTCCCCTCTCAGGGAACCATGGTTACATGAGTAACCTGAGACGTTCCCTTTCGAGGGAACTCACGCTGCGTCGCCATGGCAACGCTTTTGGGAACGAATACCTGCGTCGCCATACTGACAGAATGCCTGTCCTGATGTGAAGCAGAAATGGCACAATCTAGGACATAAGCAACTGAGAGCCCGGCGTGGCCGGCAGGTCCAAACTATAGAACCTTATGAAAGTGTGTGGGGAAGACCAACCCGCCGCATCACAAATATCTTGGAGGGAGGCCCCCGACCATAGTGCCAAGGATGATGCCATACTCCGTGTGGAATGCTCCCTAAGAGGCAAAGGTGAAGGCAACCCGCGCACCTCATATGCCCTAGAAATGGCCTCTACAATCCACCTGCTGATGGTAGGCTTAGTAGCCAGGCAACCCTTTTTGGGGGCCCGAAGCACACTAGCAATTGATCTGATTTTCTCCAAAGAGAAGTCTTTCTGACATAGATCTGGAGGGCTCTAACTGGACAGAGTGAGCCTCTCGCGTTCAGCCGATGTTGGAGGAGGATGGAAGGCCTGGAGGACTGTGGACCTAGCCACATTAGTGGGTACCTTAGATACGTAACCTGGTCTGGGGTGCAGGATAGCCTTAACACCACCAGGGGCAAACTCCAAACAAGATGGAGCCACAGAGAGAGCTTGTAAGTCCCCAACTCTTTTGAGGGACGTAATAGCCAACAAAAATGCCAACTTAAGTGTGACAAAGTTGTCAGATGTTGTGTCCAATGGCTCGAAGGGTGCCAAGGATAACCCTTCTAGAACGACAGTCAGATCCCAGGAGGGAATTCTGACCTGAGCCGTAGGCCTCATCCTCAAAGCTCCACGGAGGAAACGAGTTATTAGATGGTGTCTCCCTAGGGATGCACCATCTAAAGGTGTGTGGAAGGCAGATATAGCCGCCACATACACCTTCAGAGTAGTTGATGTAAGACCAGCCGAAAAGCGGTCCTGGAGGAATTCCAGCACTGAAGCCACCGGGCAGTTAACTGGGTCGAGTTGACTCCTCCTACACCATATAGAAAATACTCTCCACTTGAGAGTATACAATTTCCTCGTGGAGGGAGCTCTAGAGTTAAGTATGGTCTCCACCACCTCAGCAGAGAGACCCGCATTTATGAGCTGATCCCCCTCAGGGGCCAGACCCAAAGTTTCCACATCTCCGGCCGGGGGTGAAATATTGAGCCCTCGGCCTGAGTCAGGAGATCTCTCCTGACCGGAATCTCCCACGGGAGACCGTCGAGGAGAGCTATTATGTCCGAGAACCACACTCGGGCCGGCCAGCACGGGGCTACCAGCAGCAGCCTGACCCCGTCCTGCCGAACTCTCTCTAGAACTCCAGGGAGCAGAGCGATCGGGAAAAATGCGTACAGCCGCAGCCTCGGCCACGGCTGTACCATGGCGTCCAGCCCCAGGGGGGCTGGATGAGCAAGGGAGAACCACAGAGGACAGAGCAAGTTATCTTGGCTCGCGAAGAGATCCACCTGCGCCCGTCCAAACTTTTCCCAAATGAGCTGCTCCGTCTCGGGGTGCAGTCTCCATTCCCCGGGCCTCAGCCCCTGCCTCGACAGGACGTCTGCTCCCACATTCAGATGCCCCGGGATATACATTGCTCTCAGAGAGAGCAATTTTCCCTGAGACCAAAGGAGGATCTGATGCGCCAGCTTGCATAAGGGGCGCGACCTCAGACCTCCCTGGTGATTTATGTAGGCAACCACTGCCGTATTGTCTGTATGAACTAGGACATGGTTGCCTCTGAGGTCTGGGAGAAAATGCCTTAAGGCTAGCCAAACTGCTAACATCTCTTGGTAATTTATGTGCCAAGAAAGATGCTTTTCGCTCCACAGACCTCGGGCAGAGCGGCCTTCCATAACCGCCCCCCACCCCGTGTTGGATGCATCTGTCGAGACTACTTTGCGATGACAGGACGCCCCCAACACAGGGCCTTGAGACAGGAACCAGTGTTTCTTCCATATGACCAGGGAACGAAGGCATCTGCACGTTACCTTGATCGTACGAAATGGGTTGCCCTTCGGGGAAAACCCTCTGGTCCTGAGCCACCACTGTAAGGGTCTCATGTACAGTAGGCCAAAAGTTATCACATTGGACGCTGCTGCCATGAGCCCTAACAGTCTCTGAAACTGTTTTATAGTGATGGATTGGCCTAGCTTGATTCTGGACACCGTTGCCAGAATCGACTCGATACGTGCAGGAGACAACTGTGCCCGCATCGTAACCGAGTCCCATATCACTCCCAGATACACCGTCCTCTGGACGGGAGTTAGCATGCTCTTTTTCGTATTCAGTCTCAGCCCCAGGCGTTTCATGTGGTCGAGCACAAAATCTCGATGCTGTGCTGCCAGCTCTTGAGACTGAGCTAACACCAGCCAGTCGTCTATATAGTTGAGCACCCGAATTCCCTGGAGTCTGAGAGGTGCTAGAGCAGCATCCATGCACTTTGTGAATGTGCGAGGAGAGAGCGCTAGGCCAAATGGAAGAACCCGATATTGGTATGCTACGCCCCCCGAAAGCGAACCTCAGGAACTTCCTGTGTTCCCGAAGGATGGATATATGGAAATACGCATCCTTCAAGTCTATCGTGACAAACCAACGATATCTATGGCCCCCTTTGCCAGTAGAGACTGAACTTCCTCCTCCATGACTTGTGCCTGTTCTGGGCCCACCACCATGTTCAAAATTCTGTTGAATCTTGGCGGGCGAGACCCGAACTGAAGTCTGTAGCCCTTGCAAATAGTGCGAGTGACCCAACTTGACACACTGGCTAGATTTTCCCATGCTGATAGAAAATCCACTAAGGGTACCAGCCTCTCGGGGCCAGCCCTGGCCACATTCGATGGAGCAGGTTCGGTGCCCTGAAGCGCGTCTGCGGCAGGGTTCAACTGATTTAATTTTTCTGGGACTTGGGCTTCAGCGGGATGAACCTCTGAAACGCTGCCGCCTGTTTTTTCGACTCCTGAAATCTCTCGACGACCGTAGAAACGGCGTCGCCGAAGAGACCAGAGGACGACAGCGGTGCATCAAGGAGGAAGGTTCTATCCCTCTCCTTAATGCCCGAGAGGTTCAGCCAGAGGTGCCTCTCCGTTGGCACTGAAGCTGCCATAGAGCGGCCGATGGCACGAGCCGTCTCCATTGTGGCACGGAGAGATAGATCAGTGGCCCGACGTAGCTCTTTAATATCGTCGGGCCGCACCTCATCAGCCTCATCCAAGTCCCTCAGCACTGGCCTGACCTGCTGCCATATACGCCTTGCCCACCAAAGATGATGTAGTACGGCATGGTTTGGTGGGCAGTGTCGGGGCTTTAAGGGACGACGCAGCATCAGGTGACAGATATGAAGCCAGGGTTTCTTCAACCCTGGGCATCGTCCCATAACCGTTCTGTTTGAGCCCCACCAGAGAGGAATAATGATGAACGGTGGGGCACGAAAGCCTGGAAGAATATGGCTTATTCCAGGATCTCGACACCTCAGTGTGGAGATCCTGGAAGAACGGCAAGCCCCGACGTGGAGGTTGCTGTACTGACTGGAGGAAGCGCTCATCTAGCTTGCTTTTACTGCGCTCCTCCTGTCTCTCGGCCGGCCAATCGATATTTAATTTCGCCACGGCACGAGAAACAACCTCCACAAGCTTCTCATACTGCTGTGATTGGGCTGGCGAGTCACCCAAATCACTCATTTCACAGTCAATGCTGAGAACATCCAGTTCCTCAGAACCAGACGGACTCAGCACCAATGGCTCGCACGGGGCGGAAGAAGCCGCGGAGCGGGCTTCCGGATCCCGGTGTTGAGCACTGGGCCCGGCGGTTGAGGGCTGAGAAAGGGCCGCAGCCGTCTCAACCCCCGCCGCCAGGTCCATTTGCGAACCCCACGACTGCAGGCGCCGAGCTGCCTCAGCAGCCGCGGGACCTGAGCCGCGGGGAACGCCAAACTGGTCGCTCTCGGAGAAAAGGGCCAGCCGGGAGCGGAGCGTTTTGATGGGAAATGCTTCACAGACTGGGCAGTCAGCCCTCTCAAGGGCTGATCGTGCATGCTCCGCTCCCATACAACAAACACAGAACTCGTGTGCATCTCCCTCCGTGACAAAATGAGAGCAGGGAGGAATGCACGGTCTGAAGTTCTGTTGTTGTTCACTCTCCATTTCTGATAATATATATATATATGTGTGTGTGTGTGTTTCAACAGGACAAACAACAGAAGATCAGAAAGCTGAAACAGCTGTGTTTGCCGGCTCCTTTATAGCTTCCGCATTCCGCCGGCGTACGTCACAGGATGACGTTGCACCAATCACGATTGGACTAGTTGTACACATCTTCAGGAGCACTTATGCTGAAGGGATTCCCCAAAGTGTTGCCATGGCAACGCAGCACGAGTTCCCTTGAAAGGGAACTCACCCTGAGAGGTCAGCCACTCAGTAACGTACTCAGTAAAAGCACTTTTTACTCTTAAAGTGAGAGGAGTACACAACTGAACTCCAACGCGCTACACAGGAGGCCCAGAGGGCCTACCCTTGCAAACACGTGGCATCAGCTAGTGGTGACCATGACCATACCAGCCAGCAGGCCATGCACTCAGTGAAAAACCACATATCATTCTAAAACAGAAGGAGTGCATACTCCGCCACCATACTCTACGAGAGGTCTGACCTAGGGCCTACTCTTAGCAGAGGTGGGGCGTGGCCAATGGTGGTAATGGACCAAATTCACAAGCATCGTGCCAACATGTCAGCTAAAAAGGAGGCCTTATGGGGCCTTCGAGTTCAGCAACACGTGGCGTTCAGCTAGTTTGAACATATAAACACAAAACTGTGCCAACATGTAAACTAAAAAGGAGGCCTAGCAGGGCCTACCACTCTAGCCACACGTAGTGTCAACCAGTGAATACATAACACAAAACTGTGCCAACATGTAAACTAAAAAGGAGGGCTATTAGGGCCTACCACTTTAGTGACACATGGCGCCAGCTAGTGATAATAAGGGGACCAAGCTCAAAGGGAACCAGCTCTAACCCAGCAACCGTTGTGGGAGGCTAACACAACCGGCTAGTGGCAATCATAACCACACCAGCCAGCAGGCCATGCACTCAGTAAAAGCACCTTTTACTCTTTAGAGCAAGAGGAGTGCACACTCCGCCACCATACTCTACGAGAGGCCTGACCTAGGGCTTACTCTTAGAGACGGGCATGGCCAATGGCAGTGATGGTAACCACACAACCTGAGCTAAGGTCTCCAAAGTTATATGCAATATAGCTGTTGTAAGATCACCAAAGGGAGCTAACAGAAACCAGACTGCGAAAGCGGTTCTAACACTACCCTTAGTATGCAATCCAACAGGTGATGCACTCAGTGACACACAATAAATCCTAACTGGGGAGTATAATAGTCACCACGCTCTCAAATAGAGGCCAATTTCACAAGCCTACTATTATGAGAACAGGTGCTAACCTGTGGCAGCACTAGAGTAAAGCTCACATAAACAAATGTAGGGCAAAAAGGCTAGAACTCAAAGCAAACACAATGCTTTGAAAATACATGCCATCCTAAAGAGGATAAATGCTCTCACCAAACAGATTCAGCAAATCTGTGCTGAGCCCTAGAGGACGGAGGCTAAAAAGCTAGCACCGTCAACTCAAACTTGAATGTTAATTCAAGTGGCTCAGGGGAAAGACAAATTTATAGCATGAATGAAATTCTAGAGAGTGGGGCCTAGCATACACTGCATAAACTTATCTACGCAAAGATAAGGGTAATAACAGTCTACAACCTTAGCTGTTAAACTCAAACAATTGCACCTACATGTACAAGGGGAAATGAGCATACGGCCTAACAACTCCTTCAGGAGGAGGCCAGAACTAGGAACTATACAACCTGACAAGGGATAGTCATACATAGGGTAGTTAACAAACACACCTAACCTAGCTCTAGCCTGGCCGCTAAGCTGCGGGCCTACAGGGCCAGACGCCTAGTAAAGCCTGGGCTTCACCTCCAAATCTCATGGATAAGAGAAAGAAAGCGAAGCTCACAAGCAAACAATGTCAGGCGGCCGATTAAGGCCGATCTAAACATAGATGCTAACTGAAGTGACGAGTGCTAACTCAAACTACTCTAGCAAACAGCAGATGAGAAGCTACTCTAAACAACAGATGGCTAAGAGGCGGCCATTTCTTGGCCTGCACAATATATCGTTCTAGCCAACCTATCAAACTTCAGTTTGCCCAAAACCCAGGAGGCGGAGGAAGAAGGGGCGAGGGCAGATGTAAAGTTGCCCTCGCAACGAGAGGGAATCGATTACTGATGCTACTGGCATATGTGATCGATCACCTCCTTTAAAACCTGCTTCTTCCTCCTCGAGTCCAGCCGTCTCTGCGCCTTGCTCCGAAAAGGAGGAGGCGCCCGAGTGGCCATATTGGACCTCTGGCCCTGTCTCTGAGCCTCAGCTCGAGATGGACCAGCCTCCTGACTAACTACATACTCAGAAAAACTATACAGGAAAAACAAGGTCTTATTTTAAAACATAAAATATAGACCCAGCTTACCTTCCTGTGGCTCAAAGACCGAAGATTCCTCATACTCCTTTTTCTCTACATAAAAGGATAGAATCTAGGGTTCTTTTAAGCCTAAAAGATCCTCTCATTATCAAACCGGAAAAGCGGGCCGACAGAAAAATAATCACTATGGGCCCAGCCATCAGTCTGACCATAAGAAGCATCTGAGCATGATATATGTTCTATAAAATATATACACATGCATATACACAAATATATATATATATATATATATAGGAGGTGGAAGAAGAAGAGGAGAGGGTAGATGTAAATCGCCCTTTTGCAGCTGGGGGATCGATTACAAACGCAGTGGTGTTTACAATCGATCACCCATCTCACTCTCGCTTCTTCCTCCTCCCGTCTGTCTGGGCTCAGATACAAATCTGAATGGCTAGGGGTTTTTCCATGCCCTCCCGATCTCAAACGTGGAGATCAGGAAGAAATGGATAGCTTATGGGAGCTGCAGCGTTTATGGACAGAAAGGAACCGCTCGTCGAGCCGTCCACGTGCGGCCCCTTTCTTAACGCGCCCTCGCGGCAGCCGCAGCCTGCCAGAAGCGCGTCCCAAAAAACACCAGCAGCTCCGCATACACAGCAGCCAGAGGAGCGCTTGCTGCCGGACGCGATGATGTCAAACACGGACATCATCGTCATCCAACAACTCATCCTCATCAGCCCCGGGGGAGCTGAGAGAGAATACAACTCTCTCAAACTTCCCAACAAGCTCACCTGCAAGCCTCATGATTGCAGCCGCCGTTTTGCCTCAGCACAAACGGGGCCAGAATCACCAGGCACAGATGCAAACACCTCTTCTCTCGAGAAGAGTGCCAAACGAGAACGGAGCGTCCCAATAGGGAGACGCTCACAGTAAATAACAGAAATACACATAGACAGCGCCCTCAAGCACTGTCTATGCGCACTCCTCTCCCAGACAGAAAATGCCCAGAAATGTGTATATCAAGTGTCAAAACCTGGGACACGGATGAACACACTCTCTTGAACATTTGTAAGGCATAATATAGATTCCCCTACCGGACTCGATACAATCGCAATCAGACAGAACAGTCCCGAAAGACGAAAAGATACTGACTGTTTCTCCAGGCGCTCCTTATATACTTCCGGGTCACGCCATATGACGTCATAGGCTGTCGCCGGCCAATAGGATTGGAGTTTTTGATATGTGGCTTTCAGACATCAGCTCACGTGTTACGTTCCCCATAGCGTTTCAAACGCAGAGCGAGTTCCCTTTCGAAAGGGAACACTTATTTAAAAATAAAAAAGACAATAATTACCACTTTAACCAGCAGGTGGCGGCAAAGTAGCATTTATTTGAGCATATATCAGCCATTTCCTCTAATCATTTTTCACTTCGTTTTTGACTAAATATTAAACATTATAAAATAACTAGGTTTAAAAATACATTTTGTCAATGTGAAGTATGAAGTACTCACAAAATCTTAAGAAAAACAATAATTTTTATTGTGAATTAATTACACAGAAAGCGAGCACCGCGCTTTCCTTTTGTAATCACAGCAGCTGTCAGTCAGTGCAGCGCAAGATCAATGATTTCAGCACACTTGTAAAAACACACATTTTATTCAATTAATCTAACTAAAGTGCACAATAAATATTTAATTTTTGAAGCTTTTTTTCACATAAAAGTGTGAAAACTGATGGTTGAATTGGATTTAGCCGAGGAGGAACACTGGGGTACGTCTTTATTTATTTTTTATGCTGTCTCAGGTTACGTATGTAACCATGGTTCCCTGAGAACAGGGAACGAGACTCTGCGTTTGCAAACGCTATGGGGAACATCGCGTGACTCGGTGTCTGAAAGCCAACTATCCAATAACTCCAATGCCTATTGGCCGGCGACAGCCTATGATGTCATGCGGCGCGACCCGGAAGTATAAAAGGCGCGCCTGGGGAAGCAGTCATTATCCATCATCTTGAGGGACTGTTCAGCAGGCAGCCCGAAGCATGGCAAGGAAACGCAGAGTCTCGTTCCCTGTTCTCAGGGAACCATGGTTACATACGTAACCTGAGACGTTCCCTTTCGAAAGGGAACTTCTACTCTGCGTTTGCAAATGCTATGGGGAACGATATACCCACGCCGCCATGCTTGAGGAGAGTGCCTGCCAAGAAATATGGCTGAGACAAAGGCTCCAGAGCAGTTAGAGAACTGCTTGGCAACTCCCCCTCGGGTCACACCAGGCTGTCAGTGACAGCATTCCCTTTGGCCAACAGCCCAAGCTGAACTTCAAGAAGGCCTTCCTCAGAGGGCCTACAGAAGCTGCTAAGGCGTCTGGAACCAACTTTTCCGAAGAGAAAGTGGTCCCTTTAAGGGAATGTGGCCCGGAACCGAAAGGAACCTTGGCCAGTCACTAGAGGGGAACGAAATCACCCCTAATGCCACCAGGGAGGCCGACCTGGTCTGTCATGAGACAAACTTAGTCTTGGCCAATCCTGTCTGAATACAGAGCCTCTAAAAACACATTCTTCATAGAAGATAGTAAGTAAGAGTGACTGCAAATAGGCAGAACAAACTGAAACCCACGTGTAGAGATGGGCATCCTGGAGAGCAGAACTCAGCTGAGTGCTATGGACCCTCATATTGAGGGGAGTACAATCCACTCATCCTAGGATCTACTCAGTGCTTAATTAACGCACTGAGGAGGCTGTGCGCTAGAGAACCCTAATACAGGGGAGCACAAACCAGCCTGAGGCTGAATCTTAGGAGGAGGCCTGATTAAGGCCTATCACCATGATCAGCTTAGGGAGCTAAGCACTATTACAAACATAACCCTAAAAGGGAAGTACAAAGCTCACCTAACAGGTGGACCATGCAATGGGCACATACTCATGGAGACCGAGGAGGGGCCTACAGCATGATAGTAGCTATATGTGAAAACAGAAGTATATTCAGAAAGTGGCCTGGTTTTTAAGGGCCACCCTGAACAGCTGTCTTGCTGGGGTAGACAGACGACTTCAATGGCAGCATAAGAGGCTGCAAAGTGCCCGCATGACAATCCACCTAACACAATCCAACGAGCAGTGTACTCAGTAAAGCACCTTTTACTCTTTAAAGCAAGAGGAGTACAGCGTACACCAACACGTATTAAGGAAGGCCTGGAGGGGCCTATAACCTCAACAGACACGTGGCATCAGCTCGTGGCAGTGTTTAGGCCCCAAGGACGATAAACAACCAGACAAAAAGGAGGTTGGATTTATCACTTGGGCCTCTGGCCAACGAAAGTGTATACAGATAATTCTCAAAGAGAAATACACACAAACATACACCAGTGTGTTCAAAAAGGCGGCCCGTAGGGCCTAGCAACCTCTAAGACACACGGCGTAAGTCTCGTGGTCGTTTCTAGGAGCACAAAAGATCCACCCTAGGCGCTAGGTGGCTCTTAGCTCAACTAGAGTAGAATCAGACTCAGGGAGGCAGATGTAGGTTAAACCAAACCTTAGTAAGGTTTCACTACCATAATCAACCTGAGGAGCCAGCCACTCGGAAGCACCTTGTTACTCTCATAGCGAGAGGAGTACATGACTGAACTCCACATGTTACACCGGAGGCCGAAGTAGGCCTACCTTAGTAAACACGTGGCATCAGCAAGTGGCTACCATAACCATACCACCCAAAAGGCCATGTATTAGAAGTTTCCAAGATGGAATACATGAAAAACGCCACCAAACATCGTGAACAGGCCTGTTAGGGCCTATCCGACAGCGATGGGGCGTGGCCGAGGGTGGCATGGTTTCCCAGGCATCCTGCCAACAAGTCGACTAGAAAAGGAGGCCTTAAGGGGCCTCCATTCCAGCATCAAGTGGCGATCAGCCTGTTTACAGATTAAAAACACAAACTGTGCCAACATGTGAACTAAAAAGGAGGCCTGAAGGGGCCTGCCGATTCAATGACACGTGGCTTCAGCTCGTGAATTTAAGGGAACCAAGCTACAGGGAACCAGCTTTAACCCAAATAACTATGGGAGGCTAACTGCGACCTGCGCTAGGCTACACATTCCAACAGGCAATGTACCCTAAACATGTGACTAAAGGGAACCAAACAAAGCCAACATGGTCTAAGGGAGGCTATTACAAGCCTACTACCTCAAACAGACACATGGCAGGGCCTGTGGCAGTGTAAATCTGTAAGAATATGTGAGCAAACTTATGATCAGTTGAACAGCATTGTACAAACAACTGCTAACTAGAAGGAGGCCGAGTATCATAAGGCCTACAATCCGAGTTATATGCAATATAGCTGTTAACAAGATCACCAAGGAGGGAGCTAAATAAATACCAACTTTCCTCCAAAAGTGGTTCAAACTACCCTGAGTATGCAATCCAACAAGTGATGCACTCAGTGACACAAATGAACCTCTTAACTGGGGAATATGAGTCACCATATACTCGAATAGAGGCCACTTTACAGCAAAAGGGCCTACTATTATGAGAGCAGGTGCTAACCTGTGGCAGCATAAGTAAGCTCACATACCAATGTAGGGCAAAAGTCTAGAACTCAAAGTAACACAAACTTTGATATACATGCTGTTTTAAAAGGAAAAAAACACTCTCTGTACAGATTCTCAAATCTGTTCTAAGCCCTAGAGGACAGGAGCTAAAAAAAACTAGCAACATCAACTCAAACTTGATAATACAAACATCAAGTGGCTCAGAAGAAAATCATTTCCATGAAAGTTCTAGAAAGTGGGGCCTAGCACACACCTGCATAACTTATCTACGCAAAGGGCCTACCACATGAGAAACAGCATCAGGGAGTCAAAAACAGTCTACAATCTAGCTGTTAAACTCACAATTGCACCTACACAAGCAAGGGGATAATTGGGCATACGGCCTAAACAACTCCCTCGGGAGGAAGCCAAAACTAGGAAATACACATCCTGCAAAAGGATAGTAAATACATATGGGGTTAACCACACATCACCTAGCTCTAGCCTGGCCGCTAAGCTATAGGCCTATTTATTACAACAGGCACCATAACAAAGCCTGATCTCCACTTCCAAATCTCATGATGAGAAAAATAAAGCGAAGCTCAAAGCTAAAATGTCAGGCGGCCGGTTAGGGCCGCCGTAGACACATAAACTGAAGTAATGTGTGCCAACTCAGACTATACTGAAAAATAGCTGAGAAGCTACTCATATATAGAGAAAAAACTAAGCGGTAGCCATTTTGTGGCCTGCTCAGTCAGTCTCAACACTCCAGTTCTGCCCAAAAAAACCCTTAATAGTTTACATTTATTGTTACATGTTCAGGAAAATTATACAGGAACAAAACAAGGTCAAACATTTAAATAATTAAATCAGACCTTGTCTTACCTTCCCGTGGCTCGAAGACCAAAGACTCCTCCTTCACATGTTTGAATGGGAAGGATGAAATCCATGGTTCTAAAAGCCCAAAGAACCCTTTCACTATCAAGCCAGAAGGCGGGCCTTCAGAAAAAATTTTCATCATGGGCCCGGCCGTCAGCCTGACTGTTCAAAGGTGTCGTCCTGAACATGCACAGTGAATTAAAACGCCCGGGAGGCTGAGGAAGAAGGGCGAAGGCAGATGTAAAATTACCTTCGCCAAGAGAGGGGATCGATCAGCGGCGTTGCTGGCGCCGGTGATCGATCACCTCTCTTAAGTCCATCTTCCTCTTCCTCGTATCCCGCCGCTTCTGCGACTTACTCCGAGGTGGAGGAGGCGCTCGAGCGGCGACACTAGATCTCTGGCCCTGCCTCTGAGCCTCGGCTCGAGACGGGCCAGGGCCTCCCGGCTGTCTGGGCCCAGGATTGGACCTGAGCGGTATGCAGTTCTTATACGCTGCTGAGCGCGCCTTCGCCTCCCTGAACTTTCCGACAACCGTCTCAACGGAGCTGCCGAAAAGTTCAGTTGGCGAAACCGGGGCATCGAGGAGAGAGCCCTTCTCTTTCTCCCCAATGTCCGCCATGTTCAGCCACAGATGCCTCTCCATGGCCACCATGGCCGCCATCGATCTCCCAATCGAGGCGGCCGTCTGCTTGGTGGCCCGGAGAACGAGATCTGTGGTGCGGCGCAGCTCAACTACTGCATCAGGGGACAAACCCTGCCCCTGATCCAGGTCCTTCAGCAGATCAGCCTGGTAGGCTTGCAACAGCTTGCAAGTTCAGACGAGATGTAACTTTAAGGGGTCTGGACGGCAGAACCGGAGCTCTCAGTGTCGGTGCACTGCCTGTGACAAGATAGTTAGCAAACGTCTCGTCAATAGGTGGCAGCGACACATACCCATGCTGGCCCAATCCCTCCACATCAGCGAAATTCCCCCGCTGATGTGGATGAATTCTGGCCGAGTATGGGTTCTTCCATGCCTTCTTGATCTCTACGTGAAGATCTGGAAGGAATGGAAGGCTCACTGGAGTTAGGGGTTGTGGTCAGAAAGAAACTGTCCATCTAACCTGCTGCGAACGGGGTCTTTCTTCACGCGCTCCCACGGCAGCTGCAGCCTGCTGGCGGCGCGTTCCACAACCTCTAGTAACTCGGCATATGCTGGGCAGGGAGGCTTGGAGAAAGAAGCAGTCGCAACTCCTTCTTCCTCCACTGCCATCTCCTGCTCACGGGGGCTAGCAGCCAGAAGAACACTCGCTCCTGGATCCGATGATGTCAGTGATAAGACATCATCGTCATCCAGGAGCTCATCCCCGCCAGCCGCCGCCGGAGGCTGAGAGACTCTAACACCCCTCTCAAACTCCGTGGCGAGCTCCATCTGCGAGCCCCATGAGTGCAGCCGCCGCTCTGCCTTGGCACGAGCAGGGCCGGACCCACCAGGCGCAGATGTTGACGCCTCTTCCCTCGAGAAGAGGGCCAGGCGGGAACGGAGCGTTTTCATGGGAATACGCTCACAACTCTCACAGACAGCGCCCTCAAGCACTGTCCGTGCGTGTTCTTCCCCCAGACAGTGCACGCATAGGGTGTGCGGATCTTCCGGAGTCAAGAATCTCGGGCATGGATCCGCACACTTCCTAAAGCGTTTCTCCTTGTCCTCAGACATATTTAGAGATGTACTCACAAAATCTGGAAGTTATTCACGACAGTGGCAAGACACAGACAGTCCCGAAAGACGATGAGACAATGACTGCTTCCCCAGGCGCGCCTTTTATACTTCCGGGTCGCGCCGTATGACGTCATAGGCTGTCGCCGGCCAATAGGCATTGGAGTTATTGGGTAGTTGGCTTTCAGACACAGAGTCACGTGACGTTCCCCATAGCGTTTGCAAACGCAGAGTAGAAGTTCCCTTTCGAAAGGGAACTAAATTAATGCTATGCCTGACTATTTAAGTGACTATATTCTGATTATAAACTAATTATTACACTACTGATGCTCAACACACCAGCAAATGACATCTCACCGGAAGTTTTCGAGCTGGCTTATATTAATGCGGAAGTTCTAAAGAACGCTCTGTGCATATAGTCCATTAATCACATCCAAATTTAAAGTGTTTGTGTGTGTACATTATGTGTACTTTGTATATTCATATGTATAATATGTATATGTAAATACACAAATGTATTAAGAAATACATGTAAAATATATAAAATGTATATTGCATATACATAATATACATAATATATCAGTGATATATATCAGTGGCGTGTGGTCAATATAAGCTGCGAATGCTCTGCATACCCAAGCCATTCGTGGACTCGGCAACTAATATTAACATTATAAATTACCATTAAATCCCTTGTTTGAGGTGTACCATAAAGCCTACATGATTGGAAATGCGTATGTAACTGTCCGTAATTTATTTATTTGCCAAACGACGGTAATTTTCTTTAAATCTGCCAGTTACGGAGACTTCTGGGTAAGCTGATCTCCAGCAGCTTTTGCGCCTTCACGCTTTTGTTATGGAGCGTCATCATTGTAGCGCGTTCTCATTGGTTTGCTGGCCTATGAGAGTTTTCATGGGCAGGATAAGCTATGAGCGAACCGCTCGCCCAAGAGGAAAAATGAGCTGCTGCGAGATCTCGATCACCGAAAATCACATTTTATTTGATACAAAACTAACTAGACTTAACCAAATGGGGGGGAAAAAATCATAACTAAAACTATTTTCATAGTATTTCATTTTCTCCATGGATTTTTTTATGAAAACTTATAAATTGTTTAAGACAGTCCTACTGTAACCAAAGAGTAAAGAAGTATAAGTTCTTTGCTGTAACTAGGCCTATCAGAGGATGTTAATCAATAGTCTATTTATTATAGCCTACTTATATTTATTATAATTACATTTTATTTTTAATTTATAATAGGCTGCTAATACTTATGTTATACTTATTTTTAATTATTAGTTTAAAAAATACTTCTAGCATACATTTAAACTGACGCCATGGTGTTTTTCATTTGTCGTGTCTGATTTAGATCTGTGTCCTGAACTGATACGTTTAAAGGTGAAGTATGTCGTTTCTGTGACACTAGCGGCACCTAGCGGAATACAAAAATACAGCATATTTTGCAAACGCACCTTTCACATGTCGCGCCTTCGTCGACTCAGACATCACAAAAGCTCTTACAGGTGCTTGTGAAGACACGTCTCAACAGGTAAATATGGGCTACTCTCAATAAAAGGTCCAACACAGAAATACTTATCTGTACTTAACACTCGCTGTGTTGCTATTTGCCATGAGCAAGCAAATGAGTAAACTAACATTAAGAACGTGAGCGTCTCGCATATTAGCTATAAACCCTTTCAACGTAACTGCATCGGCCACATTTTTTACATGACGCACCACCCAGCATACCCGGTTAAAAAAGTCACCGCTCGCCACTGATATATATATATATGTATATATGTGTGTGTGTGTATATATATATATATATATATATATATATACATACATATACATATATGCAAAATATACATATGTAAACACACACTTTTAATTTGGATGTGATTAATTGATTTGACAGTTTGACGACCCTAACATGATTTCTGATTTATAAGTTTGTTTCCTCATGGGGACAAACATTTTTCCCCTCAAGGATAAAGATAAGTTAAGTTATACTTAGAGTTAGTTAGTTAGCATGGTAACTTACTCTGTGAACCTAACCTGGTCGGGAGCAGGTTTTCTACTGTAAACCCAGAATTTCTTTGGGTCCCCTTCGCCATTTTAACATTTACATTTACATTTAGTCATTTACTTTTATCCAAAGTGACTTATGGGGCGTTCACACCAGACGTGACTTGCGCGAATAAATCGCGCTATTCGCGTCTAGTTGGACACTTGAACATTTTGAGTTTACTCGCTTCATTCGCGCATGACATTCGCTTCATTCGCGCGTGAAATTCACTTAACACCAGACACGAATTCGCGTCATGAGAGGGGCTCTCCCACTCCTTTCAATATGTGTCCCAGACTCTTCCACTTCTTTCTGCACACTTCTTCTGAATAAACACAACTCGTCAGCGGGAAAGTAGTTGTAAAATACGGCGAATAAGCTCAATTTGCTGGCTTTAGCTAGCTTGTAGTCTCAATATGTATATATGTAGCTCAAATTGAGTAAAGACCGTTTTTTACAACTTACCAGATTGTCTGACCTCCTCACTCACTTTCTTCCAAGCAAAATCCTTTTTATTCCTGTTTCTATAAAAGTATGAAGATGTATCGTACAGCGATGATGGTTTTTTCCTCCATTGTTGTTTCGATTTCTGCCTCCGCTCGCTACGTCGTAATCACGTCACTACTAGAGCAAGCTCCTGATTGGTTAATGCGGCGTGAATTTTCGCCAAAGTTCAGATTTTTCAACTTGCGCAATTCACGTGAATCACGCATTACACGCGTCAAATGCCCGAAACTCCCAATTCGTGCCGCGTCATTCACGCGAATCGCGTCATTCGCGCCGCCTAGTTTCAAATGCAATTAACTTTGGGTGTGGTCGACTTATTTTCACAGGAGTCACCTTTTTATTATTCTCATCAGAGCTCCATTGATCATGGCTTTTCGCTGTCACGGTGCATACACTTAACTCAGAGTTAGTCTACTCAAGAGTTGACTAAAGTAACTCAGTTCAGCTGTTCTGAAACAGTCAACTTGGAGTTAAAGTTTTAACTCAGAGTTGGCTAACCCTCCTTATTGAAACGACCCCCCTGTAAGGAGAGATTTTGTCCCATTAATGTAATGTAAACCTGAACCACACACAGACACACACACTAAACCTACTTTACATTTTATTTACTTAATAGGTTTCTGCTGTTTGGGAACTTGTTGGAATTGATTTACTAGGACCGTTACCTGAAACTGCAAATGGATTTCAGTACATCCTCACAGCAACCGACTACTTCTCGAAGTGGGTTGAGGCCTTTCCTTTAAAAACAAAGACCGCCACTGAAGTAGCAAGACATCTCTGTTCCATTATTTATAGACATGGCTGTCCCCAGAGAATTCTTTCAGATCAAGGACGAGAATTTGTAAATGAAGTAAGTGCATTTAAAAATTATTATGAATTAATTGATTTAGGTTTAGTCCCAATGTCTTCATTTTTAGATTTACACAAGTTGTAATATTTTTCCAATGCACATACCTGCATTCAATTATTGTATGTTTTAAGGAGCTTTTCATCTATTTCCACAGAGTAATTTTTTTGGTAATACTATAGTGCCAAGTTATCACTATTAACTTCTAGTGCCTTATTCTGCAAGACCTTATGCTAGATCCTTAATCCCTAATATCTAAACTTAAGGGACAGTTCACTCAAAAATGAAAATTCTGTCATCATTTACTCACCCTCAAGTTGTTCCAAACCTGTATAAATTTCATTGTTCTGCTGAACACTAAAGAAGATATTTTGAATAATGTTTGTAACAGTTTTCGGTCACCATTCAACTCCATAGTATTTTTTTTTTCCTACTATGGAAGTCAATAGTGCCCGAAAACTGTTTGGTTACAAACATTCTTCAAAATATCTTCTTTAGTGTTCAACAGAAGAAAGAATTTCATGCACGTGAAATTCTTGAGTTCTAGTTGTTCTTGAAACAACTAGAGGGTGAGCAAATAATGACAGAATTTTAATTTTTGGGTGAACTGTCCCTTTAACAACTACTTTACTAATATTACTATGCAGTAGTCATAGTTACTTGTTAGTTAATGTGCATTGTACTATAATCTAAAGTGAGCCCTTTTTTTCTTAAGCTTAACCACAGGCTTTGTGAAATGTTGTACATCAAAAGAAGCGTGACAGCAGCTTACCATCCTCAAACAAATGGCCTCGATGAAAAGACCAACGATAACATTAAACGGTACGTTTTATTACCAATTTTATTACCATTTACTTTAAATTTTGCACTAAATAGGTTATAAATACATTTTTAGAAAGGCTTTCATACAACAGGTTTATAAGCCTCTGTTTCATTTTAGAGCCCTGAAGAAATTGGTTAATGACCAGCAAAATGACTGGGATTTTTATCTGGAGGCCACCTTGTTTTCTTTAAGATCCAAGGTCCACACCACCACAAAACACTCCCCTTTTCTTCTAATGTATGGGAGAGAGGCAGTGTTCCCTGCAGAAGTTCCTGTTGAAATGCCAGTGAGTGTGCTTGTAGAGTCATTTCAGCAATTTATCATAATAGCCTATGTCAAAAGAATCGTACTTGATGGAGGTATGTTTAGCCTTGAAATCATTGGATACTGTAGATATAGGGCTGGGTAAAAAATATTGATGTCTCGATTTTAATCGATTCTCATTTTTACAAACCTATATCGATTCATATGTCCCAAGAAACTATTACTCTAGCTTGTTTATTGCTGATGAATGAACACAACAAGCTTTGTGCTTTGTTACTTTTGATAAACAAAGTCTCAGATTTTAAACTCTGTCCATCTTATTTTGAAATTCAAACAATAAATACTGTTTTCGTACTCTGTAATGCGGTGACGTATTAAGCAATGCGCTTCAGATCAAGTGAAGCGGAAGCATGGATGAGCGCACAGCACATGTGAATGGATCATCTCTTCCTCTATCTTCAATACCAGTTATGCTCAAAGATATATTATTTACATGCTAGTACTAAGATTCTCAAACAAAGCTAAATATTCAATAGGTGCATCCCAGTTCGAAAAAGTGCACTTCAATTATGCCAGATGATGCACTTAAATAACCAAAAATAAAAATAAAAAATAAAATGAAGTGTGGCATGCTGGGCACTTCATGCTGTCATCTCAAGACTTCCTTAAATAAAAAAAATTAGCACCAACTGCCACTGTTTTTTAAGTGTATGATACAGCTTTTGTTGTGAGGTCAGTCATATATTCATTAGGATAATAAGCGTGAATGAGGAAAGCAATAACTTCATAACATTCTTTCTATGGTGATTTGGTGAGCAGGACAGCGCTGGTCAATGGATTGACCAACCATGTTTTTGTACAGCAAAGGACCTCTTCTCATGCTACCATGGGCTTTCCAATTACATACATACATACACATGTAATTTTTAAATATTGCACAGTTTTATTTAATTTTTCAAATTAAACTGCTTTATTTTTCAGCTGTCCACCATCAGTCTCCCTGTGGAATCTAATTTTAGTGAGTATGTAGTTTCTGATAAAAAGAAGAGAGATGAGACCAAAGAAAAGGCGAAAGAAAACATTGGTAAATCACAAGAGAAACAGAAAGAAGCATATGCAAAAAAGGTCCAGAAGAAGTACAAATATTTGATTTACAAAGTTGGTGATGAGGTTCTTCTGATGAACATGAGGAAGCATGGAAGAAAAGGAGAAAGGATTGAACCTGATTTCTGAGGACCCTACATCATTGAGAGACTCAGTGGCAAACTTGTCACGTTAAAAAAACCTGGAGGGATAACTTTTAAAACGAAACATAACATTGGTCACATTAAACCATACAGAAGAAGCCAAACTGGAAAAGTGTCTACAGAGAGCCACAGTTCTTTCAAGATACCTCCTGGTATCTCAGTCTCCAACGGGTCTACAGAGAGCCACAGTTCTTTCAAGATACCTCCTGGTATCTCAGTCTCCAACGGGTCTACAGAGAGCCACAGTTCTTTCAAGATGCCTCCTGGTATCCCAGTCTCCAATGGGTCTACAAAGAGCCACAGTTCTTTCAAGATTCCTCCTGGTATCCCAGTCTCCAACGGGTCTACAGAGAGCCGCAGTTCTTTCAAGATACCTCCTGGTATCTCAGTCTCCAACGGGTCTACAGAGAGCCACAGTTCTTTCAAGATGCCTCCTGGTATCCCAGTCTCCAATGGGTCTACAGAGAGCCACAGTTCTTTCAAGATGCCTCCTGGTATCCCAGTCTCCAACGGGTCTACAGAGAGCCACAGTTCTTTCAAGATGAGTTGATTGATTGATACATCAAGATGATCATGATTGAGTTATTTCCACTTCCTCTTTCTGTCCTGTACAATTTTTGTTCGGTTTGCAAGAGCGTAGGTTTGCATATGTAAGTTAGGGACATGTCCTTACCAATATTTAAGGAGAACAGAATTGTCCCTCCTAATATTTCAGCAAACTCAATCACATTATGTATTTCCGATGTGCAGAGTAGGGGCTGGGTTGTTGTTGTTTCTTTCAACGTAAAGACCAAACCTACGCCCTTGTTTGGCACGTTCATTTTGCCCAGTTAATTTTACGTTGGCCCGTTGGCCCGTTGGCCCTGTCAGGTTGATTTAATTGCAATACTTGACAACACTAACTTTGTCTTTCTTTTTCAGTAATGAAGGTCTGGGCTGCAAAAGTCACCAGTCAAGTAGAAGCAGTTGTTGGGCCATATAAGCTCTATGACACTTCTTTTCATTCACTGCGAGGGACTGAGTGGCTATCTGATGAAGTAAGACTCAAACTGAAAAAGAAAGTATATATTCTTATGCTATGGGTGGCCTTTGTCTTATTTGGCTGCATGTCTAAATGGCTTATAAACCCAGAATCTGATTCTACAATTACAATTATTATTCACACAATTATTAAAGTTGAATTATTTTCCACAAAAACAAAGTTTATCTCTATTCATGTATATTTTTCTTGATATAGGTAATTGATGCATACCTGCACCTGGTCATTGATAAACAACAGGTATGTATAGAATGTCTTTAGCAAACGTGTTTAGCAACATTAGTTTCATTTTTATACATTGGTCTTAGAGAAAATAATGTCAAAACCTGGGAAATATGCAATATTTCTTTATTAAGGCATTTTACCAGAATTTGCCTTTAATACAGCTGACAAACTTATTAGAGTAGATTAATACAACTTTTGAATGTTGAATGTCATCTATCAGAACATCTGCCAGTTGGTTCAGACAGAGATGTTGAAGGAAATCTACTTCTCACACTTCTTTCCAAAACTGCCCACACTTCTTTCCATAACTGCCCACAGTAGTTCAATAATATTCACGTCAGGTGATTCAGCTGACAAGGGCAGATGATAAAGTTTATTTTAGTGCTCCAACTGTCCATGTTTTATGCACATAACAATCTTTTCTTCACATTTTAGCAGTGGTGTCTGACATAAAAAGTTTTAGCAATTGCAGTTCTTTGACTGATGTTAGCTTTCTGTGGTCAGTGGTCAAAAATTTCAGTTTTTGAAATATTCTCCCACTATTCTTTGGCTTGCCATGCTTTGTGAACATAGTCAAAATCATAGAGACTGTTGTTCTTAAAACACTGAACAACTGGGCGGCTGAGAAGCATGATTCGTCACTCCAGAGAACACGTCTCCACTGCTCTAGAGTCCAGTGGCGGCGAGCTTTATACCACTGCATATGACGCTTTGCATTACACTTGGTGATGTAAGGCTTGGTTGCAGCTGCTCGGCCATGGAAACCCATTCCATGAAGCTCTCTACGCACTGTTCTTGGGCTAATCTGAAGGCCACACGAAGTTTGGAGGTCTGTAGCTATTGACTCTGCAGAAAGTTGGTGATGTCTGCGCACTGCGCCTCAGCATGCGCTGACCCCACTCTGTGATTTTACGTGCCCTACCACTTTGTGGCTGAATTGCTGTTGTTCCCAATTGCTTCCACTTTATGATACCACTAACAGTTGACCGTGGAATATTTAGTAGTGAAGAAATTTCACGAATGGACTTATTGCACAGGTGGCAACCTATCACGGTACCACGCTTGAACTCACTGAGCTCCTGAGAGCGACCCATTCTTTCACAAATGTTTGTAGAAGCAGTCTGCATGCCTAGATGCTTGCTTTTATACACCTGTAGCCATGGAAGTGATTGGAACACCCAAATTCAATGATTTGGAGGGGTGTCCCAATACTTTTGGCAATATAGTGTAGCTCCTCATGGAGCAGGTGAAAACCAGACATTCTGCTTCCTTCATGTTTGGTGTGTTGTGTGTATATAGTATGAAACAAGTAAGTGGATTTATGCACTGTATTTGTTAATGGTGGTGTTAAAGATGTATGATCCATTTATGAGCATCCTGAATTTATATTATGCTTTATGTTGATATTTGTTGTTTAAAGGGCACATGGCAGTGATTTGATTGTTTGTAAATGCTGATTATTGTTCATGGAAGTGTTCATACTATATTTCCCATGTTAATTCATTTAGTTTATTTAATATTGTGTGCTTATTCTAATTTTGTGTTATATTCTTTGTTAATTGTTTCTATTTTATGCTTTGTTTCAGACCACACACACTCACTCAAAGTCCAATGTACTTGCACTTATGTGCTCAGAGTTTATTCACACTGTGGAATTAAGGTGGTGAAATAAAACAAACATCAAAGAACTTTCATGCTGCTTCTTGATGTCTCTAACCAGACATCTGTGGTGAACTAGTCCCCCACTGGCAATCCCTAAAATTGGTTTAGTTTCCATCAGTTTTCTTTATGGTCCTTCGAGCCGGAGCCAGAGTTTTCCACGGTTGTGGCGATGCAGCCATTAGCTGAAGTTCATGTTGAGCGTCCCAGGAGACAATCAGCTGTTCCAGCACACTTCAAGGATTATGACTTGACTGGTTATAAACTACCTAGACCCTTAACACCACCCAGCTATTCCCAAAAAATCTTCATGTGCTGCATCAGCTGAAGAGGATGTCAGGACAGACACCCCACAGGCAGTGATTATCACAGTCCACAACAGTGGTATACAACAGATTGGTGGGACCAGCATGTGGAAGCACTACGTGAGGAAAATGCTGACTTAAAGAAAACTCCACAGTGACCTGATTACCACAGTTCGGCAACTGAAAGTGGAAAAAGATGATCTTAAGCAGGCCAACACTAAGTTTATGTCACAGGTGACTCAGTTTAAAGCAGAGGTGAGTTGGCAAAATCAGCAGCCACAACTTCCTCAGATATCATCATCTCCACTTCCTGTACCTGGTCAGTCAAAGACCCTAGACCACCCTAAACCAATACCAGCCCCACGGAGGCCAAGATTGACTGAACCTGTGTCAAATCCAAACTATGCCCAAGCATTGCATGATACATTACAAGATGGTAGTTCAACAGACAGTGTGGAGAGCTCAGAGTGTTCGAGCAGTCAAGAAAGTCTTTCCTCTACTGTTGATGGCATGAGAAACCTGCGCCTGAGCTCATCCAGGCACCACCAAGACAGAGTAGGAGAATGGATGCAAGTCATGTCAGATCTCCCTCTTCACAATCTTCCTCCAAGCCATGGCACAAGCTATCATTTAGGAATAGAAGAAGGCACCACCACTCTCCAAGTTCATCTGTTGACCAAGAAAGAGTATATCGTGGACCTACTCCTACAATTCCTGACCTAATTCACCCAAACCCCAGAGAGTTTGCACGGCTTAAGATTACTTTGGAAAACATTCTGCCAGTTGATACCACATAGCATTTCAAATTCCATATTCTGCTAGAACATCTCAAGCTTGAAGAAGCTCAGCTAATTACTGAATCTTACATCAGTTCACATCATCCTTATACTAACACCATGGATGCCCTCAATCACAAGTATGGCCAGCCACATCAATTGGCATTGCAGCGCATAGTGGAATTGATGGAGGGACTGAGCATCAACTCCGGAGATATTAAAACCTTCCGAATGTATCTGAGAGTGAGATCCTTGGTGGGAATGTTATGACAACTAGGTAAGCCTGGAAAAGTGGAATTAAAATGTGGATCTCATTTGTCCAGGCTTATAAGTAAATTGCCACATGATCTGAAAAGCAATTTCAGAAGATTCATCTATCCATTAGATGTAAAGATTCCAACCTGGTCATCTCGGGACCCACCAAGGAAGGTAAAGTCCTTCCACAAAGGGACAGAAATTCTATTTGGCACTGAGAAATCCCCTTAAGCACCTCCATCACCTGTCTCAGTTAAGACCACAATGTCAAAGCCTTACTGCCCTTACTGTGATAACAACAAACACTCGTGTAATAACTGCGCCAATTTCTGTCAACTCTCCAAATCTCAGAGGCAAAATTGGATTAAGGGGCACAACAGATGCTGGCGTTGTAGACAGGAACAATTGAACATGCGGAACACGCGAACTTCTTCACATAGGGTAAGTTTATGACTCTTTCCCGGGCATTTTTTACTGCTTGAGCATGGATTTCTTCTTTTAAGTTATTTGTCAAAGCCATTATTTGTTACGAAGCCAGCTATGTTAGCATTTTGCATGGAAAATTTAGGCCAAAAATGAATAATTTTAAAATGGTTTGGTTGTTTGGTCTTAAATATATATGTATGTAAATTTGTTTATTTTTGCTTTTTTCTTTCTTTCTTGCATTTTTAACAGCTATGGAAGATAAGTGCCATCTTTTTGGACTTATCGTAAGCCTCAGGGTATGATCCCACCGAAAGGAAATTATAAAGTGTGTCCCACTTATCTTCCATGGAAGATAAGTGCCATCTTGATTTCTTTTTACAGCAATGTCCTTTTAATGTAAATTTGTCATTTATGACTTATGTAAAATCTGGCACAGATGGCGGCACGTGTTTTGCCAATTCCTGTGTGCCCACCCATTGGCGAGGAATGCAGTTCTTCGAAGATCACCCTGGCTTCCTCTTTGGTTCTGATGACTCTTCTGTTTTCATAAAAAAAGGTCTCCATCTAGATTAAAGTAAACATATAGTCATAAATGACAAATTTACATTAAAAAGACATTGCTGTAAAAAGAAATCAAGATGGCAACAGATGAATAATAAAATAAACATGATTGAATACAATATTAAAAAGTCAACCATTGATGGTTTTGTGTCGATGTACAGCAACTACAGAATGAACAGCTATCAGTTCACCGGAAATGCCCGAGCTGGCTTAACGACAACCAGGAAGTAACCGTGCATATAGTCCATTGGGATTAATCTATTTAACAGCCCAATATACACACACTATCAAGATCTTACTCCTCTTACTTACCTTGATACACTGTAAGGTCTAAACAGCAGTCAAAGGCTTTCCAACTTTTTGGCACTGATCACATTCCAATACCTTCCAGAAAAAAGCATTTATATTTATATTAATCGTAAGTGTGGGGTTATTTTTTAGGCAAGTTGTTTTTTTGTTTTGTTTTTTTGATCATTTTTTTCCAAGTACATTTTAACAATTCCAAACCACATTAATCTTAATAGCTACTATTTATTTTTTATTTAATCATTTAGAAGTGATATGTTGCAGAAAATGGTGGTGCTGGAGAAAGTGTTTCTGATGGTTTCACACTGAATTCTTCACCTTAATTCTTAATTCTTTTGCAGTTAAAGGGGTAGTTCACCCAAAAAATGAAAATTGTCATCATTTACTCACTCTCAGGTTGTTCTAAACCTGTATACATTTCTTTGTTCTGTTGAACACAAAGGAAGATATTTTGAAGAAAGTTTGTAACCTGGCCGCTTTGGGCCACCATTGACTTCCATAGTATATATATATTTTTTTTCTACTATGGAAGTAAATGGTGGCCTAAAGCAGCCTGTTTTACAAACTTTCTTCTGAATAACTTCCTTTGCATTCAGCAGTACAATTTTTTTTTTTTTTTTTTTTTTTTTTTTTTTGGAACAACCTGAGGGTAAGTAAATGATGACACAATTTTCATTTTTGGGTGAACTAACCCTTTAACATGTGTCTCTTTTTCAACCTGTTTTTCTGACCCAATGAGCAATTTGCTGTCCAAAGGTCATGTCTTAACTTTGCAATTTCTAGTATTGCATCCTTCTCATGGGCATTTAATAATTATTTACTTTTCTGTCAAAGTCTCTTTTTTTGGCTAATTTTATCTGTAAAATTAAACCTGCGTAATAATTATGCACACCTGAATATAAGGCGTTTACCACTTCCAGCCTACATGAACAATTATATATCACTTCTAAATTATAAAATAGAAATAAATAGTAGCTATTAAGATCAATGTAGTTTGGAATTGGTAAAATGTACTTGGGGGAAGAAAATGATTAAAAAAAACAAAAAAAAAAAAACAACTTGCCTAATAATTATGCATGCACTATACAATATACAGAACTTTGTGGTCTTCAGTCCATATTTCCATTATTTCTTTTGTTTTACATTATTTTTTATTGTGTGCCTCATTTCTATTCTGAATTTTGAAGTGATTTTTTTTCATTAACATTAATATTCTCTTTTATAAATCCATCGGCATGATTGTAAATTAGTTATTGAGATAAACGTTATTCCAAATTTATATTTGTTACATGTATTTACATGTATTCACATACATTTGTATCATTTGTCCAGGAACTACATATTAAAAACGAAGATCCCACCTGTTTATTTTATACAGGTAGATCTGATGGGGTATTTTGAACTGTAAAATCATCCTACCTGTTTATTTCGTACAGTTAGTACAATCTGATGGGGTATTTTGAATGGTAGGACGATCTGATGGGGTATTTTGCACTGTAAAATTATCCTACCTGTTTATTTCATAGTCAATACAATCTGATGGGGTATTTTGCACTGGCAGGACGATCTGATGGGGTATTTTGAACTGTAAAATCATCCTACCTGTTTATTTCGTACAGTTAGTACAATCTGATGGGGTATTTTGAACTGTAAAATCATCCTACCTATTTATTTCGTACAGTTAGTACAATCTGATGGGGTATTTTGCACAGGTAGGACGATCTGATGGGGTATTTTGAACTGTAAAATCATCCTACCCGTTTATTTCGTACAGTTAGTACAATCTGATGGGGTATTTTGAACCGTAAAATCATCCTACTTGTTTATTCCATACTGATAGGTAGTTGGGTTTTTTTTTATTTTATTATTTTTTTTTTCTTTATCATTACACGGTAAAGTTACACTATTATTTCACGTAGTTACAAACGCTAACACGCAGTAGGATTTTTCGATGCGGTAGGAAGGATCGATGGATATAGCTATCATTTTGCGCTACAGTAGGAAAATCTGACCAGGGCAGACAAATCGACAGAACACTGGATTGACTTCCTGCTTCTATGATACCACTCCCTCCGAAATACGCAATTTGCTCAGATTGGTTAGCGGGCCCAGTGTATTGTGATTCGCTGAAGCGTCCGGAAACGCCACGCCCCTTACCATTAGTTGATATATGTGCTTCAGTGGAAATGTAAATAATGGCGTCTATATTATCAAATTGAGCCCAAATCAGACCCAGATGATGAAATGATGAAAAGGGTCAAGCAGAACCTCTGCAAGCACGTTTATTTCCCTTTGTATTTGTGTCAAAGTGTTTAGATGCTGTCACTTGTAAATGTTACTGCTTTAAATATACGGTTTTATCCTGATTAAAGCTTTACTGTAGCCGAATACATGACTGAGTAGTAGTATTTTTGTAAAGGTAGCGTTTAATTTATAGCATGAGCAACTGTTTGTCAATGAACATAGAAGTTTGTTGGTGTTTGTTGGCGTTTGTTGGAGAAGTATGCAATAGAACTTAGCTAACTGGCTAGCGAAGCAAAAATGTGTTGGTCTTTGTTTACGTCCTTGATGCAACCAAAAAATAGCAACAGAAGTATACATTTAAAAAACATGTACAAACAATAAAACGTACTTTTCTGCTTTTAAAGTGGGAACTGCTTCATCTTTCAGTAATAGCCTTGGTGCAAATCCAGCACTGAACTCGTGTAGATTCTGGAAGCTGTCTTCCACGCCGCATCCAGTGTAGACAGTGTTTATTACAGTCTATGGTCTACTACTGTAGACAATATCACTGATTATTATAATGGGTTCTATTATCTTTTGATGCGTCGCATCGCGCCGCTCGCGTCCAGTGTAGACAACTCTTCCGCTTCCATATGCCGCGCGACATGGCCTCGCCCGCTTTGTTGCGTGTTCCCGTGGGCAGTGTTTTGCAGGGTTTATGATGTCACCAACCCGGGAAGAAGCTTGTTGTAGTCCAAACCGGTCGTTTTTGTAGGCATAACTTTAAAAGACAATAACTCTGTTTGCATTGAACTTTCAGCGCTGTAACTTTGCAGATACTGTTTATGCTCAAGCAGCAACATTACACACTAACTAAAGTTAAAAAAGTGAAATCGCAATGAACCACCCCTTTGGTTAATAATAAAGTGAGATTAAATACATAAAGTATATTTGTGTAATTTAATATATTTAATTACAGATTTGTGTAAAATTCTGAGATTGCATTTCACTGTTTTTATTCATTTTGAGGAATACTGACTGTTTTTGTGCAAGTGAAATGAGTAAATGCATGTTCACATTTAGTCTACAATTACAATCACCATCATGTTTATATCGCACACACGCCTCTGAACTAGGCCTAACTTGTGTTACTTATTTGAAAAAGTAACTTAGATATTTTGTTGTAAATTGAAAAAGTAATGCATTACTTTAATAGATACTTGAAAAAAGTAATCTGATTACGTAACTCAAGTTACTTATAATGCGTTACCCCCAACACAAGTGTGAACTCATGAATTGTATATTGTGCAATTTTTTTTCACACATACACATATCATATCATATGATAGAACTCTTCAATCTGAACAACTTTGCCTCAAGAACCACTGCTGACAATCAAACCATTCGTTAAATATTTGGTTAACATTTGGTTTATACTTGGAAAAACTCATGTAATCTGCTGTAGTCATGTGCGGCAGGTTTCTGGCAGACCACATCTCAGCCTATTCAATGTAGCGAATTAACTCAAAGGGGAAACATTAATAATTATTCATAACTCATTATGATGATTAATTATGATTAATTATGAATATGTGAATCAGTTAATCAGATTAACTTGATGTAGCTACATTAAAATTAATATTACAATCAATTAACCTGTTCGTCCAGTGAACACTCAGTGTTAATTGTTTATTAATTCTAAGAAATGTTCATTTCCAGGTTATGGAAAAAACAACATTCTTATTGTACAGTACTACTCAGAGCATGTAGTCAAGATCTAAATCATTTAAGAGGCAATTTATTAGCAGACAGAGTCAGAACCAAAGATGTATTGTGCACAATCTTTATTAACTAACTCACAAACACATAACTAAACTAACAAACACATAACATACACGCAGGTCACACACATATGTAGGTAAAAATGAGCAATGATAGAGTTGAACCGGAAGTGGGACCGGAAATGGAGCTATGGGAAAAAGTCAAAGACAATTTGGAAAAGAATCATCAGTTTCCTCAGTAATAAAACACCTTTGCTGACACAGGTGGTTTACAAATTAATACTAAATCGCTGTTTAGTGTTCAAATGTACAATACTTGCAAGATGCCTTTAGGTCGAGGAGCATCGGATTTGCAGGCTGAGGAGTCCTTGATGATTCGGTCCGAAGTTGTAGTCAGTATCTTCTGCGTTGGATGAAGTAATATGAAACAACTTAAGATGTTAATTTGACTCTTAGTGGGGAAAGAGTTCTTTCTCTCTCTCATAGATGAGCACATGGCTGGGTTGCAGGCCTAGGCCTACAGGCCTTCCAGACCCACAGGCCTTGGCCTGAAGAGGCCTGGAGCAAAAGGGGGTCTCTTCAGTCATCCAAGAAGCAAGAAGGAGAGAGGGAGGGGCGTTGTGCACTGGCTTTTAACCTCTGGTTAAAGTCACACCTCTTAGGGTTGACCTGACCAATGAAGATGTTGTATTTCGGGGCGACAACACGCCTCCTGTCAGGGCTTTTATGACCGAGCAAGATTAACTGGCTGAGTTTTTGAAGAAGAACTATTAAAGATTCTTGTAATACTGATGTGTTGCATGAGGTATCGACATATCGCATACACAAGCATTTAAATCTTCTCGATACAAACCCATAGACACTAAACATGGCATAATTGAGGTTACCTTAAATGTATCATAAAACATGTGAATACAATACTGAGTACAGTACAACAAACAGTAATAATGGATACCATTTCCTGGGGATATGCATGTTAATTTATAGAACAGTCTGTCTATAAATTAATGCAGGAAAGTCTGTTTTCTGTGGGAAAGATGCAGGAAAGATGCAGGTTTTCTGTGTGTCTCTGTCTCTGCTCTTCTCTGCTCTTCCATGTGGCAACCAACATTCTTTAGTGCAATAAAACTTGTAACGGAGAACTTCTCGGGGGATGGGGGACAGACCCAGAGTGAGCTTTAAACCATTATTGGATAACTATAACAAATAATTGGTCTGATTTGTCTTAGTCGTTACATCAACAACACTATTAGTTGTTTTGCATCTTTCCTTGAATTCCTATTGGTGGATTAGGGGAGAGCGGGGTAAGTTGTCACAGGGGTAAGTTGTCACACTGTTCATAACTCACTAGAGGCTCTATCTCAAAAATCAAATAGCCACTTTGTGTGACTTCTTCTTCTATAGTCAACTTCCTGTTCATATGTGGTCAAGATCGCTCTAATCTGAGGTTTTTTGGCTTAAAAAGTAAAAAAATTGCACTTTAAATTTTATGCAATACAACTTTGTTAGGTATGAATGTTAAAAATTATTATTTTGCACAAAATAGAGGAGACAATAACGTGTCTTTTGATACTTTAGCTGACGTGCTATGTTGAGCTAACCTTGAGATTTAGCCAACATTAGCACACATGTCAGTTTGGGGCAAGTCGTCACATGTGACAACCTGCCCCAGTACAAATAAACACATAGAACATGCTCAAAAAACATTGTGATATTGTAATGTATTTGTAATTGCAATAAGGTTTTTGAAGAAAGGAAGGAAAGGCAGGAATTAAGGAAGGAAGGAAGGAAGATGGTTCGAAATTATCAACGAAAGACAGAGCATGGCAGTACACCACCTGACATAATGTTAAAGGCAGTCAGGCAGGTAAAGTTGCAGAACAAATCAATCAGAAGTACAGCAAAGGATTTTGACATAAATTACCGTACTCTGACTCGGTATTGTCAAAAGATTACCAGAGAAGAAATTGAAAGTCAGACAGCCATGCCAACAACAATGGTTGGTTATACAACGCCACGGAAGATTTTTTCACCTGATTTGGAAAAGCAGCTTGTTGAGTATATTACTAAGTCAGCTGACATTTATTTTGGTCTGTCACCAAGTGAGGTCAGAAAGCTTGCCTACCAGTTTGCTGTGGCACACGAGCTGAAGTTCGCGCCTTTATGGGCAGAAAAAGAAAAGGCCAGCAAAGAGTGGTTTACAGGCTTCTTAAAGCGGCATACAGTGCTGTCACTGAGAAAGCCAGAGGCATAATCATGCTGTTATTTCCACCCCACTGCTCACATCGGCTCCAACCATTAGACAGGTCTGTCTACGGGCCACTAAAGAGGCACATCAACAGCATGTGATGCCTGGATGAGGAACAACCCCGGGAAGACAATGTCAATTTATGACATTCCTGGGATTGTGGCAATTGCCTATCCTCTGGCTGCAACCCCCTTGAACATTCAGGCTGGCTTTAGGGTGGCTGGGGTTCAACCTTACAACAGAGATGTATTTCTGGAAACCGAGTTTGCACCATCCTACGTCACAGATCGCCCCATTCAGAACCCTGCCCTGCCAGGCCCCAGCACCAACTCTGCTCTGCCAGGTCCCAGCCTGCCAGGCCCCAGCACCAACTCTGCTCTGCCTAGCATGCCCAGTTATGCTTCTGCTATCACCAGCTCACCCTTACCCAGCAATACTATTGCTGACATTAGGCTACCAACTCCAGAGGACATCCGGCCATATCCAAAAGCTGGCCCCCGAAAACCAGCCAGCAAAGGAAGAAAACGACACAAATCAGCAATTCTTACTGACACGCCAGTGAAGCAGCAACTAGAAACAGAAAAGAATAAGGCTTAATCTAGCAAAAAGCTGTTTCAAAAGAAAGGGAAGCAAGGGGTGGGAGTCAAAATCTGGACCTACGAAGAACAAGGCAGATAAAAGAAGAAAAATCATACAAGAGTCATCATCAGATGATGAAGAGTACTTCTGCCTCGTCTGTGTGGAGCCATTTTCAAACAGTCATCCAAAAGAGACCTGGGTAAAATGTGTAAAATGCAACAAATGGGCCCATGATGCTTGCACCTCAGGCCAGGCAATTTATGTGTGCCAGAATTGTGACTCTGAAGATGAGTCTGATTAGTCAGATACAGGGCATCTGTTTTGTTCAGAGGTTAAACATGTTAAGTTAAGCGAGTTATCTGCAGCATTCCATTCAGTTATCATGGATCTATGTGCAAGCCAGAGAACGTTTGAGTTTAAAGTTCAAAGTAAAGTGGTCTTGCCACTTAATGTGTTTTGATTGAAATGTGTATTGTTTGGATTGAAATAATTGTTTTTCCAAATTCTCTAGGCATGATTGTTTATATTTCCAGTTCTGGTTTGAATTTAAAAATTAAAATCAATAATCACAATTAAGTAGTTGTGTTCTCATTTTTAGATAATCTAGTGTGACAACTTACCCGCCAGTGGGGCAAACTGTCACAAGTGCACATTCTCTATTCAACAGTCTACAACTCCGTAATGAGATAAAATATGAAAATGTAATGAATACAACATATGTGCCCAAGACTTCCTTCTTTCATTTGGTATGACATTTATACCATTGTGATGTATGGTGCTCAGTAAATGTTAGACAGTGTGAAAAGTGTGACAACTTACCCCGCTCTCCCCTACTAAACATATGATTGGCAACTATTTAAATGCAGTTATTTCCATTATTTCAGTTATTTCCCTCTCTGCTCTCTCGCTTTACAACAACAGCCTTTGCCCAAACAAACTATAGCTTCAGGTAAGTGCTGTTTTGTTGTTTTAATATTAAGTATATTATTAAGTAATGTAAGTAATTGTATGTCTAAAAATAGCTTGTTACTTGAGTAGTCTTAATTTTGAATTATAAGGTCATGCTACTGTATGTCTTGAGTGGTAGAAACAGAATGTGTGTAGTGTTGATTTACAGTAATTTGTAATAGGCCTATATGCTTTTATTTGATTTAAAAAAAAATATCTGATGTGTGATACTAACTTTATGTTACTAATGCATTTCTTCTTCCTTTTTTTTTTTTGATTGTGATTGACTGTGGTTTTTCCTCAGTTCTGCAGGTGTCCCTGTGAGGTTTAAGCACTGTGGACTTTACCTCCCTCTAGTGGTGCAATGTTTTTTTTTATTTTTTATTTTTTTTATTGTGATTGACATTGTGGTTTTTTCCTCAATTCTGCAGGTGTCTGTGTGAGGTTTGAGCACCGTGGACTTTACCTCCCTCTAGTGGTGCAATGTTTTTTTTTTTGTTTTTTTTAATGAGCGAGATTCAAGCCTACGTGAAAAGCAAGCATTCAGTCAGAGTCAGACAAACAAGCGATTTTGGAAGCAGTTGTCATCCTCCAGTTGTCGAAGAATAATACGTATAAAAAGGTTTCAATGATTAACAGGAGACGTGATGTATAAATAAAACGAAGAATATCAAGATAATTATCACTTTAATGTCGTTTCCACCCGAAAAGCTGATTCAGTTGTGGTAGGAATTAAATATGTATTAATATTGTTTTAAGGACTGAATTTTTCTTTGATACATTTGTACAGTTTTCATACATTTAAAGTCACCATGGAATCTTTGACAATTATATTTTTTATTGCAGTATTTATAATAGTCTAAATGATTTATCATACACATTTTTTTTTTTTTTTTTTAATTCATGTTCCTCATAATCTTTAATCAAAATAACCTCCCCTGCCTCTTACAGTGACATCTCTTCTCTTCTCTGATGACCTGTTGTCTGGATCGAGGGCGGGACAAACTGTCACTCACATGAGATCACAGTAATAACAAACCACAACAATCTAACTGATTCCCGACGGACAAAATCAAGTCCTGCTCAACATTCGTTTCACACAGATATATGACACAATAAGGAAGAAAAGATCTTTGATTTCATGCCGATTTGATTTAATGGAAATGCTTGCCGTCTATATGTTAAAGAATTTAATTCAGAAAAAAAGACAACAAAACTATGCTAGAACTTGATTTTATTGAGCATATAAATATATAATATTCCAAAGTAAAGTAAAAGGAATAGATTTAAATTAAAAAAAAAAAACTTTTGTTAAAAGCAACAATTGTTTTTATTGTTCTACAGTCTCAGAATTAATAGTTGCAGCTTATAGATCATGAGCATATGGGAAAACAACAGAAGTATATAGACAAAGGCAAATCTTTAGAAGACAATGTAATATATATTATGTGCATAAGAGTGCACTTCATTGGTTTTAATTGCTCCTAGAGTCCCCTGAGCAGGAGGAGTAGACCACTCAAAATCATGAGCAGATACACAGGAGGTGATGATACAGCTGGACTGGAGTCAAAGATGCTGGGAAAGTCATAGTCCGTAGTGACAACCACAGAAGATGGTGTTGTAGGTGATCTGAGCGTAAAAGATCTGGACTCAGCCTTCCATTCATTCAGAGTAAAGGCCAACTTCAAGTTATCACCTGTAGAAGAGGTACAGAGAGAAATTATCGTAAAAGCTTGAAATAACAAGTGCCAGTGACCAAAAAATCAAAAAAATATTATGGAGATAACTAACCACTTGTAAAGATGGCTAAGTCAGTGTAATTGGCCCAGCAGCCACTGAAAGGGATGGTGGTGTTTCCGTAAAGCCCCTCTGTTGGAGTCCCATTAGCATCTTTGAGCACAGCCGAGATGGTTAGAGTCGTCACACCCATGGACACGCAGTCACCCTGGAAACAGACGCACAAAAAAAGATGCTCTCCTTACTCGATAGTGCTTTCCTATTAATCACCTGGGTAGGGTTACACCAGCCATTCATAAGTTCTTACTTAAAGGGTCATGAAACCCCCCTGTTTTAGCACTGGTCTTTCACACCTCAGATTTAAAAAAGACTCAAGATATGTGCATGTAAAGCTGTGGAAAAGTGGGAGTGTAGAGGGTGGGAGAGGGCAGACACCAACCAATTAAACAAAAGACCTACAACACACTCATTATACAGACAAATGAATATTAAAGTATAAGCGAAGAAAGAAAAACAACAGAGTTGGGGGCACTTGGTTATTTTAAACATATAAACTTATGCCAATAAACTTTTATTAGAGACTACTAACAACTATGAAGAAATCAAATGAGGAAGAGCATTTTAAAAGGTCTAATAATATTTTCATTACATTTAAGAGCACTACAATCTCTGAACAAATGACACACATAAGTTTAACACAGAAAGAATAAAGGCATAGTTACTTATTTGTCCATTCATCTTTGAATTTGTGGTCTATACTTTACCTCCCTCTAGTGGTGCAATGTTTTTTTTTTTATATTGTGATTGACATTGTGGTTTTTCCTCAATTCTGCAGGTGTCCGTGTGAGGTTTGAGCACCGTGGACTTTACCTCCCTCTAGTGGTGCAATGTTTTTTTTTTTTTTGTTTTTTTGTTTTTTTTTTAATGAGCGAGATTCAGGCCTACGTGAAAAGCAAGCATTCAGTCAGAGTCAGACAAACAAGCGATTTTGGAAGCAGTTGTCATCCAGTTGTCGAAGAATAATACGTATAAAAAGGTTTCAATGATTAACAGGAGACGTGATGTACAAATAAAACGAAGAATATCAAGATAATTATCACTTTAATATTTTTTGCATAATTTTTGAAAAATATATTATTTGTGTATGGATACATAAAATATGATGAAATTTGAGAAAAATGTTTTGGCTATTTCATTAAAAAAAAAAAAAAAAAATGCTTAATGTCGTTTCCACCCGAAAAGCTGATTCAACTGTGGTAGGATTAAATGTGTATTAATATTGTTTTAAGGACTGAATTTTTCTTTGATACATTTGTACACTTTTCAGACATTATATCGTTGTCTTCTTGGCCCAGTTGTTCAAAAGTAATCTGATCAGATTTCGGTTATCGTTTCGGTTAATATTGGATATTTGATCCAATCTAATAACCGAAATCTGATCAGATTACTTGAAAATGGGTTGTTCAAAATAAAATTAAAAAATATTCTGAAATCGGATTAGATCATAAAATCCAATCTTGGTTTTGATTTGGATCAAATCGTCAGTTCCCTTTCTGTCGGTCACTTTTAATGCTGTGTCGAAATACCGACTAGGGGTCGCCCTTGAGAGCCCCAAACACCTCTGATGTATTCAGAAAAGGCCAATGGAATTGGCAGGTGGAATTTGCATGCCAGGCCACGACCCTTACATACGGGTATATAAGGCAGCTGGCGTGCACACACACTTCAGCTTTGTTCTTCGTGTAGAGTTCCCTTGCATGGGTGCATCAGCAGCATTCTGAAAGAGGCAAATTTCCTTATTAAAGAGCAAATTTCTGTAAAAGAGCTACATGGCGGATTGCGTCTTTTTAAAGATATCGTTCTGGCTGTGTCCTTCTGGATGCAGGCGAATTCTCTCCCTCAGATGGGCACGATCGCTGTCTTCAGTGCTTAGGCCATGCTCACACTGAAACAGCGTTCGTGGAAGCTTCATGCTCTCACTGCGAGAGCATGCCCATTGGGACGTTGCGGTCGCAAATCTCATACTTTTACAAAAAGCAGAGAGTCGTCTCCTCAGCTCCTTGTCATCCTGGTCCTTCTACCTCCGGGTACGAGGCCTTGGCGGCCGAAGGCGATCTGAGGGTTACAATGAAACAGCTGCCGCCGGGTCAGTCCCTCATTACTCGTGACGCCCCTCGGCGTGGCTTCCCCTACTCCCCCCCACCGCAAACTACCCAGCTCGGGTACACCGGACATCATTCCGTTGGTGCCACTAGTACGGATAGAACCTGTCCCTCCGGCCAAGATGAAGAAGGGGTTTTACAGACCTTTATACATCATACCCAAGAAAGGAGGTGGGTTGAGATCAATCTTAGATCTACGAGTTCTGAATCGGGCCATGTACAGGCTCCCGTTCAAGATGCTCACACAGAAACACATCCTTTCATGTGTTCAACACCAAGACTGGTTCATGGCGATAGACCTGAAAGACGCGTAGTTTCATGTTTCGATCCTTCCACTGACCGTTTCTATGGTAAGCCTTTGAAGGTCGAGCATATCAGTACAAGGTCCTTTCTTTCTGGTTGTCCCTGTCTCCTCGCATCTTCACCAAGGTCGCAGAGGCTGCCCTTGCCCCACTAAGGGGAGGTGGGCATTCGCATACTCAACTACCTCGATGACTGGATAATCTTAGCCCACTCGCAAAAGTTGTTGTGTGCACACAGGGACCTGAAATTCGAGCACCTAGCCAAATTGGGATTTCGGGTCATCTGGGAAAAGAGCAAGCTCTCCCCTGTGCAGAGCATCTCTTTTCTTGGTGCGGAGTTGGACTCGATCGTCTTTCTCAAGACCTGCACAGTCAATGTTGAACTGCTTGAGACTGTTCGAGCACAAAACAGCGGTACCACTGAAGTAATTTCAGAGGCTCCTGGGGCCTATGGCTTCCCCTGCCACGGTCACACTGCTGGGGTTGATGCATATGAGACTGCTTCAGCATTGGCTTCAGGCTCGAGTCCTGAGATGGGCATGGCAAACATCATGTGGCCATCATGCCGATCTGTCCCCATTTATTCAGCCCTTGGTCAGACCTTGCATTTTTATGGGCAGAGTTCCCCTAGAACAAGTGTCCCAGCATGTTGTTATCACAACAGATGCCTCCGAGACTGGGCTGGGGCACTGTATGAAACGGGCATGCAGCCTTGGGACCCTGGACAGCTGATTTGGAGTTGATTCGGCGAAGGGTGGATTTCAGGATCAAAAATGTAATAAAACTTTAAAACTGGTCAAAAATGAAACATCTGTATCATGTCATATATGCACGCATTTCTATTTTTATTTTGCTCTCTCTTAGTTTAACTGTTAAAGTCATAAATTAGAAGACATTAGGCTACCTATTAAGCCTTTCTGTACAGCAAAGTAAAAAAAAAAAAAAAAAAAAAAAAAAAGATTTTGGCACCATAAAATAACAGCTGTCAATATCAAACAAAAATAATATATTTAATTTTATGTGTTTTTTTAATCACTGTATATAAACTACATTGGCACAAACATCAGAAATGAACCAGTTAAAAGTAATTAATAACAACTGCATCCCTTATTGCATGTATGTTTGTTTGTTTGTTTTTGTTGTGGCTCACATGAGTGGCTACAGAAACCCTAAAGGGACATGAGATGGGAGGAAAACGTCTCAGGTTACTATTGTAACCATGGATCCCTGAGAAGAACGAGACACTGCATCTGACAAGATGCTAGGCGAACGACTTGGCGTGACCAGTGTCTGAAGCAATATACAAACACAACAATCAGGCTAGCAAGAGATGAGGCCTGTCACTTCAGGGGAACACAGTGTCACCCCTAGGGTAACCAGGGAGGCTGAGCCCTGCCACACTGGCATGCACGGCCAACAATCTGTCTGCTCCAAGCAGAATCTCTGGATTCAGCACTCTAGCTGAGGTGTCCGATGAGAAAGTGTTGTCAGAAACAGTATTTTTCACAGTGGAATCCAGAGATGGAAGTCCTGGACAGCAGAGACTCAGCAAACCGACCCTCCAAGAGAGGGGAGAAACCCTGCTTGGCCCGAAGGGGATGCCCAGGACCTGAAGCCAGAATGGCTCTGGGGAGTATTCTACATGACGACCCTCTAAAATGAGGGGAATACCAACCAACTCCCTCAGCATCTCAAGGAGGCCTGTCAATGTCCTTCAACTTGAAATACACAAACATGGGTGGAGGCCAGATGCCTACCGCCAATGAACCCCAGAGAGTGAAATGCTCAAAGCACATACCTTTTCAAATGAGGGGAGTAATGTACAGGCTTGTATGTCCTTGAAAGCAGCTTATCCAGGAGGCTAAAAAACCCATCACTACATAAAACTGCTATACGATCTGTGATAAAGTCAAATTAGCTGCCACCGCTGGGGAAGCAGCACTGGCGGGCATACACACACACACCCCTGTCTACTTACCTCATTCATCCTCTGTATCATTCCTCCCGGCCGTTGCCGCTATCGTAGTAGCGGGTGCACACGCAATCCCGATAGCACATGGACATTCTCCCATTTCTCCACTCTCCTCCCGCAATCCATTCCATATCCATTTCCCAGTCATTTCATACACCTACACTGCACTTGTCGTCTTGTTTTGTCCCGGTGCTGTTGTCGACGTGGGCGTAGTCAGTCTTCCGGTGGGAAATGCTGCGCTGGCCAAACCGAACGATCGAGCGGCAGCCGCTTATGACGTCACGGCCTGGTTGCGCCGGCACAGCGCAACCAGAAGCTGACGAAACCATTGTCTAATGTGAATAGGTGTTTGAGTGTGTATTTAAATGTCCAGATTATGTGTGAATGGATTATGTGTTTATTATTAATATATATATATATATATATATATATAGGAATTAATTATTGTTGATTATCATATTGAATATCAAATAGATGAAGTGTTTGGATGTGTATTATATGTTATATGTACCCAAAGATGGGGTGGCCCAAAAAGGGGCGGGGTTTGGCCTATATAAGCCAGGCCAAACCTAAAGACAGTACTTGTTTACCAAGTCGACACAAGAGTGCTACCGTGGTGCCTCGAGCAAACCCAAACCCCTTTTCGTATATTGTGGATACCTGTGGACACCTGTATATATCGTTGTTTGATTATTTTCTGGTTTATTTTCCCTTTTTGTTGTTTCTTTGGTACTTTGGATTTTTGTCATTTTTGTGGACACTTGTATATATTCTTCACTGTGGACTAACTCTTGGCACTGTAAATAAATTACACTTTGCACGAAAGTGCTTCTGCGAGTGAGCCATCATTTTTACATCCCCTCACGAACTTGCATTTCCTCCCCGAAGGCGAGCTGGTGGGCTCGTCTTCATCACATGATCTCTAGGGAGCAAGTTACATGCTGACACTCTGATGAGGGGAGTGGCTCACCTAGCCAATAACAGTATCTAAGGAGGCTCACAGAGAGCCTAACAAATGGATACTGCAGATAGCGCGGAGCCCGAGGGAACAAAGCATTCTAGAAATGTCATCTGAACAAGTAAGTAACAAATCTGCCACTTTTGTTCTGACCAACTGAGAAAAATAACATTACAATAAATTGCGTTTCCTGTTTGTATTTGGCGTGCTATTTATACGCTGAAATTACTTTTTGCATGCATATGATTAGCAACGGGTAGGATTAGTGGTGTGGGGTAGGGGCGTATTATATGTACACCAAAAGTGTGTATCATATGCACGCCAACAAATTAACTTTGCCACACATAGCTAACAACAAAATACGTTTCATTAAAATATAATACTACTTGAATAACAATGTTACTACATGAATAACATAATAGGTATATAGTGACGTATTTCCAAGTAAAGAGGAAATCTCCATCTCTCATCTCTAGCTCACAGCAGTTTGCCTGTTGCAGGGGAGCTGTAAGGATGTTTTGCCCAAGTGAACAACTGACGCAGCAGAGAAGGACATCATTCTAGAAGAGAATCCATCTTCACATTCTGAGTAAAGATTAAGACAACTCACACGGATAAAGGTTTACCACAAGACTACAGCCAACAAGCATGTACATCTGCACCTGCATGAGAGGATTAACTCTCAATACCAGCAGGTGGTAGTAACATTTATCTGAAACTTGGACTGCGGATACATACCTTAAGCAAGCAGTGTCGATTCATTTTGATAACCAATCTTCACTTTCTTCATTCCAGATGGCATCTCATTCATGGGATATGCTCATTGTGCTAGTATTTGGCATCATGCTTGTTGCTATGCCTTATGCGGGTATTGGCAACATACTCGTTTAGGTCATCTGGGTAAGGGCAACATGCTCATTGCTTAAGTCTTCCGGTATTGTAGGCAACATGATGTTGCTTAAGCTTTCAGGTAAAAGAGTATGAACATGGAGGCTTGAGAGCCATTGATTTTGAATCTCTTCTTGGTACATTCAGAATAAAATGGCTGAAAAAGTATTTAACAAAGTCACACTCAATATGGTACCATATTCCTAATCACATTTTTAAAAATATTGGCGGCCTTGAATTTGTGTTGAGATGTGATCTCAATCTTTGTAAAATTCATTTGATGGTGTCTAACTTTCATTAACAAGTACTGCTTTTTTGGAAAATGATACTTACCCATAACTTTTCTCCTCACAACTCTACTCTTTGGAAAAAATAGGGCTGTAGTTATTAATAGGAAATCTCCGTTTAAAAGTGATCGGTATAGCAAAAGCATTATTTTTATTCATAATTTATTAGATGATGATGGCTATTTCTTATCTCTATCTCATAATGATTTTATTAATAAATACAGAGTTAGAATTACAATAAAATAATCCAAAGCAGTTTTTCTGATCCTTTATCTAGACCTGTAGTTTCTCTTCCCTCTTTAAAAATATGTAATGTAGACCTTTTAGACAGTAAGTGTAATAACGAACTTATTTACAAAGAACTCAAACGTATTATCACTGGTGATTATCCGTGTTATTTTCTGGGAGATGTTGAAACCTCAGTAAGGGATAAAGCTTTTACCTGTTATATGGCATACCCAGTTGCTCCAAAGGTCAAGGAGACTCATTACAAAATTATGTTCAGGATTTAGCCAGTTAGTGATTTTATACAAAAACGATTTCATTTCGAAGTGGATCCTTGTGGTTTTTGTTCTTCTTTTCCTGAAACACTTGATCACCTTTTCATTTACTGTGATGTTATTTCTAAACTTTGGTTTGATATACAGCTGGTTGTCAGTAAAAATTTAGACAATTCCACCTATAACCCAACAAGATGTCCATTTTTTTTTTTTTTTTTTTTTTTTTTTTTAAGTGTGATTTAAATTCAACCTTCTCTAATGTTGTAAATTTTGTTTTATTAATGGGTAAATATCATATCCATACTTTTAAATGGAAAAATGTAAGCCCTCCTTTAATATATTTCTATGTGAGTTTGTTAAAATGTTTCAGAGCTTCAAATGCTTCAAAAAACATAATAGAAAATCTGAAACGTTATGTTTCTCCTTGTCAAAATCTTTTTTTTTTCTTTTTTTTTTTTTCTTTGTCTACATACATCGGCTACCTCTTTGTCCTCATCCTTGCTCCATGTGTTTTGTTTTTTCTTTTTTCTTTAATGTAAACTCTACATGTTTGTCTCAATGGAAGTGTCTTACGATGTTGATTGTTCCCTGTCTTATATACATTAAGCAATAAAAAAAAATAAAAAAAATGCTTGTATTGCACGTAAATTTAGTCATTCCCGCAGGTTTCACGCTCACAACAAAAGCGCGTGCACCACTGATCTATATTAGTGGAGCCTACAAGCCGCTTCTCAGTCTCAAACAGCTTGTGAGTCACAAATACCAAAATGAGTGGCTTACTGCGCTTAAATGGTCAAATACATACAAAATTATGTCAAAATGCCCATTTCGGCCAGTATTCAGTTAAACACAGTCAGACGTGAAACGTTAAATGGTTGAGAAAAAGAACGCATGTTGTGTAACAATATATTGGGTTTGTGCATAAACTCTTAAAGGGACAGCAGTCCCATATTCCTGCTGCTGTCTGTCATGTTAATCAAAGGACAAAAGACAAAGAAAATGACTTTCTGCTCTTGACTGAATTCGTTTTATAACGTTAATTGCAAGCATTAATCTGTATTTAATTTTTGCAATGAAGACTACTTATTTTACATTTGATTACTTTAAATTCTGTAGTATTTCTTACCTGAATAAATTTATGAAATTTACCTGAATTTTTTTTTATGAAAATAAAACTTTGCGTTGAAGAAAAGATTTTTGTTTGTATATGCTGTCAATTATAGTACTTAGAAAGAAAATCAGAATCTGCAAAAATCGGTAATGGCAGGTAACACTAACAAAAAAATCTAAAATCGGAATCGGCCAAGAAAATTGCACTCGGTGCATCTTTCACATAATGTTCTCTCTCTAAAATGTAAGTGAGTGTAAATATCAACGTTATCATGAATGTCTACAGGATTGAAGTCTGTAGGGTAAAACAAGCTTATTGGTACAATTCAGTCAATCTGCTATTTTATTCCAACCATTACACCTGTTCAGAGGCTTTCATTAATTTTTAGTTTATACGTAAATTTGTGTTTCAACTAACTTGACTGGTGCAATGTAAAAATATTTGTTAGTGCGTAAGTTGTAACTTAATGCCACTTTACATCAAAACTGTGCTCTTTATGCTGGTGCAACCGGCCCCTGAAAACTACCTGAAAACTTGCATCAGATATTCTTAATGAAATCTCACCACTGCATCCAGAGCCATGATGCTGGGCTGCACGCTGAGGGGTCCGGGAGACGATCCAGCCACTGGCTGGACCACCACCATCAGGGATGATACAGTCTTGACTGTCTCCACCTGCTGGTCTTCACGGGTCACCTCCTGAGTGGCCACCTGAGAGAGAAACCGTTACAGTTCAAATAAGAAAAAGCATGTTGTGTGCTTTACTGTGCAGCAACTATTATTGGATCTTAATCTGATAAAAACTGAAAGGGATATTCTGGGTTCAATACAAGTTAAGCTCAATGAACAGCATTTGTGGCAATGTTGATTACAACAAAAATTAATTTCATCCCTCATTTTCTTTAAAAAAGCAAAAATGGAGGTTACAGTGAGGCACTTACAATGGAAGTGAATGCAGCCAATTTTTTAAGAATTTAAAAGCAGAAATGTGAAGCTTTTAATTTTATAAAAGCACTTATAGTATATTAATTATTCTGTTGTATTATGTATTCTTGTGTATTATTTGAGTTGTAAAGCTGTTTGTCATGGCGACAAAGTTGTAAAATTAGATAAAATTTCACAGATAAGATTAGTGATTTTTTCACACTAAAATCATGTTAACACTCATACTGTTCATGTGTTGTGATTATGCTATCTGTTGTTTAAGTTGTGACGTATCAAATATTATCGAATAATAAACAATCGAATAATATCAAATACACATTTAATCGAAGTGTCTGGGCTCACACCGCCCCGGACACCAATATTTTATACAATTCATAAAAGATGTTAGGATGTTAGGATCATGATATTTAAGTAGTATTACAGCACACTGTGAGTACATATTAGCACAATTTGTTGTTTGCTTTTGGCATCTAATATAGAGCATTTGGACCCAAAAGACTTAAAGGGTTAGTTCACCCAAAAATAAAAATTCTGTCATTAATTACTCACCCTCATGTCGTTCCACACCTGTAAGACCTTCATTCATCTTCGGAACACAAATTAAGATATTTTTGATGAAATCCAAGAGGTATATGACTCGTCCATATACAGCAATATAATCAACACTTTCAAGGTCCAGAAAGTTACTAAAGACATCGTTAAAACAGTCGATGTGACTGCAGTGGTTCAACCTGACAAGAAGTGACAAGAATACTTTTTGCGCGCAAAAACAAAACAAAAATAACGACTTTATTCAACAATATCTTCTTATCTGTGTCATTCTCATACGTTGTTTACGTCCAGCGCTTCCAGGTTCTACGTCAGAATGACGACTCATTATTGGCCGGCTCCTGCATGCGTTGTGCTGCTCACGTGTGCAGCTTTGGCTAATACTGAGCCGGCATTCGGACATAAACATGGAAGCCTTCACTGTGCTTAGAGAAATTATTGAATAAAGTTATTTTTGTTTTGTTTTTTTGCGCACAAAAAGTATTCTCGTCGCTTCATAAAATTAAGGTTGAACCACTGCAGTCATGTCAACGTCTTTAGTACCTTTCTGGACCTTGAAAGTGATGATTGCTGTCAATGGATGAGTCATATACCTCTCGGGTTTCATCAAAAATATCTTAATTTGTGTTCAGAAGATGAATGAAGGTCTTACGGGTGTGGAACGACATGAGGGTGAGTAATTAATGACAGAATTTTATTTTTTTGGTCAACTAACCCTTTAACAAGCGGATTGAAAAGGTGAGTATTTTAATGTTTATGGCTTGGCTCCATTCACATTGTAAATGCCTCATTGTAACCCAGATTTCTTATTGGTCTATTGAGTTTAACTTGCATTGAACCCAGAATATTCCTTTAAATATCAACTTTGTCGAATATGTTTTAATTAAAATTCCCAAATGCTGCTTGACGTCATCATAACATTTTAAAATGTTAGTGAGTTTGGTCATGTGATCTGATTAGCATCTTACATCATTCCAGGACGGGTCACTGGAAGAGGGTGGAGGAGGGATGATGCCCAGTGATGACACATTGAAGCCGATGGACTGACTCAGATTGCCCGAGACAGCAGCACGGCCCAGATCGTCAGCAATGTTCTTCAGGACCTCAAACTGTTTGTCTTCGTCTGCAGATGGTATACAAATATTAAGACATTCTATTGTGATCTAAACACTGTATTTGTCATTTATTTTATTCTTGCTCTCACCAGTGGTGCTGTTGGTGGATGTCTGAACAGGGGGCTCCCTGATCTCTACCTGCACCGTCAGTCCTGTTGAGCGCCTCCTTCTCGCATTAGTACCCTCACGGACAATGTTGGTGATTCGAATCTTGTTCGCCGGTATTTTCAGAAATAAAGCCAGATTGTTGATTAAATTTGCCCCAAAGAACTCCGCCTCAGTCATGGCTGGGAGGTTGAAGGCCAGGAACAAAACCGGGGAGGTGCGGATTTGGACCGGCTCTGAGCCACGAAGTAGTATGTTCAGCATTTTGTAGTCCTGGTCAAAGAAGTTGGAGCCGTGACTGGAGTTGAAAGTGGGAACGTATTGCCCTGAGGAGCGGAATCAAGGAAGAACTGTGATGTGTTGTTTAGGTTGAAAAATGGTGTTCTGGCCTGCAGGGGGAGCTGTATTAACTTGCATTATTGTGCTGTACTCTACCTGTATACGTTGGCTCACGCAGAGTGTAGTCAGTTTTGGCCACATTCCACTGAGCATTTGTTGGACCAACCAAACTTTTGTTAACGTACACATCCAGCCGCTGAGGGTTTGAGTAAAATACAGCCACCCTGACAGCCTGAGAACAGAAGATTATTGTAGTTAAGTTTCTACTACAATATTATCATAGTTAAAACAAAACAACATGAAAAAAGAAACATTGAATAATTATAGATGTCTACACACAAACACACACATACACAAACACACATATATAAATATATATATATATATATATATAAAATTGCAGGTTTACATTCCCATTTATTTTGATGCAGTGATGGATACATACATCATAGATAGTTATTTATTTATTTATTTTAGGATTCATTCCCAACTAGCTTATTCATTTTTCATGATCGTGTTTTGGGTCAACTTTTGTAGCTTTTAAATAATAAAATATTAACAAATATGTAAAATAATATAGTAACATAAATTAATAATCTAATTAATTCCATTTAAATTACTATTTTATTTTAAATAATATCTGTTAATAAATTATTTTTATTATTATTATCATATATTATCAATTATTATATAAATATTATATTATGTATGTGTGTATATATATATATATATATATATATATTTATACATTCACCAATTCACTGATTGATATGAATTCATCAGTTTGTTTTTAATATTTAAAAGATATGCAAAGTTCTGCACAATTCAGATTTAAAATTAGAAGACAAAATGGAAATAAAATATTTTTAATAACAATGCAGAATAAAACTGATTAAAGATTGTTTTATCCTTTATCCTATCCTATCCATGCCTTTTATTGATCTAAATTTTATTGTTTTATTGTGCTGTATGTCTTTTGTCAGTATAATTCATCTTACTGACTAACCTCTGTAGGTCCAGCATTCAGTAACATAAGTCTCAGCTTCTGTGGTGTTGTGCTGGTGAAGTAGATGTCAAAGGATTTATTAGTGGCCACAATGGCGTGGAAGAGAGATACTCGCTTCTGACACGTGTAGCCGGCGCACCAGCCGTGGTCTTGTGGGCCTGGGACAAGATATTCACAGTAAGATACAAAATACACGATGAAAACTTTTCTGCTTATATAAAATCCTGAACCATATTATGCATAAAATAGTAGGTGTTACAAGGGGAGTTAAGAGTCATACCGTTCACCAAATCCACATATTTGTCCCCCAGGATGGCTACAGGTGAAAGACGCCTGGTCTCTGTGTCTGCGTCCATACTTTCGATGACCAGCATCCTATAGTTGAGCCCAAAGCACTTGTAGCTCTGCCAGGTGTTCATGTACGTACAGGTGTCTCTGATCACACCTGCACAGGTAAAACAGCCACGTCATACATTAAAAGAGCAATATTTCATTTTTTAGTTCTCTCTCTTAGATCACTGTTAATGATGAACAGCCCTCAGATGTACTGTACCTTTGTAAGGAGCTATTTGATTCACAGGTATCCGGCTGCCATTGAGAGAGGTGAGCATGACTTTGGGGATGCGGTAATCGCCCAGTCCATGTCGGGGATCCCCGTTCCACTCGTACTCAGACTGGGGCACCACTGCTCCCACTGCACCCAGGAAACTGCCATCCAGATCCTTCAACATCGTCTTCTTTTTAGCGTCACAGTCCATGTCCACACAGTCTGCTGGGTTCACCTTGCTAAAAATTAGAGAGAAACAAATCAGTCAGTCACTTACATTTGTGGTCATCCCGTCATTGATGTTCTCTCAGTCATACATTTTCATTGTTGTCTTCCTAATAATATTCCAGGGCTAATAATTTTTTTTTTTTCCAGGGCTAATACTTTATTAACAGTAGGGATGTGTGCCATGACCAATTTCATTAATGTTTAAATAGAAATTTTGAAACTGACTAGTCAACTAGTCTAGTCTATCAAACCACAGAAGAAAAAAACAAAAAACAAAACAAAAAAAAAAAACAGTATATGAATATCATTTTGAAATAAATTACTTAATCTACAGGGGTTGGTCAATGAAACTTAAACACTGGCCAATATAGTGTTGGAGGTTTCACGCCTATATATGCACAGCCTGGTGGCCAATCTTCATTGATTTTACATTCCATCATTCCATTAGCAGAGCTATAGCACCGTTGAACATAAAACATAATGGGAGACATATCAGAGTTCAAAAGAAGACAAATTGTTGATGCTCGTCTCGCTGGCTCATCTGTGACCAGAACAGCAAGTCTTTGTGGTGTATCGAGAGCTGTGATATCCAGGGTAATGTCAGCATACCACCATGTAGGACAAACCACATCCAACAGGAGTAACTGAAGGAAGCTATCTGAAAGGGGTGTCCAGGTACTAACCCAGATTGTATCCAAAAAACATAAAACCACATCTGCCCAACTCGCTGCAGAATTAAATTTGAGCCACTTTGGGGAATTTTGGAAGAGTTAGTCAGAAAACGTTTTCCTCCACCAGCATCACATAGTGACCTGGCCACTGTTCTGGAAGAGGAATGGCTCAAAATCCCTCTGGCCACTGTGAAGGACTTGTATCTGTCATTCCCAAGATGAACTGATGCTGTATTTGCCACCATTGGTGCCTGCAGTACGCACTGTGCGTACCATGAGCGCTCCAACTGACCTGAGAAACGGTTTCTGTGCGAATAATTCAGCAGTTATTATGTCCTGTTTTTCTGTCAACTGAACCAGCAATTCCAATCTTCCTTGAATTAATCATTCTTTTGAGTCAGTTCTTTCTTTTTGCCAAACACTTTTGCAAAAACGGTCTTAATCGATTCTCATTCATTTGGACCACTCTCCCACTGAATCATCTGAAATTACTTTTCAGTCAGTAAAGTAAAGTGAAACAGACAGTATCGCGAGAGCAAACAGTACTGTTTTTCAGTTGTTTTCATATATGACCATGCACTGAATGGATATCTTTGACAATTGCATTGCTTTTTGCAGTTTTCAGGTTTAAAAACTTTTGAAACGTGTCTATGATGTACAATGTTTAATACCATTTAGTCGGCTAGTTTCGCACATCCCTAATAAACAGTGCTATCTTTGTGATTTGACATTGACTATAAGCTTTTGGTTTACCCCAGATCAGGCCGATGAATGAATGCCAGAGCATCCTCTGTGCTGTTTATCTTGGCTATCCTCTCAACACTGATTGGATGTTGTAGATCCTCATTTCCCGGGTTGGTCATGAACATGTAATTCGTCTGTGTTGAGCACACACTCTTGAACCCAACAAAAGTTGTGTCTGGGAATAGAAACAGACATGTAAATGGATGCTAATTATTATTATTATTATTATTATTAGTATTATTATTATTATTATTTTGTATTATGAAAGTTTAAATTGAAGATTCATACACATTTTTTAAGGAATGTGACTCACCAGAGACAGTCATTAGACCAGCTATGGCACTGTAGCTAACCAGTCCAGCGTGAGGCTTCTGTGGCGCATGATTGTGGTCAGATTCAAATGTCGGCCAGGAAATTCCAGACCTTCCACCTGTTGCACACAGAAAATTCTTAGAATCTTAGAATCAGTACGGAAAATGGGTCGGAAAATGGATCAATTGTATTAAATACATTTATTCAGTAGTGTATAGATGATTCTTTAATATGTATTGTACCATTGGGGGGGCGTGGGGCTCTGTGGCTTTTGCTGAGCATAACGTAGGTCATAGTTGTGGACAGACTGTCAAAACAGTTGAAGTTAGGGCTGCTGCCCACAATCAGAGCACCCTGTAGAGATGAAATTTTTGAAAAAATAAATTAAAAAATGAACAGGATAAGAATCCTTCATTCCTTTACAGTACATCACATCTAAGACATTCCAAGACCCTACAAATGCTGATTCAACATGTTCAATTGGTGAAAACGAGAGCCGACCAACACTGACAGGGGTAACACACTGACCCAACAAAACCTGACGAAGTGTCTATTTGCCGTCTGTCTGTGAATTGTGAATTACCCTTTAGTTTTGACCAAAAAGACATATAGTGCATCCTCACCTGTACACGGACTATTTTGTCAGAGTATGTGTGGCTGAGTGAGGGAGGACCATAGATTAGAGACATGAAACCCATTCCATTATCAATCAGGCTCACGTTAGAAACTAACACGTTCATGGATACCTGGAATGGGATGGAGGAGAGGAAAACATTAATGCACACCAGACAAGTACAATGCATTTGCATAGCTAGCAATTACTTGGCAATCACTTGGCTTTGCAGTTACTATAGGGTATTATAGTAGGAAGTTTGCAGATCATTTATCATACTTGAACATAAATGCCAAAGTCAAAGCTCCTCCAGACAGTGAAGCCCTGGATTTGAGAGCATCCAGCAAGTCCATCTTTATTCATGTAGAGTCCGTACAGACCGCCATGCGCCTCATTCTGACTCCATTGAGCCACTGCATTTGGAGATCCTTTTGACATATTGTTGGAATGCATGAATAAATTAGTAATAAAGTTAATCTTAACAAAAGAATTAATAACATTGTAAATTATAACATTTAGCAAATTATACATTTTTCTTACTGTACAGTACATTATAATATTGCGATGACTAAATTCACTTGTATCAGTTTAAAAAAATATATTTGTATTTTTGTATTTTGTATTATGTATTTTATTTATATTTTTAATATTTTTTTGTGTTGTGGTTTTATTTTTGAAAATAATTATTGGCTTCTATACCTGGGCATGGTTCACCATCAATTCGGAATCCCACTCGTTCATAGCCAGCAACAATATTCCCTTGAAGAACTGCATTGGTTGCCTCACTCACCTACAACATCAGCAGTAATATATCAGGGGTCGTATTCACAAAACATCTTAAGGCTAAAAGTAGCTCCTAACTTGCTGACTTAGGAGAAACTTAAAAATAACGACCGTGTCAGCCCTAATTTTAGGACTCCTAAATTTTTTCTCTAAGAGTATTTCACAAAGCACTCTAAAACTAGCTCCTAAATCTGTGAAATGTTAGGAGTAGTCAAGAGGACTCCTAAATCACCAAATCACAAACAATCCTAATGGCCGTTGCTGCCAATCCGCCTCAGCAATCCACCCAAAGACACTGTACACCATTGAGACGATAGGTGATAGAGCCTTGGGTGCTGAACCTTTTCTTCATAAATGCAATACATATTTTGATTTATAGATTTGAATCTACACTAAAACGGCAAAAATAAATCTTTAATGAATAAATAATGTCCGATTACCTGTGGCAGTTATTTTCTCGAGTTCACACTTACAAATGATCAAATAGAGTGAAAAAATATAATTGGCGTATTTGGCGTGCTGTCCAGTGGGATCGAGGGCTCAGAGCTTGGAATTTAGATCAAACCCAGAGTTCTCCCACGTATCCCCAACCGAGAGTGAGGAACAGGGTGGCTGAGGGATGAAGAAAATTGTCGGGGTAACTAGGTGAGGCGGCTCTTGTCTGTGTATATATACTTCCTCTCGAGCTGATTAGATAGACTGTGTTCCTCCCAAACTTTGTTTATGAAAAATCATTTGTCGCTTGAATTCGATTAGCTGAACATATACTAGTTTAATTAGTGACTTAGCCTACATTTTAAAACCTTTATTTGAATATGGCAACATGATACCTCATCAAAGACTATTATTCTACAATATTTCTATGATAAAATCGTTGACAGAGACCCCTCCCCATCAGCCAATCACTGTGTGCATAGTTAGTAAGCGTGTTGACATCATCCATAGCAAAAAGGTCAACCCCGCCCTTTCTCTTAGCTTAAGACTTCTCTCTATTCCTTAGTAAAAGTTTGTCTCAGCAGCTTTGTGAATAGGTTTTAAGAGAAAACTCTTAACTAAGAACTTTTACTGCCATTTAGGAGAACTCTTAGTGATAAGATAAAATGTTTTGTCATATTAATTCTCTACCATGTTATAGAACAGTACCATGGTACCAGCATCCGATCACAGTATGTTTCTTTAAGGGTTACCTCAATGGCTGCATTCCATTCAAAGTTGAAACCCTCCTCTCTGCCATTGTACGATCCAGGCCACAGTGTCAGAGTAACCAAGTTCCCCCGGATTACATTACTGTCACCCCAGACTCTGATTCCTTGGAGATTTGAATAAAAATTGCAGAATAGAAAAGTGCTAAATCATATTACCCAACTCCATAGTGATTACACTGTTAAATAGTATTTTCCTTTCATGCTAAGAGTGAAGCTGCCATTGAATCTGCACCTTCTCCAACAGTGTGATGGATCACATTGTCATCGATACTCAGTCCGTCTGTTCCGAAAACACCAATAGCAGGAGCAAAGCCGTCGTGAAAAGCACATCCCTTGATGTAAGACTCACCAACCACCTAAAAATATTTTGACTAAGTAGTTGAAAGGAACATGTGTGATAAGAATGGACATCTACTGTATCAAGACTTTCTCTCACCCCTCCCAGGTTATAAAACACCAGAGAGTAACGTGGGTCAGACACGTCATTCCATCCCTCCTGCCCGGTGTGGTAGAACTGAACATTTCTGATCTGGGCTTTTCCTGTGAGGAAAGTTATCATCAGCTTTAGTGAGTTTTCGTTACTTACACTGTGCTGAACTAGGAAGTGATGTTATGTGCAAATACAGAAATATAATTTTGCATGTGATTCGTCCTGATTGTGTTTCATGAATAAAGCCCCAATGTGAGTATTTTATAAAGATTATACCTCTGTAATCAATTCCTCCGCTGGAGAAGCTCCCCACCAGCACTCTGGCACCATAAGACTGTGTGTACATTTCTGGATACTCCTGACCAATGATCTTGATGTTTCTGGTCAATAAAGCCACATTGCCTGCAAGCTGATAACTTCTTGAAGTACCTGGCACACTGTAGCTCTCCCCTATATGATCAAATACACTTAATTAATTGTACATTTTTTTAAAGAAATTAAAACTTTTATTCAGAAAGCATGCATTAAATTAATCAAAAGTGACAGTAAAAACATTTAAAATGTTACTTTATATATTTTCTATATGTAAAAATGTATCATGGTTTCCACAGAAATTAAGCAGCACAACTGTTTTCAACACTGATAATAAGAAATGTTTCATGCCAAATCAGCATATTAGATATTCATAATTATATATTTGTGTACCTATTTTTAACATCTTATTGATACAGCATAATGCCTATTATTGCTATAATGGCATTATCTATAATCTAGGGGACTAACCAATGTGTGTGTGTGATAAAGGCTGGTCTAGAGTCAGTGTGCGGCCATAATCTGAGATTGCAGTGATGGTGCGGATTTCTGTTTGCCAAGGGTCATAGCTGGTGGTGGACAGCAGGATCTTCTCCCCAACCTGGAGGTAATCAAAGAGTGTTATGGTTCAGAGAATAATGGTTCAGAGCACAAATGCAGCTTGTAATCTGAAATGGAATCACCAAATCACACAAGGAGGTTCAATAGTTCTCTTAAGTTCTGTGATCTGTTTTTTTTTTTTTTTTTTTTTTAAAAAAGCTTCTGACCTTCCAGTCCACAGATTCCTGTAGAAAGAGAGTGCTGTTTCCTGCCTGGGATGTGCTAGCCAGCTTAGTGTGATACACATTGTGTGGCATACCATAAAGGTCAAGCGATCCAAAAACACCTGGAAGAAAATTTTTGAGAAGAACATCTCTGATGCAGATATGTTCAGTCAAGAGATTTTTTGTTTTTATTCATGATGATTTACCCAGCACTTTGGACCCTTGGTTTGGTCCCGATGGTAATAGCCAGTCTGGTGTGGAATGGCTTCCTCTCAGTATGATCTGTAGTTGACCTCTGAAGGGTTCATCAGGCCACCCAGCAATCAAACGTCCACCCTGATTGAGTGTACATGTACAGATAGAATTAATGTCTTTAATACAGACAGAAGTAAGTGAAATTAGCACACAGGAAGAGTTTGGTTCTAATTTGGTGTAAAAATCCTAAAATGTCTATAGCAGTAAGATGCAATTTGCATGTAGTTATGTGCTTACTTGAATGGAGATGTATGTGGCATTCAGAACAATGTTATTATATTGAGAAACACTGCTGGAGGAGGTGCCATTGTTTGTGTCTGGAATCTCCAGAACTCCTTCTATTTTCAGCTTGTTCAGGGAAGGGACTACAACATCCACAACCATCCAAATGCCTTTGAGACAGAATGGGACATTTTTTTTCTTATGAAATAGCATACCATATTGATAAATAGCTTTTTCTTTCAGTCTTTGCTTCTGATTTGTCATATTAGAGATGCTTACCAGCTGGAATGACCACATCAGAGCCTTCTTGTGGCACTTTGAAGTTGTTCTCTGAGCTTGACCGCCAAAATGATGTATTTGACCAGAGACTAAACCCAACATGATACATTTTAAAAGAAAAGTCAATCAATACAATAGATAATAAAAATAATTATAGGTGGTATTATTATTATATAAGAGTGATTATTATTATATGAAAAAAATGCTTAGCATGTGTGTGCTAACATACACATAGATGAAGTTTTCAGGTCTGCGACCAGTTGTGTTTGATGTGTTTGATGTGTTGGCTGCAGTGACTACAGGACCAGTTGGAGGGTTAGGTTGAATAACACTGGGACACTGATACACTCTTAGGTTCAACCATCTGTCTACAGTTGAGCGGTCCACACTGTTCCTCTTCCTCCGGCTAGTCACATGGTCTCTTCCAGACACTGTAGACACAAAACTCAAAAACTTTAATTCTTTGCACAGTACTGAACAGCTTTGAGCATGATACTGTATGTTAGAGGGCTGAATTGGGATCCCTCTGGACCCAACACAAATCTCGTGAGAGCGGGCGGTTTTACCTTTGCTGCGGGTGGGAATGGACAGTAAAAAAAAAAATACAGTGCGGGTCCCGCGATTTGCGTAAGAAAGGAGTACACAAATTTTGTTCACCGCAGTCGAACAGTAGCATTCTCTTCCTTTATAGCAGACTAGGCCAAGTGACTCATCATTTCATTCATTCATTAAGTTATGTTTAATATTTTTTAGTATTATTTAGGCCTATCTTCTTTTTGTTATATATGTTAGCTAGGCTACATAAACTCCTGTGATATCTGTGAAGTTATTTTATTTCCTATTTATTTATTTTTTATATATATATATATTTATTTATTTTATAAGTAATTCAGTTAAACATTGTGCCTTGTTAGGCTACTAGAGTTTAACTGTTATGGTGAGATGTGTGTGTCATCATGTGTATGTTTAAATGGTTTTTTTTAGGCTCCACTAGTTGTGATGCTTGGTTTTAACAGTTGATAGAGTTTTATAAGGCTAAAGTAAACTATGACATATTATAACCAAAAATTCTTCATACAGTGGACTACCAGTAAAATTGATAAAAATTTGGAACCAAAAATTATTCAGACACTTTGACCTGAACATGTTTTGCTTAAGTGTTATCTGACATAATTAATTTTTTTTTTTTTTCTGACATAGTTTAACTCTGAAATCTTGTCATATTTAATTACCATTTTTTTAAAGTATAGTGAATAAACTGTATTAATGAATGAAATGTTCAAGGTGTCTGAATAAATTTTGGTTTGACTATATGTGAATAAGCCTGTTCATCAATTAAATCTGTTCATCATTTAATGCGATCGTGTCTCTTCAGAAGACGTGGATTAAACTGCTTGATTCATGATTCTTAATGAACGTTTTGAAGCGGTGAATAGACTTTTAATGGAGGGACAGGAATCTCCCAGATTTCATTAAAGTAGGCTATCTTCACATTTATGTCCCGAAGAAGCACGAAAGTCATATGGGTTTGGAACGACATGAGGTTGAGTAAATGATGACATTTTCATCTTTGGGTGAACTAACACTTACCAAATTGGCATGCACGCTTTGGCTGGCACTAAGCCAGAGACGAATGCGCTCAGTGCTTGTCATATATCACAACTGTGCAGTTTTTTTTTGTTTTTTTTTCCCCAACAACATGATGTTTATTTTAGGTTTCATTTAAGTACACCTAATACTAGCAAAAAAAAAAGAAAGTCATATTTAGACCTAGTTTGTAAAATACACTGATGTCTATGGAAGTGGGAATTAAAACTCTTCTAAATTGACACTGTGTTTTATTCACGTCAGAAATACATTGTGTAGGTAACTAAATAGTTTACTCTATTCTTCTCCCAGTACACTGGCCACTTTCATGTCTTTCGAGAGAAGTGGATGAATTTGCGTGTTGTAGTAAATCCAACAACTCTGATTCCCTGCGCTGAAGAGCGAACTATTAAGATGGTGGCACAATCACCTGTTATTATCAAACATGATCATTATAAAGGTGTTTAAAAGACAAAATACAATCACTAACATATTTGAGAATCGGAATATCAGATGGTCAGAAATTCAGCGGGAACGTGATTAAGAAAACAGTCCCGCGCAGGACTCTACTGTATGTGTCCTCTTTAAATACAAAGATAGCATAGATGTCTTGGGTGAATAGATGAGTAGTTTTACCCATGTAATAGAGGCTTCTGGAAGACTGGTTGAAGTACCAGTCCCCATTTACATTCGCAGTGGGGTTCAGGGGCTGAGAGGAACCATTCCTGTCATCTATAATGCGGAAGCAGTCAGGTGTCTGAGTCAGGTTGTGATTCATGATTATATAATTTTCTGGCTGTCATGGAGAAAGAAAGGAAAAAAAAATTACTTGCTAAATAACAACCTTAATTGGATGGAACATAATTAAAATAGTTTTTTAACATGCTTCTCTGAAACAATATTTATTGTGAAAAATGGTTTATAAAAATCTGAACTGAATGAACTTATAGTGGGTAGAGATGTAGATGGGTAGAGATGTAGATGATATAAATATTACAAAAATAATTTTTTAAAAATTTTTTTATAAAAAAGTTAATAAACATTTTTCTCATATACCATAAATGAGTATTTATACATGAAAATATATAGCATCCTTTATATCATAATTAGGGCTCCTGTACAGCAAATAGTTAAACCCCTGATGTAAGTCAATTTTCTTTTTTGTCCCTTATGGAGTTGTATGACAAAAGCTGCTTACAGATTATACAAGAAAACTGTCCTTTTGTGTTCTACAGGTACTATACATAACAGCAAATGGGTTTGCAACAATATAAGGGTGAACAAATGTTAGCAAAATGTTCAACTTTTCATTTGAATGTACATTGGATTATTTAGTAATGTGTAGTGTGCATAGTTTACCTGAAAACCGTAAACCATTCCATTGTATGAGATGCTGGTGATTTGGGAAGCACCATCAAAGTACCAGTTATAGGTTTGGCCCGTGGGCAGCATTGCCATCCATCCAAATGTGTGGGTCACAAGTTTATCAAGGAAAGGAAGTACGCATGTCCCTAAAGAGAGGTGAGACATTGAGAGTTACTGTGCCAACAAAGACAACCAATTCCTAACATTCTAAAGGGCTGTTCACACAGAATGCATTTTTGCATTCCACTGCACTGCTTTTCCGTTGATTTTTATATAAACATGCACTAGAATAGAAGTGTTTGACCGTTGCGCTTGCATCTTGAATCTTTTGCAGCGTGTCCCGTATGACATGACGTTCTAAAAATGCAACAAATGGGACTACTGCGTCTTTAGACCTTGTATTTTTTCATTCCACTGGTCTGTGTTTCATGTTTAATGAAAAAAAAAAAAGCATTCTTTTGTGAATTGCTCCTGAGATTTTTCATAAACTAACGTTCCCAGAACATTCTGAAAACCAAAAAAGTACATTCAGAAAGAATTGTATAGAAACATGTCTAACATATGCATGCACATATTTTTTATGGCTCAATCACCCAGATTATTTCACCCTACCATATGAGTTGGTCAGAATCACATCTTTAGCTTGAAATGAAGACGGTGAGGGATTGACGACGACCATGCGGTGGAAGTTAATGGTGTTGTCACACACTGCAGCAGGGACGCCAACACTCCATTCTGTTCCCGGAACGCAGTGTCTTGGGTCGAGTAGGTTATTCATTGGTACCACCTTGTAACTAACGTTGCCTTTTCAAAAATGTAAAATATTTATATTCATTATTTTATTTTTTTATTTTAATGTTAATGTTTTGGTGATGTAAAATTAGAATTTTACCATGCCAGTAAGCTACGTATCCATTAAGATATTGTTACACAGATAAATTTGTTTCAAGTTATTATGTATCTATATACTGTAATATCTAATGTTTCTATACCTGTCAGGGACCCATCAGAATCAACTAGTGCCACCTCATGCTCCCATCTGAACCAGGCCTTGTTGGGTGACTGATAGTACTGGATCCCACTGAACCTCGCGCTCCAGCCTCCACAGCGGAATGTACAGGTTCCAACTATTTCTGCCACCCCGACTGCAGCACACATTGGGCGGTCGAAGTTCACAAACTTGGTGTTGATGACGCTCATACCATCATCCAGGGGCAGGATAACACCACGAGTGGTGCAGTAGTCGCTCCCCAGCCCCAGCTCATCCACGTGACCCACCATGGTGCTGTTGACCACAGCCGCCCCTCCATCCAGTCCCCATCCGCTGACATACGGCTGGATGATCCTCTTGGTCTCCACTCCTGCCTTCTCATTATTGACCATTAGGAACTCACTGAACTGAACTGCTCCTACATTTACCCACTCTGCACCTTTCTCGTTGTTCCAGGAAGTGAAGCGGCGGAAGACTGCTGGCGCTGGTGTTGAGGAGCCGCAGCTGCCAGAACGCATGGGGAAAAACTCTTGGAAGATCCACAAGCCAAACCAGCCCTGCGAATGCACCGTATTGTTGAAGAACTGTCCCAGAGGTACTCTCTGTTGGCAGATGTTGGCGTCATACGAAGGGCCGTCGGGATGATCGTGCATGCGGTACCAGAAGCCGAAGTGCGTCCCACCAGCTGCAGCATTGTGCCTAATAGTGTTATTAGGGTTGGTGACCCAGAATGCAGCTGGAGTCACATCATCATTTAGCAAACTGGTGCTCTGTCTTACAAATACCGCCAGGTTGTACTGCAGGATGTTGCCAGTCTCAATGCCGTCCTCAATAAAGAAGGCTCCGCCCATGATATTGTAGATGACGTTACGCTCCACCAGCAGGTTGTGGGTGTTGTGGATGGTGATGGCACGGTTGTAGGACTGGTGGATGCCACATCCACGCACATATGACTTAAACTTAACATCACCCATTAGATGCCAGTGGATTGGGTAGCGTCCCAGACGGAACGCCTGTCCAACATTGAAGAGCTGAAGGAGGACAATGACAAACGTAATGCATGATTGAATTTCATGGATAATATTTACTCTTAAAGGTCTCCAAGAGTTTTGAAACAAATGCTTTTTAAACAAAATTAATGTTTACCTCAACATATTCAATTCTGCCAATTGCCAGATTTTGGTTCGGTTGTGGTGCGTGGAACATGATGCAGCCACCAAACTGGTCACTTCCTACTTCTTCTCCAAACCTACCCTGGAAACAAGTCTGGGTGGCAAATTCCCCTGTAAGCAAAAGCATTCATAAAATTTGATAAAATTGCCAATCACATGTCTTTCAGCTGTCTGTCTTTCCATCCACAGCTAAGGAAATAACATCCAAACCTGTGTTGAATCCAGCAGGGCAAGCTGCAATCTGATCGTTCCACTCCACATTGTTGGATCCACGGACAACAATGTTTCTGGTTAGAAGGCCCACCTCAGCTCTCGCTTCAAAAATTGTCCCATCAGGCAGCGTAACAGACACACCCAGATGAGTGTATCTCAGTGGTTCGGTCAGTGTAAGGGTCCTACCATCAGCTGAAACTGAGGCAATTCTCATCAACTCATTCTCACGCTGACTGTGTCTGTAAATTCAGTCAAAACATATATTTGATTATTAGCATTAGCACTGACAACTTATATCATTTTTTAGCATCATGATTAGCATATTTCTATAGCATTTAGCATATTCAATTTGAGCAAGAAGAATTTAAACAGTAAGTTTATCATTTAGTTTTTTACCTCTAAAACAAATCAAATTATATCATTTAAAAAGGAAAAAAAATGTTTTGTTTTTTTTTTTCCAAAAAAAAGTCAAATGAATTCTTTTGGGACCATTATATAGAGAACAACTTCCTTGGCCCTTGTTTCTACACTGATGTAGTTCAGTTTCTGTAGCAAGTCAGTGGCTTCAATTAAATCAACCTGAAACCGAGTTTCGCTGTGGGTTTGGGTGGTGCATCAATACCTATGCCCCGTGGAAGCAATGACAATTTCGTCGCCAGTCTTCCAGGTGACGGCATCCATCAGTGTCAGCGTGTTGGAGCCATTTTGTGCAGTCTGAGAAAGGCGAGTCCACGGCATAGGGACAGGGATTCCTGGAGAAACAGGATTGTAGTTAAGCCCTGAACAAAACCTCTTACTGCAGGGAAGTGATTACGCACTATGGTGTCTGTATCAGGGAAATTTAGCATTTCTGTGAAATGGGGCTTTCTGACTTAAATTAGCCTTCTGGGAATGTTATGTAGCTCATCTCTATATTTGTATTATATTTACTTCATTTTCTAGAGATTGTGTTTTTTAACTTTGTGACCTTTTAGATGCAAATGTTCCTGTACCTCTGAGGTCTCTTACTATAGTCAAGTTACAAACAAAAAAGTAATAATAATAATAATAAATTATAGTTTCAGGTGGTTTGGGGTCAGTAAGATTTTTTTTAGTATTTTAATTTTTTAAGACTCTCAAATCTTATTTGCACTTCTACACGTTTAAACTTCACAAAACATACATCTATCTTTTTCTTTAGACATAAAAAATCTGTACTGGCGCACTGTCTGTGAAACGGCTCTCTTTGAATAAATTCCTGAAACGCGCACACCGAATGCCACTTCAGACCAGCACCAGTGCCGGTGCAATTCTCTTTTGCACTTGAATGGACAAAAACAGACAAAATTCTGTAAAAATTCCAGTTTTGTCGAGTATCCTCGTAAGCACACTCTTAAATGAGTTAAAAAATTGTTAAATAAACAAAGGTTTGTGAATAAAATATGATAGGAGAAAATATGATCAGATCCACGTCATGCAGGTTTATTAGGCTGCTGTCACTTTATGCTAATCAAAAAACAAAAGACAAAGAGAAATGACTCACTGCTCTTGACTAAATAACGTTTTTAGCTTTAAGAAGGATTAATCTATATTCAATTTATAATTTATGCAGTGAAGACAGTGTGCAGTGTTAGATTATTCAATTTCTGTATATTTACATGTTAGACCTACCTATAAATTTTAAGCACTGTTAACAAGGTTACATGGGTCAAAAACAATGAAAAACAATAACTTTTTTCTGCATTTTAGCAGGGCAGGTAAAAATCTGAACCGGCCCGACTTGGCCAGTAGAAAAAAAAACTTTAGCGTTGAGCCCTGATATATTAAAGGCACAGCTAAATGTGACATTTATTACAATGGATTTATGTGAAGATTGTTTTAAGTTCACTTAAATTACATTTTTAAAAGCCTATTAAATGTTAAAGTCGATAACTTTCAATTATACTGTAATGTTGAATGGCTATAATTAATGGCTAAAATTGAGAAAGAAAAAAAAAAAAAACATTTAATAGAGACATCAGTATCAGGCCTTCATTCATAGTGCTTAGTGAAAAGATGCCATTAAACAAATATTTAAAATATACCATCTTTATGTTGTTTCTGTATTATTTTGGAGATTCAATGTGAAAGTTTTACAATATAAAATTTGAGATTTTATTTGAGATGCAAATCTTTTGTAACATTATAAATGTCTTTACTGTGCCTTTTGAAAATGTAATGCATCCTTGCTGAATACAGTATTAATTTATTTTTAAAAAATAATCTTACTGACCTCAAACTTTTGAACAATAACGTATAATAAAAACATATATAGTATTTATTTTTATAAATATTTATTATAATAAATAGTTGTATACAGGGCTTGACATTAACTTTTTTGCTCACCAGCCACTGTTGCTCACCAGCCACTGCTAGTGGTTTTCCATAGTTACTAGCCACTCAGCATTTTTACTGGCCACAATTTTGACATCGATACCAAGGGGGAAAACTGTCATATAGGTATTTTTAATATTATCTCATAATTTGGCAGCAGGTACAGTATATTAGGCTACTGTCACTTTAAGACCTAATGCACGGATCCATTATACTGTTACACATGCGTTTTCTTTCTCAACTCTTTACGTTCACTTAAAACATAGCTGACTGTGTTTACGTGAATACTTGCCAAGACAGTCATTTTGACATTATTTTGTGTGTATTTGACTGTTTAAGCACAATAAGCAGCGAAAAAGAACTCAATTTAGAACTGACATGCATCTTTATATGCGCACACTGCGGGAATGAGTAAAATTATGCGCAATCACATGCTGAAATTCAAGCCCTGTAACACCAACAATATTTATCCAGAGCAAATGAAACAAGCGAGTGAGGGGAGGCGGGTTAGTGTGTCAACTCGCTGTCAAGCACAGCTGGTATTGTTTATCTATTCTGCGTAAAATGAGTATTGGAATTGTTTTAGATATTTCAGTATTGATATGTATCAAAAAAAATCGATATCTTTTGACAACACTACATTGCACTTAGTTTATTATTTCAGAAAGACTGTGTTTTATGTAAGTGTTTTATATTTAAATTCAACCCACCAAAGAGGCTGGTAGGAGTGACTGCGTTACACGCCACTACTGAAACCCACCGCATTTGGCGGGTGTTAATGTCAAGCCCTGGTTGTATACATTTTATTTATATTGAATTCACAAAAAATTAATTTGAACCAAATAGTGTTGTTTATTTGAATACCATGCAGATCCAACACCCCTTCTCTGACAGCCAGGGTTTTGGTGCCATAGACAGGAAGTTCTGTAGAACGCAGGTGTCCATGCAGTGTGATGATGGCCTTGTGCTGGAAGGGGGCCAGCTCTGTTCCGATCTGCAGTGCTCCACCATCTGTAATCAGAATATTCTCTGCCTGCAGCTCAATATCTGCCTCATCAAAAATCAGTCGCCCACCTTAATAGAGAAGAGACATTCACAGAACTGTGAGTGTAAGTGTACCAAGGCTTTGTTTAATAAAGGCAGTATTTGTTTAAATGAGCAGACCCTGGATAAGGAGCATCTTAAGCACTGGGGTGCTGGTGTCCAGGAGGATGGTCTGGCCAGCAGTGATTACAGCAAACATGCCCTCCTCAGGAGGGGAGAGACCACCCCATGTATAGGGAGATGACCATACGTCAATGTAGAAGAAGGTAGCATTATTCTGAGAGAGAGAGGAGACATTCCTGGCAGTGAGTGTAAATGTTAATATTCACAATAAATATTTCATAACTTTATTATTATTATTTAATAATATATATATCATTAATGAAAATAAATAAGTATTTAGTTTGTCACTGTACTGTCAAATATATTTATGTCACATTTGATGTTACCATTCTGGCAATTCCTCTGTTCCCCAGCTGGACTCGCACTTGAGTTTCTTGGGATCTGGACTGAGAGTTGGTCACACAGATGATTTGCGACTCATTGGCTGACTGGACATCGCAGACAGACCCTGCGATTGTGACAGTAACTTCAATGACATTTGAGCTACAGATGAGATGGGGAAGAGAAAAGCTAGTGAAATTAAGAATTTAAGAAATATTCTGTCATCATTTCTTCATCGTCATTAGGCTTTAGTAGATGTGAGATATAGTGTACAAATTGTATGCTCTACTTTTACAATACTTATGGTACTTTTTGTGCACCTGGTCAACATTAAAAGTGAATGTTTGTGAATAGCTGCTCTGACTTTATGCTTAACGTCTCTTTGTGTGTTACAGGTTTGGAATGACATGAGGGTGAATAAATGACAAGATAATTTTCATTTGTGGGTAAATTATTGGTTTAACAATTTTTTTAAAAACAGATAACAAAAAAATAGACTTGACCAGGGTTATTATCATTAACTAAAACTAAAACTAAAACTATTAAAACATTTTTCAAGCACGTCAAGCAAGCATGGGTAAACTAACCTTTTAAACTAAATAAAAATGAGAAATGTTGCTTTGTCAACTAAGCAAAATAAGTTTAAGTTGAAGCATTAAAGTTACTAACTTGAAATAAATAAAAACTAAAACTCAAATAAAAATAAACCTAGATATTAATATATATATATATATATATATATATATATATATATATATATATATATATATATAATTAAAAAGTAAATAAAAATTACAAAATTAAACTTACAAAATTAAAAATATAAAAATAAAAGCTAATTAAAAATATTAACAAAACTATAATAGTATATAAATAATACTAAAATAACACTGATATTGGCTGTACAATACATATGTTATATTTAGTAACATTAATGTCGCAGTGAACAATGAACACTGTGTATCTAAGCCTGATTGAAGGACAATCAGCCACAGTGTAATTCTGGTCTGTTCTGCACCTGAAACCTGAGCCGGTAATCGTGAGTCTGGTGCCTCCAGCGGTTCCTCCTCTGCGTGGTGTAACGTTGGTGATAACAGGGGTCAGAGAGGATCTGTAAGTATAGCTGTTCGTGAGGTTGACTGCGTCACCTCCATTCATCACTATGACTGTGCAGGCCCGCTCTGTTTCACTTCCTGCAAGAGAGGACAGCGACATTCATTTCAACTCTATTAACCTGTGACCTGTTTCTGAGCTTTCACATTTGTCATTGTCTCACAGTGACTGCTTTCTGTCAGTTAAAGCATTTCTGGTGTGTTTTGCATTTGCAGAAAAAAAAACTTTGTACTAGGAGTTCAGACATAGAAATACTTTGATGGATTAAGCTTTGTTATGCTAACTGAATATTTCTAGACACATACGTAATGCTTTTAAACTGATACATGCCATTGTTGGGTGGGACCTCGCAGTTCAGCTGGGTAGATGTGGAGTTCTGCCGGTGCACGTTACACTCTATGTTACAGATAAGGACTCTGGTGATGTTTGGGTCAAATCCAGAGCCTTGAATGGCAACAACAGCTCCTCCAGCGTAGCTTCCTACAGCATAACAGAGCAAAGTTATCCTGTAGTGTCTTAGTACATGTAATCTTCTGTGAATATGACAGCAAGTATGGAAAGGCAATGTATGACAGTGGTTCCCATCTAGTTTTGCTTCAGGACCCAGAATTTTCATTGGACATAACAAAAGTGTCCCTAAAATTACCATGAACTTCATGGGCCTGACAGTATGCAAAATTATTAACATGAAAGAACAGGAAGATTTATAATCTTTTTTGGTTTTGTGTTTTATAAAACTATTTTTGTTTCTAATCATCTTTTGAATTTTGATTGATTGGACTGATGCTCTTGGCTTGTTTCTGCCACAGAATAAAATAAATAAATAAATAAATAAATAAGGTAACTGCAACTTTTCTTCTCAAAATTCTGACTTTTTTTCTCAGAATTGTGAGATAAGTCTCAGTTACCTTTTTTAGTTTTTATTCCATGGCAGAAACAAGCTTCCATAGTTGGCAGCAAATAATTCACTGCAAAAAAATAAATAAATAAATAAATAAATAAATAAAATACATAAAAAAATAAAATACAATTCGTAATCCTCTTTATCTGAAAGTTCATGCTTTGTTTTTCCATGATGAGGGCCTATCACACAACCTATCTAAGTTGGCAGATAAATGTGACCAAGAAGTGTTTAGTTTGATTGACATCAACAACAAAGAATATTAAGTGTTTTTCCTTGTTCGTTTGTGTTGAAGTACCGTACATTCAAAGTACCATTTAAAAGTTTGGGATAAGTACGTTTATTTATTTATTTATTTTTTTGTTTGTTTGTTTGTTTGTTTGTTTTTGTTTTTTTGGAAAGAAATTAATACTTTTATTGAGCAAGGATAGATTAAATTCATTAAATGCGACAGTAAAGACATTTAGAATGTTACTATTTCAAATAAATACTGTTTTTAAACATTCTATTCATCAAATCAGCATATTAAGATCATTTCTGAAGGATCATTTGATACTGAAGACTGGAGTAATGGCTGCTGAAACTTCAGCTTTGCCATTACAAGAATAAAAAATTTTTACAGGAATGAATTAATACATTTTAAAATATATTAAAAATGAAAATAGTTATTTTAAATTGTAAATATTTCACAATAATACCTTTTTACTGTATTTTTAGTCTAATAAATTTGGTGCCACTTTTCTTTCTTTTTTTTTTTTTTTTTTGAGCCTTGGTGCCAATTTCAAAAACATTTAAAAAAAATCTTACCAGCCCCAAACTTTTGAAAAGGAGTGTATATGCCTTATTGGAAATCTGTGATTCTGTGATGTCACAATGAATGCATTAACACATTAACCAGGGGCATTTACATTTATCAGAGAAGGTGGAAACTGTCATGAAAAGTGAAATTATTACTTTTTGTATAAGTCACCTTTAAAAATAGTTAAAAAGTATTAGTTTTACCTTGGCACTATCATATCTGTATTCTTATGAAAAGTGTTGCTTATAAATAATACTAGGCACATTTTTTTTTTGCACAAGGTTTGAACCTCTGGTAGTCAGTTTTGCCTTATTCTGTCCGTATTAACAAATCTTTTACCCCAGAGAAAGTGTTTTTGATTACCCTCATTTGGAGAGACCCCTGTCAGCAGCAGTTCATAGGTGAAGACAGACTGGGTCAAGGCATGACCTTTGACCTGATGGTGGAACATGATTGGGAAAGTTCCTCCCGCGTGTTCCCCAACAGTACACAGCAACTGTGTATCTGTGACGGATGTCACACTACAAGCCACGCCGCCGATCTCTAAGGAAATGAGCGTTACATCCGTGCCAAAGCCAGTACCAGAGATGGTGATCTCTGTTCCAACCGGACCTGCGAGGAAGGGATTAAGTCCGTAGTATTACTACGATGTGTTGTTATATTCAGTAGTACAATAGAGTGCTGCAGAGATGACATATTTTTGTAGGCCAAAACCTAGAAAAGAGTTAGCATTTTAGCTTTTCTAGTCCCAATGGTAATGTTTTTTTGTTTTTTGTTTTTTGTTTTTAAATGGGTTTTTGTTTAAATGCTTACAATAAGGTCTGTAGTTAACATAATCTCAAGATACTTTCATGTTTTATTCTACGACTACAGAGGTTGTCTGAGACATTAAACATCTTCACGCCGAACAGGTAAACTCATCAAAAATGTTTTTTTTAAACAAAGACCCAAAACAAAATTCAAAAGCTTAATGGTGGTGATGTTGAAGTCATGAGACCGTTTATAGCCCATGTTTAGCTTTTTTTACCTCTGCGATAGTATTTAGGCTTTAAATTTCAGAAAGGTTGGTCATTTGTGAAATTATCATGATGAACAAAACGTAAGAATCCAAACTTTTGATGGACACAGAGGTTATTTTATCAATAATCAATAATCAAACAGTCAATGGAAAAATCCGATTTGGTGTTTGTCGAGGGAACAAGGGTGATGCTAACTTTTGGGTTGGCCTACAAAAATACAGTATGTCATCACTGCAGCACTCCATAGTAAATGCCACTAATATTCTTTTTAAATGGAATGCACGGTCGTACCTGTTATGGGACTGACAGAGGTGATGTTTGGCGTTTGTCCCCTAGAGTAGTTGAAAGGTTGAGGTGGATACACAACATCAAACACCTTAATGTTCACCTGCACCTGTCCCTCTGCATGAGGAGGTGTCATGCACCTCACCGTGTCTGGAGTCACATCTAAAATCCTGCAGGGGGAGTTAGAGAGCTTCACAGTTGTATTTCCTGCCACAAAGCCATTTCCTGTGATTAAGACTGGAGTTCCTCCAGCAATGCTGCCTGATGTTGGGTAGACGCTGGCTTGTGCTATGCTGGTCAGGGTGGCATCTCCGGTGGCAAGACCTTTGCTCATAACCACCACCTGTAGGACGTGCGTGCCAGCGGGAAGGGCTCCAACTAAAACCTTGATGTTGCTATCGTTGACTTCTGTGACTTCCAGCAGGATGTTGGCCGCAGATACCATTAGATCGGCAGAGTTGTTCCCAAATCCACTGCCAGTGACCTCAACAGTGGTGGCGTTTCCACTAACTGAGTTAGGGAACACCGCAGAGATGTATGGTGCGATGGAGTCAGAATATTCAAACATGCAATCAGAACTGCATGAGGAAGAGATGGAGTTGACATAAACTGCGACGTTTCCCCTGCGAGCTGCAGACGGCGAGGTATCGCACACCACATGAGAGTAGTTCATGAAAATCACATTGCATGGAATGTTTGCTACTGTAACTGAACCGTCTGAGAATCCAGAACCAGAGATGAAGAGACGCGTGTAGCCTGTGGTGCTGCCCACCGAGGGAAAGACGGAATCGACCACGGGTAGAACTACAAATCTGCGGTCGTACTCTTTCGGCATGGACAGGATAGCAGTGCCAAGGTTGTTGATTCGGACACTTACGGGTAAGGGGATGCCCACTGGTGCTCCACTGTCAGGACTGAGTTGGCAGTTAATCTCAGTGGAGGTGCTGTTGATGACGTTGCATGGACAATCTCCAACTTTGATCTTTGGTTGCCAAAAAATAAGAATAAATATATATACATACATACACACACACACACACATACATATATTTATACACTGCTCAAAAAAATTAAAGGAACACTTTTTAATCAGAGAATAGCATCAAGTCAGTTAAACTCCTGGGATATTGATCTGGTCAGTTAAGTAGCAGAGGGGGTTGTTAATCAGTTTCAGCTACTTTGGTGTTAATGAAATTAACAACAGGTTCACTAGATGGGCAACAATGAGACGACCCCCAAAACAGGAATGGTTTTACAGGTGGAGGCCACTGACATTTTTTCCCTACTCATCTTTTCTGACTGTTTTTCACTAGTTTTGCATTTGGCTAGGGTCAGTGTCACTACTGGTAGCATGAGGCGATACCTGGACCCTACAGAGGTTGCACAGGCAGTCCAAGGATGGAGGACATCAATCCAGGATGGTACATCAATACGTGCCATTGCCAGAAGGTTTGCTGTGTCTCCCAGCAAAGTCTCAAGAGCATGGAGGAGCTTCCAGGAGACAGGCAGTTACTCTAGGAGAGCTGGACAGGGCCGTAGAAGGTCCTTAACCCATCAGCAGGACCGGTATCTGATCCTTTGTGCAAGGAGGAACAGGTTGAGCACTGCCAAAGCCCTACAAAATGACCTCCAGCAGGCCACTGGTGTGAATGTCTCTGACCAAACAATCAGAAACAGACTTCATGAGGGTGGCCTGAGGGCCCGACGTCCTCTAGTGGGCCCTGTGCTCACTGCCCGGCACCGTGGAGCTTGATTGGCATTTGCCATTGAACACCAGAATTGGCAGGTCGCCCTGTGCTTTTCAGATGAGAGCAGGTTCACCCTGAGCACATGTGACAGACGTGAAAGGGTCTGTAGAAGCCATGGAGAACATTATGCTGCCTGTAACATCGTTCAGCATGACCAGTTTGGTTTGGTGGTGGGTCAGTGATGGTCTGGGGAGGCATATCTATGGAGGGACGCACAGACCTCTACAGGCTAGACAATGGCACCCTGACTGCCATTAGGTATTGGGATGAAATCCTTGGACCCATTGTCAGACCCTACGCTGGTGCAGTGGGTCCTGGGTTCCTCCTGGTGCACGACAATGCCCGGCCTCATGTGGCGAGAGTATGCAGGCAGTTCCTGGAGGATGAAGGAATTGATACCACTGAATGGCCCCCACGCTCGTGTAACCCCTCTACCCAGGTCCTACTCGCCCCGCTCTGTGCAGGCCTCAAACCTGGGTCTCCAGCGTGGGAGTTGAACGCTCTAACAAGGAGGCTAAAGGCTGCAACCTCTAGCATCAGTCGCTAGAGCATCTCTTGAGATCAGAGGAGTGAGGTTTTTACTCGCACAGTGACTACTAGCTAGCCTCCGTTACACTCGCCTGACCTAAATCCAATAGAACACCTCTGGGACATTATGTTTCGGTCCATCCGACGCCGCCAGGTTGCACCTAAGACTGTCCGGGAACTCAGTGATGCCCTGGTCCAGATCTGGGTGGAAATACCCCAGGACACCATCTGTCGTTTCATTAGGAGGATGCCCCGAAGTTGTCAGGCATGCATACAAGCACGTGGAGGCCATACAAACTACTGAGTACCATTTTGAGTTGCTGAAATGAAATTTCAGCAAAATGGACTAGCCTGCTGCATCATTTTTTCACTTTGATTTTTGGGGTGTCTTTGAATTCAGTCCTCTGTAGGTTGATAACTTTAATTTCCATCAAACGATGTGGCATCCTTTCCTTCCTAACACATTACCCAGTCCATATCAGTATAGATATCCAGCATGATATTTTATCCCATTGAGATCTGATGTGTTTTAAAGTGTTCCTTTAATTTTTTTGAGCAGTGTATACACAGTATATAAATATTTTTTAATTTTAATTAATGTTTTTTTTTTTTTTTTACTGTGTATTTCAGTGACATCTGTCAGTTGTTTGGGATATTTTATGTGTGGTATTCTAAAAAATTCCTTAAAGCACCTTTAAAGTCATTGCTGACCACTGAAGCTCACCTCGTTTGCACAGTTAATGTTGCTAAAGCCAGATCCATTGATGTTGATGATGTCATGTGTGGTGCCATGGTCAGGCGTAATGTGGTACACAGTGGGGCTGGCGCAGGAAGTAAAACTGAAGTAGTGACTGTCTGAAGTGTCATTAAATTCCAGGTGATCTTGAAAACAGTCCGAAGTGGCCACACACTCAGAGTCAGATGAGTTCATTTGTGCTGAAAATGGGTGGACACATGATTATGATGGTTTTACCTACCAATTCTTTACCCAAAAACCACAGCTTATCCTGAAGTTTAAAATTCTGAGTTAAATTGCTTATGAATATGCTGGCAGTGTACCTATATTCATAGAGGCATGTATTCCTGTCACAAACACCTGAAGCCCAACAGTGCTCTCCTCCAGAGGCATAACGGTCACCACACCCTGCAGCGTCTTCTGGTTGCCGGAGTCAATGTAACCACTGCTGTAGTAGTAAACTCCAGGAGATGTGAAACGATAGGCGAAAAACCCTAACAATAAAACAGACACAACAAGATCAGATTTTGTTCCTACTCAATCAAACTAGCATCAACCTTTAGCTCTCATTGTCCTTCACACGGAATACATACTTACATTTACGGAAAAAGGCATTTGTTATGATTGCTTAGCAAAAGCATTTGTTATGTTTGTCCAGCAAAATAGCACAGTACATTGTTTTCTGCAAAATGTGTCGCTATGCACAGTGTAATTATGTTGTAATTATAGTTAATTACAGAGCAGACACCTTAGGTTTACTCTTCATGAAATCTGACACTCTCACAAATCAAATGCTTGTCTGGATCAGGGGTATTTAATTATATTTCCCTGAAGACCAGTCTCTAATGTCACAAGTCTCTTTATAAGAATTAGACTAGAAAATGTACCATTTAAAAAAAAAAAAAAAAAAAAGGTTTTCAAAATGGTGTTGAGGCAAATGCTGTTCACACAAATAGTTTGTGTAGTTTTCTTGTCTGCTTAATATAAATTAGATTTAGCAGCGTTAACAGGGTATCAGATAATAGTTGTTGTTGTAGTATTTGTACCTTTGGCAGTTCGGGTGTCTCCACTGCTGAAAGCAATGCCATCATAGTCTGTGCTGCTGGGACTGGACACACTGAAGACCCTGTAGCCCAGACCGGGCACAAAAGCTGGTGCATCCCAACGCCAAACCACTGTGTCCCCCACTGAGGCTATTATGGCAGAGGGACTCCAGGAATAACCCTGACCGTACACTGAACACATATGATGTAATTAACAGTATTAACAGTGGGCAAACAAGCACATGTAGTCACATTTTATGTATATTTACCATATACAGGGAAAATTTCCAGACTAGATAAATCATTTTATAGTTTGCACCTAAACAAGATCATTTCTATCTAAAGAAATACTTTACAACTGAGCATAATTAGAACACATATTTGGACTGTATAAAATCTCCATTATTTTTTCAGGACCATTTCGAATTACTTTTTCCATTTCCATTACTTTTTAATATTTTATTAATTTATTTGTTCGTTTTTCATAACCTTTTAATATTTTATTTCCATGACATTTTATTCCCATTACATTACTTTTTAATTTCCATAATTTTTTTGTTTGTTTTTGTTTTTTCAATTTACAATAAGATCTCATTTGTTAACATTACTTAACTACTGTACATTTACATGAACAACAGTACTACAGCATTTATTAATGTTAATTTCAATATTATCCAGGTCTGGTAATCACACTTTAAAAAATATCCCTGATATTTCAAGTTTTTTATGACTTTAAGAACCATGAATGTAAAAATGCACACAGAATCTGTGGGATTCTCCAGAATATATTTAAAAATGTTGAAATGTGGTAAACAGAGCCAACAGTCAAATTAGTAACAGAAACATAATATTAGCACATCTATTTATTAAGCGAACACTCAAGGGGCAGCATTGAAATTTGTGAATGACAGTGATTGGAATTCTCCATGAAAACTAAAAGGATTTCACTAAATTCTGCCAATGTGGATTCTGTGTGGGACTAAATATAGCTTATGATGATATTGAAAAATTTGTATGCTATTCTTTAACAATGTCAAGATTTTCATGGGTCTTAAACAGCAATATATATATATATATATATATAAATTTCTCCCCAAACAGTGCAATGATATATCTTGCTTTTCACAGGCAGCTCTAGTATTTGATAAGTGATGATGAAACAGTCATTGTGTTGACAGCCATTGTTTCACTGTCTCTGATGTATTCAGGTTTTGTGACAGAAAAAGAGACAGAAAGAGACAGAAAAAGAGATAAAAGTAAAGAGATATTACCGGGGTGGAAACCTTGGTTCGTCACGGTGTGTGTTTTATCTCTAGACTGGGTCACACACTCAAGTTGATGATCTGAAGCGGCTGTCACTCGGCATTGTGTGTCCCCTGTATGAAACACACAACTAGTACTAAATGATCTAGAAACTATTTCAGTAATACACTGTTAAAGATCGAAGAGTAAATCAAAGTATTTAACTGTTGTTTTAAGCATGTGGGATATTTTAAAGAATTTAGATTTTTTTTTTTTCCCCGTTGTAATCTTGTCTTACCTAGAGTGACATTATTGTCTGCTGCGACAGGGCTGAACCCGGAGCCGGTGATAGTGATGGTGGTTCCACCATACAAGGACCCCAGAGATGGAGAAAAACTTGTGATCTCTAGAACATACTCTATGGTGGTATTAACGCCAGTACTGCACACAAAGAAAACAAATATTTTATCATTTTAAAAACTTATGATTATATGTTATTGTAAATGCACAATTCCATTCTTCAGTTATAGCATTACATTTACATACAGTTTTAAATCTGCTGTTATGGAGTTTATTAAGTGATGTAAGACCTGGTTAAGGGGTAACCCTGGTTTCCGACTCTCACACAGACATTGTACGTAGCTGGGGGAAGTGTGGGTAACAGGCATGTGATGCTTTCATTGGTCCACTGCAGCAGTTCACACTCAGCTTCACCAATCAAAACAGAGCTGCTATTAGCCTGTGCCTCAAAATTTGTGCCCAAGATGGTGAGAATCCTGCGCCCTTTATCAAAAAAATATAAGTGAAAACAGGGTAAAATTAATGGCTGTTCTAGTAAGATTGCAAGGAGTGGGGACAATGAGGAAGTTAGATACAAAATTGCTGTGATTGTTTATTGGTGTAAGTGTTTAGAATATATTTCAGTGTTGTTGACAGGTCCTTTTAACAAATGTCACAGTTTTGATTGTCCTTCACATCAGCCAAACTGGCTTTTCTGATTCTATGACATCAGCTAAAGCCAGCAGAACTATCTAGCGTGCACAAAAGACCTGGAAAAGACTTTTAGCTGAAGTTTGTCTGGAGGCCATATGGGGGTTTACAGCTGAAACCGAGATGAAAATGCAGATCAGAACAATGGGATGGAAAGAGACACTTGACACTTACAGTAAATGTGATTCTACCTGCTTGTTTGTTTGTTTGTTTGTATCCCATGACTTTCATCTTCATTATCATTTCTCTCTAAGAACAAAAGCTAACCAGAGTTTAATTTGAATACGAAAGCAGTGGAATTCAGTAATTGTAGGTTGGACCCTTTTTAAGGGTTAATTATGTTTCTACAGTTTCAGTCACGTACATCTAGAAATTTTAGCCTACTGTTGCTATCAGCAGTTCAAAGCGTAGACGTGACTACAGGCTATTTGGAATAAAGGCAGCTGATAAATAAAAATCACAACACAATATTCCCTTCTTACATAAAGGTTCTGAAATTGACAATCGTAAAATGCCAAACTGATTAAAAATGTTGGCGGTAACGTTAATAAAAAAGGAACATAAGCCATGGTTTACATTGCACTGTAAAACTTACAGCCTAGTCCTCACTGATCTAAGAGACATGTCCGATTCAAATCAAAGATATACAAACGATTGCTAAAGAAATCACGTTGTGACGCATGTCTTCTTTCAACTTCTTCCTCAGTGGAAAATTTACCATCAGGAGTTTATCTAGGGCACTTAAAGGTTTTCTCCATAACTGAATATATATTATTAATTTAATTTATAATTTATGTATGTGTATATATAAAATGGATAGTTCCGGTCCTTGATTCCGATTGGTTGAGCCACATTCAAAGCCATTGTAAATTACTCTTCAATACTCTACATGTGTGACCTCATTACATCAGTATTACTGCGCCACTGCATCTATTTCTTGTTGCGTCTGTGTGTTGCTTGGCATCCATTCTGTAAAACAATTCAGTATTACTACGGCAAAGTAATTGTTTTAAAATATCAGATTTTATTGTAAATTTTGACTTAATGGGAGGGCTAAGTGTGGATGAGTGGTGAAAAGAGATGGACAGGACAGAGAAAGAAGATAAAAAACAAAGCAGACACGCTGAAATTAATGAGAGAGAAATTGAAGAGTTGGAAATGTCAAGAAATGAAGCCGGGACTGTTAAACAGACTATGTGGTCTGTTCGCTGTTTTCAACCTGGTATGCTGAGAAAGATCGAATTTGAAACAATAACCAAAATTGACCCACAACAGTCTCTCTGTCAGTTTTATGCCCCCATGAAAAACAGGAAAGGTGAACCCTGCAGTTTCAGCAGTTATATTGTCCTACGTGCCAAGCTGGTACACAAATGATCCACCGCTCAGCTGATCCTAGTTTTCATTCCGAGTACCATAGCAACAACTTTTTCATTGGAGTAGTGAAAAATCTTCACAGAGAAGGTGACAAAACATCCCACCACCCTGCATTAACGGAGGCAGACTTTCAGTAAATTGAGCAGACTGCGGCACTGAATCCAAATAAAGAAGTGAAAGTGAAATGATGTGAAGGCCAAGTATGGTAACCCATACTTAGAATTTGTCCTCTGAATTTAACCCATCCATTATTATTAATAATAATAACAATAATAATAAATAAACGCGATCAGTGAATGGGTAAAATTTTTTATTGTGCCAATATTATTTTATGTTCTTACATATTCGTTTATCATTTATTGATAATAACAAACTTCATTCAAATGCTGTCTATGCAACACGTTGATCATGCAGATTTGTTTGGCCATGAGAAATACTGCAGATGTCGTTCTCTCAACATAAAGAAGTCATGGCCACGAGAAAAATATATTGTTCCCCCAGGATAGGATCTCGTGGCCACGACTTATCACATTCCCATGAGTTAATATGATGTTCCCACAAATTAATATCTTGTGGCCACGACAAAACTAAGTGAACCGAACATGTCCCCTCCCGGTCACCGTAGAAATGAACTGAAAGCTGGGCCTTCCTTATTTACTACTCTGCATTCTTGTGAATAAAGGCAAGTGAACTCTAAGAATAGAATATATTCAACAGGCAGAGTTTCGGATTACAGCTCTAAATCTCAGATTCGAATACAACAGTTGTTGACTGTTTGCAAACACAGAATGAGACCAACTATAGGGCACCAATTTTGACAAGATGAATAGGTATTGAAAAACATATTTGAACATCTAAAGCAATTCAGGGTACTTGTCAATGTCACAGTCTGGGGGTCTAATGTGGGTCTAATGTCTAATGTCCCAGCTTCTTTTACATTTAAAAATGTCATGACTTTAATCCCCAGGGAATACATGGACTGTTAAACATATCTGCCCTGAATTGGGTAAAAGTGTCTACCAGATTCATAAATATTAATATCTTACCAAATACTGTTGTAGTTTGTGGGCTCACAGATCTGATTATGGCCGTCAGAGTGTTGCTGTAGATGAAAGAGGCATTTGATATTGCTGTCATCTCTGCCGTGGTCACTGTTACTGTCTGTTCACCTTCCGACCCCTGATTGATGTCATACACAAGATTCATGTACAAAATTTTCATGGATTCAGTATTGTACAGAATAAGGTTTATTTTTGAATGTATGTACATTAAAGGGGAAATTCACTAAGATTGCATTGTGCCCACTGAGGATGCTGTTTATTTGGATGTGCAGTCTATGTTGTTTTAGTATCAGATTTACCAAAGGAAAGATGCAAATTCCATGTACTAAATGCAGTTTATATGTGACAATTTCCCATCTTTCTGAGTGCGAAGTTGTGGACCATGTGGATGTAAATTTTTTTTAAATGAGATTCCATTTAAAGTGGTGCAACTGTTTAGTGAATCTGCCCTTAGAAGTTTATAATACTAATATAAACAACATTACTAATAAGACATTTTTATATTATATTACAAAATTTATTTAAAAAGGTTTAAAACCCATTTAGGATTTAAAATTTCTTTCTTTTTTTTTTCTTTTTTTCTTTTTTTTTTTTGGAAATCTTCATGGAAAATCAAGCTCTTCACTTACAGCTGGAACTATGCATCTCAGCTGGAAAAGTTCCACTTCTATAATGTTACATGGCTGAGTGCCAATGGTGACTGCAGTATCATTACTGAATCCATAGCCTGACGCTGTCAGAATCGTCCCTCCTGTGAAGCCATACAGAGAAAGATCATGCTAGTAGCTAATTGTAAATAACAGTCATAAGATATGTTGGCATAACACCGGTAAGCAGATTTTAAACACACCAAATCTTATTTTGAAAGTAATCTGTCAGTTCAACTTGTCATTTGAATTGTTCTGCTATTATAATTTACAACATATATATATATTCTACACTCTACTGTATACAGAGAAGTGTAAGGCTACATGTACCTGCCACACTTCCTGTTGTGGGGTTTATGGAGGTCACTCCTAACAGGTGTGTGAAGTTAAAGCTGTTGTTATTCTGGTATTGGGCGTTTCCCAGTACAGAGAAACACAGAGAGACTGGATGTACACCTGCACTTGCCGGACCGACCTGGCAGGTTATAGAAGTATCTAAAACACAAATAAGCAATTTGATCAGATGTTTGCTTAAATGGTGTATAAATAATTTTTTAAAAGTCATGATTTACTCACCTAAACTTTTTTTTTTTTTTTTTTTATGATTTAAATTTCTTTCTGTTTCTCATACAAAGCAATCATATGACTTCTGAACGACTTGGAGGATAGTGCACAAGTCATGTGAACCATTTTTATGATAGTTTTCATGGTGCTTTGCATTCTTTTTAAAGCTTGAAAGCCTCAGTATTAAAAGCTTAAATAGTACAATTCTTAAAGTGCCCCATTATGCTTCTTTTTTTTTTTTTTTTTTTTAAATATTACCTTTCATGCAGTGTGTAATATAGCTGTTTATGAATGTATAAGGTCTGCAAAATTTTAAAGATCAAACTGCATGACAAATAAACTTATTGTCTCCTAAAAGAAAGAAATTATTCTGAACTGCCAAAACGAGTCGTCAGCAATTCCCGTCTCACTTCCTGTTACATACCTACGTAACAGTGTAACAAATTTGCATAGTACCAGTGTATGGTCTTTATTGGCTGCCCATGAACAACCTCTAATTTGACCCGCCCTCAAACACTGTAGTTGTAGCTGAGGCTTGGAGTAATTTGTTTCATGTGTTGGCATGTATATTATGAGAAAATTAAAGTGTTTTTGACCTTGGATGCATGTAAACCTATTGTATGTGACCTCCAAAACAAAAATTAGGAACCTTTAAAATAGCATAATAGGTACACTTTAATGTCTAATTTTGTGCTCCACAGAAGTCATAGGGGTTTGGAACAACATAAAGGTGAGTAAATTATTAACAAATATCTTAATATTTCTTAAAAATGACCAATGATGTGATGTTTTTGACATTCTTTTAACAAAAAAGTGATATGTCATCTGAAAGCAGCTTGTCACCTAATTTTATGACATTAATGGATTTTGACTTACTTCTAACCTGTAGAACAGAGCATTCCACATCTCCAGTCTTTACAGTCACGTTTCCACCATCAAAACCAGATCCAGTTATGGTAAGAACTGTTCCCAGACTGCTGGATCCTGAAAGACAAGTTATATCAGTAATTTAAACCACTAAAAACCATTATGAATGGAGATGACAGCTTTTATGTGAGACTTGATAATTTACTCTACCTTCTGTAGGTGAGATCCCGGTCACTGATGGGGTCTTTGATTGACTCCAGGTGAAACCACAGTCTCCTGAGCACCATGATGGGATACCATTGATGAAAACTTCCACCTTAAAGATAAGCATTAAACATCCTAAACCAGTGTTTCTCAACTGGTTTTGCTTCAGGACCCAGATATTACACTGGATTTTAACTTTATATTTACATTAAGAGGAGACCCAACTTAGTACTAAAAAGAGAATAAAAAAAATCAAAAACATTTACATTAATAGAATATTAAATAAAACTAATACTAATCAATCTTAATGTTTACACTTTTGTCAGTGAACTTGTATTTAATGGATTCTTGAGAACTTCTAAAATAATATATCAATAAGATTATGCACATTCAAACTACGGAATGCACATCTGTCCTTTTGTCTTTAATTCAGCCATAATCCTCTCATGCAAAATCACTAGAACAGTGCATATTCAAACAGAGTAACACAACCGGACAGGCCCATCAACTAACCAACTATGTAGCACTATTGAAATCTGCACGCTACATGGCATCAGGTAACATGAGGAAGAGCCTTTAAAAACAAGCTGCATTTATATGACCGATGTATGTTGGACAAACATTATTGCAGTAAAAGCAGCAAGTAAGAAATGCACCTGTGGTTTATTTGCAGGAACACGCAGAAAGTCTCCCATAATTCTCTGTTTGAAGAGGCCTCCTTGCTCGATCTTGTGTGATGTCAATGAAGGGTTCACACCGACCACATTGGAAGCATTGATCTGGCAAACATTTAAAAAAAAATGTTAATTCAGTTTTTCAAAGTATCTTATGCTCACAAAGGCTGGATTGAACAAAAATACAGTACAATCAGTAATATTGTAAAATATTATTACAGTTTTAAATGTTTTATTTTATTTTATTTTATTTTTTAAATACATTTTAAAATTGTATTTATTCATGTGATGGCAAAGCTAAATTTTCAGCAGCCATTACTCCAGTCTTCAGTGTCACATCCTTCAGAAATCATTTTGATATGCTGATTTGGTGGTCAAGAATAATTTCTTATTATCAATTTTGAAAACAGCTGTTCTGCTTAAGATATTTGTTCCCACTGGATAAAGTCAAGCCGGGCTCTACTTTATTTTTTCATTGAAAATCTTTTTCACTTTGAAATATTTCACATTGCAGAAGTAAAATGGGTTGCAAACACCTTTCCATTTTGGATAAGTTATGTTATGTATTTTAATTAATAGTACACATTTGAGCAGTTCCCCTACTGACTTGCAAACCCCCGTTTGGGGAACCTCAGTTTATTGTAATAGCACTCTGAACTCTCTCTTACCTTTAACAGAGGCTGATTTCCAGGGATGGTGAGCCACTGTATGTACCAGCTGTAGCCTCTACAGTCTCCATATCTCTGCACTTGCAGCTGGCCGAGCTCTGGGATCCCCTGCAGGGCATACTGCAGATCCGCAGCACTGATGTCTACCGCCAGGCCTGGGAACACACAACGCACGTACCACATGAAAAACCAGATAACCTTTTGGGAGATTGTGTTTATGTAGAAAGAACTCCAATTTGCTATTCGAATAAATTAAATTTGGGACTGAAACATGATCAACAGTGTCCAACATCAAGAATCTGCTTTGTACTAGCTATGTACTAACTTATTCAGTTAATTCCAGCAGCTACACAGTAAAGTAACAGATAAACCCAGAGCCAACATGCTTACCTTCAACACGCCGGGCTAAGAACTCGATGTCAAAGGTTCCTGTTAGAGGGGGGCTGGCTTTCTGGTGGTGCATAATGGTGACAGTGGCATTCCCTTGGCTTTGAATCAGTTGGTCACCTGTTCTGTTTGGCATTTTCTGTTGGACAAAAATGAACACAGAAGACTGAGAACACAGAATGCTTACATGGATCACTTAACTACACCATTATGTGCACACAATCTGCAGGACAAATTCAGAGATACAGCGATAAACTCAAATGACAAATCTTATTACAACCAAATATTCTGTTGTCAACCATGACTTGACAATTGAAAGATCAGGAGGTTCCAGCACTTCAAGACTCATTGTAGAATGAGTTCCATTTGAACTTTAACTTACCTCCAGAAAGCCTATTTCAAACAGTGGGACATCAAAGCCACAGTTGTAAGGTGTTGCTGTGATTTCATAGCTGACTTGTGAAGCATTTGCTTGTTTGCTCACAATTATGTTTGAAAAGAAAAGTCCTGAACTGGCTAGAGCAGGTGGTCTTCTTCTGTGGATTATAACTGAACACGTGGAGAGAGAAAATAGAACATTAAATTTAAAAAATAAAATAAAATAATAATACAAAATTATGTTTGAATGATAAAATCATTAAAAATAGCTTTGCCGATATATCACCTAATTATCATATAAATTATCCAGAATATTTACATCCATGCCACTGTTCAAAATTTTAAAATCTATCATTCAAAATTAAGTTCTTAACTTATTCCTCACCATTAGAATCCAAAGCAGTCGTTGCACGTCCAATGTGAACAGCATCTATGAAGTAAGAGTTAGCGGCCACTCCATACACACTGAGCTGAAGAAGTTTGTAGTTGGAGCCAATGTAGTTTGTCTGTATGGAGCTCATGAGATCCACACACTTGTAGTTCCACCTGAGAATGATAACATCAATGTTATACTCACAACAAAAATGACCTTGTTATTGGTCTCATTTTGATCTCACATTGGTGATAAATATAAATCCTCAAAAGGAAAGACATAAAATTGCTTTATGTTCAGTAGATTAAACGTACTCATCTGTTGAGTCAAACTGCACAGAGATGCGTATGTTCTCCTCCCGGAAAGTATTTGCAGTTATGTAACTGAACAATATTCCCAGCTCATTCACCAGATGCCCTTTGTAGGCCAAACAGAGCTACAAAAAAGTAAATATACTATATAAAATATATTTTTTATCTTTGAAAAGTTCATTTCTATACTGAGAAATATCCATTAGTAAGGATGAGACACAAAAGTGTTTAGTGGAGCTTACAGTGTTGTATGTTTGTAGCAGTATTGGGCTGTAGATCGCTCCGGATGCTGTAATGTCATTGGCATTGAAGAGAATCTCTGGATTCTTTAGAGACCAACGGCCACAGAAAGCCTCAGAATCAGTGACCCGAACCCCTCTGCGTCTTAGATCACCTGAAAACTGTTTTGACAAGGAGAAAGCTCTACTAGCTGGACAAAAGGTGATGTTTTCAACAAAATAACTGATGTCTATAATGCTAGAACTAATGTCACACATGATTTGCAAGGCTAACTTGACTTAATTTGAAATAGGTATGTCCTCTGCATGTAGAACATACTTGATCATTTGCTTTTGCAGCCTTGCTTACCCCTGTGGAGGTGATCTCATAATCTCTGAAAAATTTCACATTAGTGTTCTCCATGGTCGGAATCTCTGCTGGACATTTAGCGGTGACCATCATATCTAGTGCTGAACGCACCTTTAATAAACAACAAAAAACAGAGGTGTAACCCATCATGTATAAAAGGAACAGTTCAATAAAATGTTTATAAACAGTACCGTAATGGCTATCATTTTATTCTATAGTAAATATTAAGACATCTAAAACAAACAAAAACCTCGGTTTCAGAAGCATTGAAAGGCAGAGGGAGGGACGGAACTCCACCCCACAGCAGTGTGAATGTCTTCATGCTGGCCTGGCCTTTCACGTCCTCAGTAATTGTGATGTTCGTATCTGAGCCCATGATCAAGTAGTCAAGATCCTCAAAGTCACCTGAGATAATTCCAAGATTTAAAAAAAATAAAACATATTGCTAAATCTTAAATGTACTGGCATACTTTATAAGCAACATAAAAGGTTATATAAAACACCCTAATAACCGATAACAAAAATAAAAATCAACATTATAATTAAAATATATATGAAAAATATGTAATCTAATGTGGTACGCTATACAAAGAATTCTGAGAACATCCCTTTTACCGTTTTGTTTTTACTGTGAATTATATATACTAGTATTTTTTTTTACTAACAAAAACATTATTTTACTGTAAATAAACACATTAAAAAACGATAAAAATCACCATGCTATATATTTCACCATAAATTGTATCATAATTTATACTTTTTACTAAAATACATACAGTATTTTACATGTACATTACTGTCCTGTTAAATCTAATTTTTAAAAATATAGAGCTAGGTGACTATAAAGAGTGACTCATTGTTATCTAATCAACCAGTAAAACATTAGGTATTAACTCTAGCATTTATAAATGATTTTAATTACAAACATTTTTGATTTTGATTTTATTTTTGATTTTTTTTTTTTTACTGACATTTAGTGTAGATGGGTAAGTGGTCAAACACAGTAAATTTTGTTAAAGTACATATCTCATTTTGGTGTTTTTCTGAGCAAAAATCAGATGACAGAAATCAGTCAAAGAATATTGACTTCAAAAAAGATGATTTTCAAGTTCACCTCTGTCAGAGTTGAATGTCACATTGTACAGTGCCTCATTGTCCAGTTCCTGCTTTGTGACTGTAACACTGTCTGGTTTTATCGTCCACAAATCATTCAGAGCGTTCTGCAACTCCATCGCTGATGCACTAACTGGGATCGGCCCTACAACACGCAAAGAAACTCCAGTAAACATTACAAACATGCAAACAAAAGACGTCTCTAGAGGTAGTCGAGAAGGGTGAATGCAAAAATTAGGAGCACATGAAAACTGGATATCTTAGCTTCATCAAACACTCATTCATAGTGATGTGTGAACTAATGCACCTGTTTTAAGATCTCCATAAGCCAGGAAGTAGTATGTGTTTTCACAGTTGCTCAGTGAGAAACAATTACTGCTGATTCTCAGAGTCTGCACCTCATTGATGGGGGTTATTGGTTTCCATCCCACGAAACGAACCACCTAAATCAACAAAGAATTTAAATAAAAAAATGCACATAGCACGTAGAGAAGCTCATATCTAAGACTTACTGAGTTTCTGCAGATGAAAATTCATTCCTAAAGCTTTCTTATTCCTTCCTCCTTACTTTCCCTTAAGTGCTCCTGTGAGCTGACTTACCTGTTTTTCAGGAAGTATATCATAGTTTGCGTTAATCTGCTGTCTCTCATTAACAGCTTCTATCGTCTGCTGGGCCGTGAAAGGGCTGATCTCTTTGAAAAAGGCCACATCCACTGATGCTGCTCCTCCATACCCCTGCACTAGAATCTCAATGTAGTACCTATAACACATTGATGTTTTGTGTGTAGAAAATTATTTTATATCCAAGATTTGGGTATATTGGAGAAAACAATAATAATGACAAAAAGACTAATAGAGAACATACATTTATAACTTTTGATCATTATGTATAATTTGGAAAACTTCACTTACGGTTTTCCCTTCTCTAAGCGCATGACCTCTGACCTCTGGGTATTAAAGCTGAAATAACTGTATGTATAGTAAGGCTGTGATGCAATCTTAACCTGAAATAATAACAACAAAAAAAAGAAGTTTAAATTAAATTATTAAAATGTTACACTGCATTTTACACAGATACTGCATATATTAAAATATGCTTGTAAGCCTGCAAACCCTGTAGCGGAACATGTGGCATGCTTTTTTTATTGCCTTTTTTTAAAATCAGGTACATCAATCGAAAGCATAAACACTCAAAATTCAAAATTGAAATTGGACATTGTGTTACCATGGAAACGTTACTGTAAAACCTCTTAGCAGGCTCAATTTTTGTGATATCAACTTCAAATTTGAAACACAGCTTGGTTAGACTTATGGCTTTGATTTTTCTAGCAATTTTAGTGTCCGATTTATTTTGTAAAATATATATTTTGTATAAAATAAAAGAAACATTTAGCTCAGTACATTTTCTTTACAGTAAAATTAAACTTCTTTAACTTTACTCTTTTTTTAAAATTGAGCCACCTTAGGTCTGTATTACAAAGCATTCATGAATTAGATTCATTCAGTTCAGATCTATGCTCTAAAAGGGCAGTTAACAGGATAATTGCTTACATTGATGACTACTAATATTATGAAATTATGATTGTATTGTCATTAAGGTACCTTATCCTGGGGAAGACCTGTGTTGCTGAAATATAGCTGGCATCGGTAATTTGCTTTGATTCGGAAATAGTAGTTGTCGGTCTCCGTTGGAACAAAGAAACCACTCAATCGTGCCACAAAGTAATCAATTTCATTAGGCCACACATAAGACAGCGAATCCACCCACTGGACGGAATATCCAGGCCTGCTGGAATTATACTTCAGGACGTCCTCTAGAAGGTTCGGAGAAGATTTGCTCCACTTCTCCATTTTAAAGCCTCTGCCACCTACAAACATGATCATTTAACCATCATTCAATACAATCAAGACAGTACTGTTTATAGGAATGTTCATTTTACGTGTGTAATTAATTTCATAATTAGTAGGGGAGACCTTGTCAAGTTTTACTGTATGTAAGGTCAACAGATGATGAAAAGACAAAGAAGATTTCCAAAAATAAAGGTATTTTAATAAAACAAATTCAGTCCACAGGGTAGCGTCACAGCGTTTTCTACTTCAAACACTAACACAATCAATAACCGACAATCAAGGCAGAGAAACGAGGAACTTAAATATACGCAGATAACGAGCTTAAAGACTAACAGGAGGGATGAACATATGGATATCCATAGCAACTAATGGTAGTGGGAAACATGAACAAAGACAACAGGAAATAATGAGAAGCAAACTAAAAGTCCATGATAATGAATCCAGACGAACAAATGACCGAATATTCCTGACAGACCTGAGCTTGCTGTCAAAATTTTTACCTCAATGAGTATTTCTTAGGGTAGGTTTAAAAGTCAATTTCTGTATAAACACATACCTTACAGTCGTGGCTACAAAAAGTTATTGAACATGTCCACCATAATTGACCAGGAAAAAAAAGAGACTGTATAATAACTAAATAATGACAGTGTCGTGTTACGTCTGTCGTCATGAAATGACGTATGACTGTCGTTACCAATCAAAATGCGTGTTCATTTAAATGCAATGTGTGGACTTTTTACACCATTTGTCCTATTTCCATTTACAAAAACTCATTTTTTTATTAACGACTACACCCACCCCACCCCACCCCTCCCCTCCCCACTTCACACTTGGCGAAGGGAGCAATGAAAGACCATATAATTTCCTCATTAGCTTCGCATGGAATGTTACCACGACAACACTAGGCAGCAACATCAGGGATATATGTTGATATGGTGTTAATATGATACAAATAAATGTATAAATAAATGTATAATGTAAATAATTAAGTTTTTTAAAATATGCTTTATACATGTGTGTGTGTTCCTAGTCTGCTCTTAACTTTATAAGTTAAGCATTAAACACATAAAGCATTAAACACATTTCTTAACTATGAAACTTCTTAAAACTTGATATGAAATGCATGACGGAAATGTGTGAATTACTCTGTTTATGCATTAACTCCAACTCTGTCGCCATATATACAAAGTTCTGTCATGAAACTCTAGATGGCGCAGGCTAATAGGTCCTTTAACTCAACCTGCTCGTAATCACATCGTTATCTATAGGGCACAGCTGATTGGCTACTGATACAGCAGGAACCAATGAGCTTGCGTGCTCAACCTTCAAAATACTTTGGTAGCATTGCCTTAGCAGTGCAGCACGCTTCAGAAACCCTCCACTTTCCCCAGCTCCACCTGTATAGATCTGCTACAGGTAATTCATGTACGCTATATTGTACAGCAGCAGCATGTCTTACTTGCTAACAGCAGCGTGTCGTGTATGTATTGGCAGTAGCAAGTCCCGTACTTGCTCTGCAGCAGCAGCAATAACCTACAGCAGCAGCAGCAATAAAAGCAGCAGCAGCTGCGTAGATCTATTCCGCCAAGACCAAACATATTAACATTGTCATACCCATTACTATGCCAAACACTCCAAGAGTTGTCATGACAGAACTAGATCTAAAATAAATCACGAGGACTTATCACCCTGGGTCGCATGACCATAAACAATTAAATTACTTCCTTGAAATGACCATCGCATGTTCTCTACGCTAACAGACTTGTGGAAGGGCCCTTCGTGAAGGGATTCACAGTCTGTCAGTTAAGTGACAAAAGAGAATCATGGTCTTGGTTGAAATAACGACAGTAACAAAGTCAGATGTTCTCGCATGTGGAGTGCAGAATTAGTGTCAACACTGTCTATGGAAAAGATTGTTACAGAAATATTATGTCACCATAAGAGATCTGATTTCAGATAAGGTTCTCACCAGGAAACACTGTCATACTGTTTTTTTCATAACCAGGAGTTATGCAGACAATCCTCTCATTTGATACGGTCTGAATCTGACACTCACGACCTAAGGAAAAAAATTAATAATACAAAATACATTCGAAAAATATATTTTAAATATTTTATGAATAATTTATATAATCATTTTAATAATTACAATTAGTCACAATAATTAATTATATTTTATATTATATTTTAATGTGTATCACATACGGTAGAAAATATATATAAACATTGATATATTTATTTACTTATTTTTTTATATAGATTTTCAGAGGGTTACCTCCTACTAACACCATGGCCGGCTGGTCAGTCTCATCAAAGTAGTGTCCCTGAATGGTCAGTAATGTGCCGCCCAATATGCTGCCCTCAGAGGGAGAAACTCGTGTCACCTCTGAAAGAGACCAAGCCACATTTTTCAAAAATATCTGATTTTGTGCAGGCAATTCCATGTTTTATTATTTAAGAAGAACAAATATTATTCACACCCGCATATGTCTGGAACATGGCAAGCTTGTTCAGCGCTGAGATGCTGAAAACTCCAAAGTCTGGCAAGCTCCTGAAAAAAAAAGAAAATGTGTTTTGCTACTTTTCTGTCAACAACATGCAGAGACTGTAAAGTTGTAAAGTTTATTAAAGTAAAATCAAACTTGTCTGACCTCCCAAATTGACTGTCAAGAATGTAACTGAGGTTGTGATGACCTGAAAACCAAGGCAATGACATTTATTCTGACAGAAATCTATAGTTAATGAATAATTCTTGAACGTTTTAATAATGACATGTCCTCACCAACATATGTTCCCGTCATTTTACAGCTCATATATCCCCATTGGCTGCTCTCATAATCCAAAAAGAGGCCATACCTGAAAAAATGAATGCATATTTATGGAGAGTGCATTCACATTTAAAGGTGCAATATGTAACAATTGTGCAGTAAAATATCCAAAAACTACTAGGCCAGTGTTATATATTTTGTTCACTTGAGTACTTACAATATCCCAAATGTTTCCAACTATTTGTAAATCGTGAGAAAATTGCAATTTTAACCTAGGCTCCGTGAGCCTCTGAGGAGTCACCTGTTAATTGCGTCATACCCACGTTACCCTCGGTTTCCGGTTTTATTTTGTAGAAACCATGGAAACACCAAAGACGCTTTAATATATTGCATGTTTTAATAGGCAAGGGAACAACTCTTTTGATATATTTATAGACAGAAAATTAATTATTGTTATATAGCTAAACACGTTTAGTCTTATTGCTTAAATCTAATTTTCTTGATTTTTTGCGAGTACCATGCTTTTACCATGCCTCAGAGAAAAACACTATTTTGTGAAGTAGCTAACATAGCATAATCAGATGCAGCTGATGGCATGCAATTTATTTTTAGTAACAGTAATACAGCATTTTCTCCATCATACAATATGTTTTAAAATGAATTGCATGCCATTTATCAACACAAGCCATCCAGCATTTAATATGATATTCTAAAATCGATCTAGCTTTACTGCAGTGTGCAACAAAGTGTCTCACAGCAGCCGCCGAGCGAACGCACAGAGTAACATTATAACATCATTTTCAACACACTCAAATGTATCTAATATGATAAACAGAGCTGTGTTATCTCATACTCATGACCGGAAAAGCGGAAGCAGCGCCGGCAACTGTGGCATAATAAAAGTTCCGCTGTTGCGCAATCGCTCCAGCGGCCTCGTTCAGCTCCCACAACACTCGGTCCTGCTCTGCTTCATACTACAGTAACGTTAATAATCGCATCCATGAACATGACTTCTTCCCGAGTCCTATCCTGGTTATTTTCCACTGGCTGTGAGGTGAAGACCACATGTCCCAAGATTCCGTGCTCAAACTTGGCGTCATCAAGCTACGCCTTTGTTTTGAATAGGCCTCTAGCGACCTCTAGCAGACAGAAAATCCTACATATTGCACCTTTAATGTTTACATTTGTTTGTAACTTAACTGAGGTATACTTACTTTTCATCTGAATTGGGTTTTAGAAGTACACAAGGCATGCCTCCCATGTATGCTCTGTTCAAAGAAAACACATTACAAACAGTTTCAGGCACATCTTATGTCCATTCACAGAGTATATTTAACATTCATACAGTTATATTAGTGACATTTTGTACTTCCAGACCTTAAAAATCTCACAGCCCAGCCATTGGAGCTTCTGTCCGTGCTGCTTCCGTACACATCAGTATAGATTCTTCCCCGCAGTGTCACCACAGTCCCTAAAGTTTCATTTTTTATTTATTTATTTTAGTGAAAGGTATCATTTTTATAAACCAAAGCAGCAGAGTAATGACAAAAAACTAACAAAACTTACCTGGGGGACCTGAGAGTGGACTGATACTTTGAATGGTGGGTGTAAAGTATGTTCGGCTCTGTGAAAGCAGTGCATGTTTTTATAAATATACTGTAATATTTTGAGAAGATAGGAGTATATATGTATGAGTAAGCGGCACAATGAAGTCCATCTCACTTACATAGAACATGCACCAGTAATACCACTGGTATCCATAACAAATGTTGCTGGAAGGAATTGGCACACCATCCACGCTGACCCGTACCTCATAGTCATCTTCTGGCAGAGCTCTGAATATGATGCAATATAAAGCTTTCTTTGATAAACATAAGCCATCAACATTTTACATAACGTTATGCGGTACAGCTATTTCAAAGAATTAAAATATGCATATCTTCTTCCTTTACGCACAAATATGAGACTAAAGTTGGATATAAATAAACATGTTATACAATCAAATGCAAAAGGTATTTTAAAATGCAACAGATTTTTTTATAATACATAAAATAATAGATTAATTTTGAATAACATTAAAGGAAAGTTCATGCAAAAATTTAAATATTCATTTCAAATTGCATTAATAAGATTTGGGAGCTGCAGGAGAGGGGAACATTTTCAGGGAATAAAGTATATTAATTTTGGTCTGTTTCTTGTACATAGCTTGTATAAATTCTATAGACTTGGAATATAGCACGCAAGGCATATGGACTGGTCTTATGGTAATTTTATTGATTGGATATTCCTCAAAAAAAAAAAAAAAAATCTTCCACAGAAGAAAACAATTTGCATACCTGCAGGTTTGGAACAACATGAGGGTGAAAATTGCTCCTAGGACAAGTAAATGTTTCCTGTAAACACTGACTGACTGGGGGAAGTTGATTTAATTTTAATTTTTTAATGTTGTAGAATTTTGCAGCCAATGGAAGGAAATCAGGAGATATATATATAGTGTTTGTTTGTTTTTTCCATTGATTTTATTCGCTTCTCCTCAGTTTTAAGAATTAGACAAAATTTATATTCCTTCTTTCAAATATTTTCCTGATCCCCTTCCTGTATGATATTCACATTTGCGTATGTAAAAAAAAAAAAAAAAAAAAAAAATTCTTATTAGGAGCACCACTGACTCGATACAATGCAATGACTACAATCAAGATAAAAGACTACATTTAGGTTATCTGATTAATTGCTAACCTTGTATAACACATGATCTGATTGGAGTGAGTGGAGTCTTTCTCGACATCACAGGGAACAGATCTGGTGCGGGACACCAGCGTCACTCTGTTGCCAAAGTTTGGGTCATTGGCATTGAGATTGAACTGATTAGCTTGAGCAAAACCTGAAATAAAATCAGGTTAAAATCAGGCTGTTAGAGAATTAAAAAAAAAAAAACAAAAAAAAAAAAACACTAAAACCATAATACATCCAAAAATGTGCTAAATCAGAAAAGACGTGGTTGGGATTCATTGGAAAGCATAATGGTGACTTTTTTTAATACCTTGCCCCTCTATGGTCAGTTTCGTGCCGCCATTGACGCTTCCGTATTTTGGGGTCACTTTGTTGACACGCTGCGCTCCTGTCAGGACGGAGATTAATAGGCTAATCACTAAAATGTATTCATTTTAATGTATGAATGTCTGTAACGCTTTTAGGATGACAACAATGATCTTAAATTACGCAAAACGTTCAGAATGACTGAGGTATACAAGAATAAAAGTGGTAGATAAAGTCAGCGCGTACCTGCGGAAATCCACAGTAAAATACAAACAGTGAGCGGCAGGTGAAGCTGCCGTCGCACGTGCCTCATCCCGATAGACTGACAGTGCGCGCGCTTCAAAACAAAGCCGCCTGCAGTTACTGTATCCCTTCTGCACAGACAATACCATTTGTGTTTACACTTGACATTTGTATTTCTATTACAAAACATATTTTAACATTAAAAAATAACATTCATCTTGCAATGCTGCAGTATCCAGTAGGCCTATTCAGGCTACAGCCTACAGTACATTCAAAAAAATATAAATATAAATATAAAATGAATATGCATACATTTTACACCCTGAATATATAAATAAAGGCTATATATAATTAAAGACTAAAAATTTGTAGAAAAAAATACATGATTATTTTTGAGGTGACAACAGAAAATAAGTGTTAGATCAAAAGTAATCCATATGTAATGATATTTTTATATATGGTGTATTTATGTATTTTTATTATATATTTTATGTCACATCTCTCTCCTCTATCAAGTTAAGTCACCTTTATTTATATAGTTTTATTTATTATTTATTACTACAGATTGTTTCAAAGCAGCTTGACAGTGATAAACTGGAAAATAGCGATTCAATGTTGCGAACAGAATTCAAATTCTGCTGTAGAGCAGCTCTAAAAAAAGACAACAGTAAACAGTCATTATTCATATACACTCAAGCCTTTTTTAAGATTTAAGAATTGTATAGTAAAATTCCATCAAATTGAATAATCCTTACATATTATTCATATTATGAATAACTTTAAATGAGTAAAAAAAAAAAAAAAAAAAAAAAAAAAAGAGCTTAATAAAACATTTTGTATAAATCTTAATGGATCAAGGGAAAGGACCATTTAGTTTATGTGATTCACATTCCTAAATGCAAACATAATTTCATTTTTAAGATGAAAATATTTCTTTTTTTTTTTTTTGAATAATATGTGAGGATTATTCAATTCAATTTGATGGAATTTTACTACACAATTGAAATTCATAAATCTTACAAAAAGGCTAAAATTTTTGAGTGTAGAGAGAGAGAGAGAGAAATTTATAGAAATGTGGATTTTTTTTTTTAAAGTTCACTCACACTGACCATAATTAAGACTCACATACCTGTTAAAGCACTCTTGGGAAACCCATACACCGGTGGCTCATTTGTTGAGAAGAGCTCACTCTTTTTATACTACCTGCAAGAGGAGGGTGGCAAGAGGAGATTCACTTTTTTTTTTTTTTTTTTGTCAATTTGAATGACCTGTCATGTAACACAGATTGTCATAGACACTAAATATCAGCGTTGAAATGGATGAAAATTATGCCAATTGTCATTGTTCGTGCCAATATCATTCTTATCCAGCATTAACACAAACAGACAGTAGGATATATTCTTATTTTGTACCTGTTGAGTTAATAAATACTTCACCAAATGTGAAACCAATCCAGTATGAATCACAAAATAAAATGCATTGCTAAAATCAGTCTGATTATTGGTGTAACACATTTAATTTTACGTTATTCAGCTAAGTGTACACAAGTGTACCAAATAAAATAAACTAAAAATCTTTTTTTTGTTTTGTTTTGTTATAAAAATGTTCTGAGAACATTACCATGCCCTGTTCTAGTAATGTTTTCAGGGGGAAGTTTTATTTTTTCCCCAAAATGTACTCCTAAAAGGTAGCATAACATTCTCCAAAACATTCTAAAAATGTTTAGTAATAACATTGTTAAAACATTACCCCCTAACATTATATAGTTTTCAGCAGGAAGTTTTATTTTTGTTTCCTGAATGTTCTCGTAAAAGGTAGGATAACATTCTCTAAAAACATTCTATAATATGTTTAATGATAATTGTCACCATTATGTTCTGTTCTTTGACTGAACTAGTTTTCATTCATCATGTGTGTTTTCTTGCCACTTATCAGTCACCATGGACACTAATAACCAAAGCTATTCATCTTTTAGTAAATCATCTGTGTATTGAAGTTCCTGCCTGTGTCCTGTTCAGTGTCCAGTAACGTCTATGTTAAGTGTGTGTGTTGCTGCTTGTTCACCTGTCATTTGAATTGTTATCATTAAACCTTTTTGTTGGAACTATATTCGTCTTCTTCGTCTGCCTTCCTGCAACCACACGTGACAGATTACCAGACCAAAAATGGATTATGCTGCAAGATTTACGGCGATTGCCCAAAACGACATTGACTTTTTTTGTTTTCACTGAACAATTCTGTCGTCTATGAAGACAAGACCCGGAAGTCGTTGTTCTGGATCGGGGCTGATTATCACCACCCCATAGACACCCCAGAAACCACAGGACTTGACTGGAGGGAGGCCATCATCCGGTGTCTGGAGAGCATCGTGTCCCGGTCCAGGACACAGCCAGACCCAGATCCTGAATCACCTCCATCGACTGCTGAGTACTTGTGTGAGCCCCCCGCAGATGGAGAGCTACTACCCGCCATGACGCGTCAGCCAGAGCCCGAAAGAAAAAGGACAACCCTCACCCCGGAAGTGGAGCTCCAACATGAGTCTAACCAGGGGTGTGAGCCTACGACATCAGCGGACGAGGGAGAAGTAATTACGGATGATGAGGACTGGCTGATAAACTTCATTGAGGAAGTATCAACTCCCACCCTATCCCACCCGGTACCTTCATCATCGCTGTTTTCAGACAGCACCAATGACATTATGGACCATGATCTCCTCTTCTCATTAAAGGTGCAGTAAGTGGTATTTGAACTACGCTGTTGGACATTGTTGATATTTGAAATCAACCCAAACAAACACACCCCTCTCTTCATTGCTCCACCTCCAAAACTCATACTCCAATCCTAACCACCCCGCTCTGAGTCGGTCTCAAACCCCGGCCCGATCACTGCTGGCATGCGAGGCAAATGCACTACCAATGACGCTAAGCACCTCATTCTCTAGTGGCCATCAGTGCGCAATGGTTTACCTGCACAACTCTCACTATCTGGCCACTGTTGCAAACGCAATGCAAGTGGATGTCTGTTTATCACAGCTAATGCGCAACAAAATGCTTCACGAAAAATAAAGCGCAGTTGATGAACGAACGACAAAGAAGCACAAAAAATTAACATACAGTACACACGAGTAAATACAAAGTGTTCGTTGTTAGTCGCAAACAGCACAGCAGCTCCAGACAATCAAAACCCAGTGTACTCACATGAGAAGCGGGATCAAAGCAGTTTTCAGGCCTTCCCTCTTAGCTCTCTCCAGCGCTGGAAAGCTTTTCTATTATAAACCGGGTCCTAAAGCACTTGCCCAGCCATAAACTTTCATTCCAGTGATATTCTTTTGAGCTGTTTTGTATTGCGTCCCATTTCTCGTTCTGCAGTTTTTTTTTTTTTCTTATTTTCAAATCTCCCTCTTGCTCGTTCTCTCTCCTCAACCGTCACACGCCCCCTGATGCTGATTGGTTAGACGTTTGTTGTTGAACTTCCAAACAGTGAATTTGAAATATCACTGAGTCCCCCTTTAACCTGCATGAACTGTACTATACTTACCTTTTTTTTTTTTTTTTTTGTCATGTTGTGTATCACCGCAAAGCTCAGCCAGAGCGAGCCAAAGCGAGCCCTGACTCTGCCAGATGTTTACAGCCTTGCATCGTCTCTGTGGAAGCCCTGCTATGATGTCGAGCCGCATGTCGTGTTACCACCAGCAGCATCTGTGCAAGAGTATCCAGCGGATCCGCCTCCGGCCTCGGATCTCTTCCCTCCATCTCAGCCTGTCGACCTGTCAGCTCCGCCTTGGCTACTCCCACCTTTGGCTCCACCGGAGACCCTCAGACTTGCCGCTCCACCGGGTTCCCTCGTTCTGCCGGCTCCCCCTTGGTCAGTCGTCACACCACTTCCACCACGGACTTGCGGGCCGTCCGCTGCACTCTGTCCCTCCTCCACTACGGCTGCAGTGGGTTCCTCCTTCCCCTCTGCGTCACCCCTGTCCTCCAGTTGTCGTCAGCCTCCATACCATCTTGGCTCCTCCCTCCCTCTACTCTGCTGTGGGCTGTCAGCACTGGTGAGCTCTGAGTCTGTGCCTACGGACTATTGCCATCATCGCCGCCAGGGGATCATCGTCTTCACATCACTCCTCTGTCACCATCTCCTGTCACCAATCCTTCACCACCTCTTCATCCACCTCCGAAGCCCCCTCCATTCCTCCCTCACCTCTGCTAATACGGCGCAAGGTTGTGCCTACTGGGAGGGGGTGTTCTGTCACCATTATGTTCTGTTTAGTTCTGTTCTTTGACTCTAGTTTGTTTTCATTCATGACGGTGTTTCCTTGCCACTCATCAGTGACCATGGACACTAATCACAACAGCTGTTCGTCTTTTAGTTAATCATCTGTGTATTCCTGCCTGTGTCCTGTTCAGTGTGCGGAAATGTCTATGTTAAGTGTGTGTGTTGCTACCTGTTCGCCTGTCATTTGGATTGTTATCATTAAACCTTTGTGTTGGAACTATATTCATCTTCTTTGTCTGCCTTCCTGCAACCACCCGTGACAGAAGACCGAACCGCAAAATGGATTATGCAGCTGGATTCACTGCAGTCGCTCGTAAGAGCACAGATTTTTAAAATCTTTTTCTGGGAGTTTTTTTTTTTTTTTTTCATCTTGCCATCACCAGCCCCTACGACGATGAGACCCTGAAGTCATTGTTCTGGTTCGGGGTGAACTATCAACATCCCATTGACCTCCCAGACACCACTGGTCTGAACTGGAAAGAAGCCATCATCCAGTGTCTGGAGAGCGTCCGTCCACTATCCAGGACCCAGCCAGACCCAGAGCTAAAGTTACCAAGTTGACCGCGGAGAATGCGCGAGAGCCCCCCGCAGATGTTGAGGGACCATCCACCACAGCAGGTGAACCAGAGCCTGAGGACCAAAGGACAGAGTTCACCATTGCGGTGGAAGTGGAGCCCTCGAGCAAGTCTGACCAGGAGTGTGAGCCCGTGACATCAATGGATGAGGTAACAGGAACCGATGACTGGCTGATAAACTTCAGTGAGGAGCTGGCGACTCCCACCCTAACCCACCCGGAATTCAAACATTCATCGTGGTTTAGAGACAGCCAAATTAATTGTGATGTGCTCATTTCTTTGACGTTTGTGGAAGTTACCCTACTCACCATCATCATGGTCAGTCTCCTGTCATCATCCCAGAGGTCAGCCAGTCCTCCAGCCCAGCCGTTGCTAGAAGTTTGCAGTCCTGCTATGTCCCTGGAGATGCCCTGCCAGGACATCGAGCCTCCGGCCTCGGACACCCTCGTTCCATCTCTTGGCGTGTCGAACTGTCGACTCCGCCCTGGCTCCTCCCACCTTCGGCTCCTCCAGGAACCCTCATCCAAGTGACTTCACCGGGATCCTTTGCCTCACCGGCTCCCCCCTGGTCTATCGTCACTATGCCACAGACATCCGGGCCGTCAGTCAGGCTAGCATCAGCTGACTCCGAGGTGACTTACGACTACCTATAGAAATACGACGCCTATCACAGCATCCATATATAAGCTCCTCATTATTATCAGCAGCTATTGCATTTCTCAGGAGCTAATTAAATGGCGAATTTGACAGGCAAAACAGCATCATCTCACTAGGAATTGTGAATTTAGCGAGAGGGATTCGTTCCCCACATGGATTTCACCTCTTGAGCACGCGAATTCGCCGCACTGATCATAAGCCCCTGATTTATGACTGAGTTAACGTTAGCATTGCTTCTCGCATCGCTGCAATTAGACAATTGCAATTGGACTCGATGAAGTTATACTAATGACTTACTCAAGAACAAGTTCAGATGGATCTGCACTCCCCGCAAATAAATAATGATATCAAGAGAAGATTAAGCATCCACGTCAAAGCCGGCTATTTCACTCTCCTTCATCTCTGAATGTTTTCAGAAGCTAAGCTAAGTTCCTTTTAATGCTCATTGTCTTAAAGCTATCAGGTATTAGCAACATGCTGTTGCTAAGGCTATCAGTGTTGCTTAGGCTTCCAGTCATTCTCAGTAAAATGTGTGTGCAAGCTTTTGCGATCGTATTGGCAATGTGCGTTACTTATCTGTTGTCAATGGCAACTGGCTAGATCGCTGTGCACGCTGGTCGGGGCGCTTTCGTTTGTATAGCAACATACACGCTGGTCGGATCGCCTGTGTTTAGCGCTATACATAGGAGATTCAAGCAGCTTTGCAGTAGAGACAGGAAATCAACGATTCATGGTGCAAACGGATTTTCTGCTGTGGCGCAGCACATAGTAACCTCACGCTGTTCTTAAAGGTATAGTTGCTATTGGAAAAACGCTCCTTCTTAAAGCTATTAGTTGCTATTAAGAACAAGCTGTTCTTAAGGCTATCTAGTTGCTATGGAAGGCAAAATAATGTGTAAAAAAAAAAAAAAATTGCTTGTTACCGAAGCTTCTAGTGTCATTGCCGCATACTATAAGCACATACTGTGGTAAGTTTATTCAGGTACATGCTATCTTAAGCTGTTGTCTTAGACTTTATGCTTTATGCTCTTTATGATATCCGATCATATTGCAACATTCTATGTTAAGTGAGCAACTTTTCTGTGGCTTAAATCTTATCAGAGTATTGTAACATGCTTGTCCTTAAATACACAGAGGTCTCTTATTCAACACTAACAACGTCGTAGCTTGATGATCCCGTAAGGAGTGTGAAATCATGGGAGTCGTCATCTTCACTTCCACAGCCGAAGGACCCGACTGGAGCAGAATCATGTTCATGAATGAGGAAGCACTGAATTTCATTGCTTAGCTGCATGCTGCATCTAACTCAGAGCTGTTGCTGCGGGTGTATGCTTCCCCGACCAGACTACTACTAGTTTAATACTAGTCTGTGATTTACAACATGCTTGTTGTATCAGATTTGCTGCCGCTAGGGGTGTAAGCTTCCCCCAGTAAGAAGGAAGGAAGGAAGGAAGGAAGAAATAAATAAATAAATAAATAAATAAATAAATAAATAGTTATGTATTACGTAACGGGTGTATGCTTCCCCGACTATATTGCCGCTAGGGGTGTAAGCTTCCCCCAATAGATATTAAAAAAATAAAGTTGCGGGTGTATGCTTCCCCGACCAGACTACCACTAGTTTAATACTAGTCTGTGATTTACAACATGCTTGTTGTATCAGATATGCTGCCGCTAGGGGTGTAAGCTTCCCCCATTTATAAAAAAAAAAAAAAAAAAAAAAATCTGGGTTTTTACAGGCCTAGGCTCATTCAGGTAACTGCATTTTAAGGAAACATGGCATTCAGATTTTCACACTCAGTTTGTTTTGGGGGATATCAGCATATGGTTTTGTTTTGGGGGGTTATTGCTGCTCTCCCTGCTCTTATCCATGCTAGGCTGCGTGGATGCGCAGGGAGTTCTTGCCCAGAACAGAACCATACCGCCAATACAAACTCTATGCATTATCAATTATATTTGACGATAGTGGTCCTGACAGAACTCATTTTGATCGGGGGAATACACATTTTAAACAGTTTCAGTTTCTTTACAAGTGATTTGCCATTCTAAAACTAAGGCACTGCTCCTTGTAGCTAATTTTTCTCCACTGAAGCAGCAGTGTTTTCTCCCCGCTCCCGCAGGAGCTCAGCTTCTCTGGCTATTTTCTCCACTGCCGCAGCAGTGATGTTCCCTCTGCTCCCACAGGAGCTCCTTTTGTCTGTCTAATTTTTCTCCACAGCCGCAGCAGCAATGTTCCCTCTGCTCCCGCAGGAGCTCAGCTTCTCTGGCTATTTTCTCTACTGCCACAGCAGTGATGTCCCCTCTGCTCCCACAGGAGCTCAGTTTCTCTGCCTAACCTTTCTTCACAGCCACCACAGTGTTATTCACCTCGCTCCCCCAGGAGTTCAGTTCTCTGGCAAAATTGTATCTACTGCCACAGCAGTATGTCCTCTCTGCTCCCACAAGAGCTCAGTTTATCAGTCTAACCTTTCTTCACAGCCACTACAGTGATTTCCCTCGTCCAACAGTGCGAGAGCGGTCTCAGTCAAGCGACTAACCCCTCCCCCCAAATGGTGCACCATCAGCCCTGCACTCTGCAAATTTGGGGGGGTTGTCAGTACATTCCTGGCTGCTGTCGCGCATTGGTTTTGCTTCTTTTGGGGGAGTACTCTGGGTTCAGGCCAAATACCGAGCTCGGAGCCCTCTCCTCAGACAGCACGCCAAATACGCATTCTTTTACTCTGATTTTTAATCTGATTATTTGTAAGTGTGAACTCGTGAAATTGTTTTATTAAAAAAGTTTGGAAGGAACAACATTCAAATGATCTACCCAATCAGCATAAGAGGAGGCCTATAAATATGTAAATATGTAGCTGCCTCACCAATGTTTCTCGACAGTTTTTTCTGCATCCCTCCACCACCCTGTCTCCTAACACTCACTTGGTTACTGTCCTAACCAAAGATACGGGGGGAGTACTCTGGGTTCGGGCCAAATACCGAGCTCGGAGCCCTCTCCTCGGACAGCACGCCAGCTATGCATTCTTTTATTTTATTTGCAGTGTTTTATTTTATTTTTATAAGCAGTGTTGGGGAAAGTTACTTTTAAAAGTAATGCATTACAATATTGCGTTACTTCCTAAAAAGTAACTAATTGCGTTACTTAGTTACTTTTTACGGAAAGTAATGTGTTACGTTACTTTTGCGTTACTTTTTCTCACCTGGGCTGGGCTTGCTTTGTTTTTTAATAACAACAAAAAAAGTTCTATTTTTGGCAAATGTAAAGACCCTTTCACACCAAAAGTGAAATGAATAAGCTTCAGGCTGAAGGAAAAGCATATTTACACCTGTACAGAGGGCATAGCTCAAACAAACCTTTCAGCTGTGCTGCCATTCTGGATTAAAGAAGAATAGGATACAGGAGAAGGAAGTTCAACACTCTTATTTCTAAATCTAATCTAAAGTAATTTTTGCTTATTAGTATGGTTTAATTAGATCATTGAAAGTCAGCAGCAAAGACATTGGTTAATAATAAAGTGAGATTAAATACATAAAGTATATTTGTGTAATTTAATATATTTAATTACAGATTTGTGTAAAATTCTGAGATTGCATTTCACTGTTTTTATTCATTTTGAGGAATACTGACTCTGTGAAATGAGTAAATGCATGTTCACATTTAGTCTACAACTACAATAACCATTATGTTTACACAGCGCACACACACCTCTGAACTTACCCTATTTCTTTTAACGTGGGGACAGAAAGCTGTCATTTAATAAATGTGAAAACAAAGTAACTTGAGTTACTTATTTGAAAAAGTAACTTAGATATTTTGTTGTAAATTGAAAAAGTAATGCATTACTTTATTACTTGAAAAAAGTAATCTGATTACGTAACTCCCGCCAGCACTGTTTGTAAGTGTGAACTCGTGAATTGTATATTGTGCAATTTTTTTTCACACATACACACAATATTCATATCATATGATAGAACGCCTCAATCTCAGCCTATTTAACAACGCTATTAGTTGTTTTGCATCTTTCCTTGAATTCCTATTGGTGGATTACTAAACATGTGATTAATAACTATTTAAATGCATTTATTTCCATTATTTCAGTTATTTCCCTCTCTGCTCTCTCGCTTTACAACAACAGCCTTTGCCCAAACAAACTGTATAGCTTCAGGTAAGTGCTGTTTTGTTGTTTTAATATTAAGTATATTATTAAGTAATATCTGTCTAAAAATAGCCTGTTACTTGAGTAGTCTTCATTTTGAATTATAAGGTCATGCTACTGTATGTTTTGAGTGGTCCTTATTGTGTGTAGTGTTGATTTACAGTCATTTGTAATAGGCCTATGTGCTTTTAATTGATTTAAAAAATATCTGATGTGTGATACTAACTGTGTGTTACTAATGCATTTCTTCTTCTTCTTTTTTTTTTATTGTGATTGACATTGTGGTTTTTCCTCAGTTCTGCAGGTGTCTGTGTGAGGTTTGAGCACCTTGGACCTTACCTCCCTCTAGTGGTGCAATGTTTTTTTTGTTTTTTTTACATTTTTTTTATTGTGATTGACATTGTGGTTTTTCCTCAGTTCTGCAGGTGTCTGTGTGAGGTTTGAGCACCGTGGACTTTACCTCCCTCTAGTGTTTTTTTTTTTTGTTTGTTTGTTTTTTCATGAGCGAGATTCAGGCCTACGTGAAAAGCAAGCATTCAGTCAGACAAACAAGCGATTTTGGAAGCGGTTGTCTCATCCTCCAGTTGTCGAAGAATAATATGTTTAAAATGTTTCAATGATTAACAGGAGACGTGATGTATAAATAAAACAAAGGATATCAAGATAATTATCACTTTAATATTTTTTTGCATAATTTTTGAAAAACATATTATTATTTGTATATGGATGAATAAAATATGATGAAATTTGAGAAAAATGATTTAGCTATTTTATACAAAAAAAAAAAAAAAAACCCAAAATGTTTAAAATGTAATTTCCACCCAAAAAGCTGATTCAGTTGTGGTAGAAATTAAATGTGTATTAATATTGTTAAGGACTGAATTTTCCTCTGATACATTTGTACACTTTTCAGACATTTAAAGTCACCATGGAATTTTTGACAATTATATATATTTTTTTATTGCAGTATTTATTGTAGTCTAAAAGATTTATCATATTTTTTTTATTCATGTTCCTCATAATCTTTAATCAAAATAACCTCCCCTACCTCTTACAGTGACATCTCTTCTCTGATGACCTGCTGTCTGGATCGAGGGCGGGACAAACTGTCACTCACATGAGATCACAGTAATAACAAACCAAAACAATCCAATTGATTCCCAATGGACAAAATCAAGTCCTGCCCAACATTCGTTTCACACAGATATATGACACAATAAGGAAGAAAAGATCTTTGATTTCATGCCGACTTTAATGAAAATGTTTGCAGTCTATATGGTAAAGAATTTAATTCAGAAAAAAAGACAACAAAAGTATGCTAGAACTTGATTTTATTGAGCATATAAATATATAATATTCCAAAGTAAAGTAAAAGGAATAGATTTTAATTAAAAAAAAATAAATAAATAAAATTTGTTAAAAGTAACAATTGTTTTTGTTGTTCTACAGTCTCAGAATTAATAGTTGCAGCTTATAGATCATGAGCATATGGGAAAACAACAGAAGTATATAGACAAAGGCAAATCATTAGAAGACAATGTAATATATATTATGTGCATAAGAGTGCACTTCATTGGTTTTAATTGCTTCTAGAGTCCCCTAAGCAGGAGGAGTAGACCACTCAAAATCATGAGCAGATACACAGGTGATGAGACAGCTGGACTGGAGTCAAAGATGCTGGGAAAGTCATAGTCCGTAGTGACCACCACAGAAGATGGTGTTGTAGGTGATCTGAGCGTAAAAGATCTGGACTCAGCCTTCCATTCATTCAGAGTAAAGGCCAATGTCAAGTTATCACCTGTGGAATAGGTACAGAGAGAGAAATTATTGTAAATGCTTAAAATAACAAGTGACCGTGACCCAAAAAATCTAATTCAAGTAATTGAGACGACTCACCACTTGTAAAGATGACTAAGTCAGTGTAATTTGCCCAGCAGCCACTGAAAGGGATGGTGGTGTTTCCGTAAAGCCCCTCTTTTGGATTCCCGTTAGCATCTTTGAGCACAGCTGAGATGGTTAGAGTCGTCACACCCACAGACACGCAGTCACCCTGGAAACAGACGCACAAAAAAGATGCTATCCTTACTCGATACCAGGTGTGGTTTCCTAGTAATCACCTAGGTAGGGCTGCACCAGCCATTCATAAGTTCTTACTTAAAGGGTCATGAAACCCCCCTGTTTTAGGACTGGTCTCTCACACCTTTGAAAAAGACTCAATATATGTGCATGTAAAGCTGTGGAAAAGTGGGAGTGTAGAGGGAGGGAAGAGGGCAGACAACAACCAATTAAACAAAAGACCTCCAGGTACGAGGCCTCGGTGGCCGAGGGCGATCTGAGGGTAATGAAATAGGTGCCGCCGGGTCAGTCCCTCATTACTCGTGGCTCGCAGAGCCTCTCGGCGTGGCTTCCCCTGCTCCCCCCAACCAGAAACTACCCAGCTCGGGTACACCGGACATCCTTCCGTTGGTGCCACTAGTACGGAGTCTGGATGCGTGGATAGCGCTTCCCAGAGGTGGGTTGAGACCAATCTTAGATCTACTCCTGTCGCATGTCACAACTTGCCCACCATCTCCTCCTCTGCAGACTGAAGTCGCTGCGAGCCACTCGCATTCGGGCGACCTCAATCACACAGCCGATGCGCCCTCACGACAGGTTACGCTCCTTGGAGAGCTCCTTGGAAATCCCCAGGTGGTCCAGCTGATATGAGTTGATTCGGCAAAGGGTAGATTTCAGGATCAAAAATGTAATAAAACTTTAAAACTGGTCAAAAATGAAACATCTGTATCAGATGTATCATCTGTATGAGATGGGAGGAAAACGTCTTGGGTTACTATTGTAACCATGGATCCCTGAGAAGAATGAGACACTGCATCTGACAAGATGCTAGGGGAATGACTTGGCGTGGCCAGTGTCTGAAGCAATCTACAAACGCAACAATCAGGCTAGCAAGAGACGAGGCCTGTCACTTCAGGGGAACACAGTGTCACCCCTAGGGTCACCAAGGAGGCTGAGCCCTGCCACACTGGCATGCACGGCCAACAACCTGTCTGCTCCAAGCAGAATCTCTAGATTCAGTACACTATAGCCGAGGCGTCCGATGAGAAAGTGTTGTCAGAAACAGTATTTTTCACAGTGGAATCCAGAGATGGAAGTCCTGGACAGCAGAGACTCAGCAAACCGACCCTCCAAGAGAGGGGAGAAACCCTGCTTGGCCCGAAGGGGATGCCCAGGACCTGAAGCCAGAATGGCTCTGGGGAGTATTCTACATGACGACCCTCTAAAATGAGGGGAATACCAACCAACTCCCTCAGCATCTCAAGGAGGCCTGTCAATGTCCTTCAACTTGAAATACACAAACATGGGCGGAGGCCAGATGCCTACCGCCAATGAACCCCAGAGAGTGAAATGCTCAAAGCACATACCTTTTCAAATGAGGGGAGTAATGTACAGGCTTGTATGCCACTGAAAGCAGCTTATCCAGGAGGCTAAAAAACCCATCACTACATAAAACCGCTATACGATCTCTAGGGAGCAAGTTACTCTGCATGCTGACACTCTGATGAGGGGAGTGGCTCACCTAGCCAATAACAGTATCTAAGGAGGCTCACAGAGAGCCTAACAAATTGATACTGCAGATAGCGCAGAGCCCGAGGGAGCAAAGCATTCTAGAAATGACTCTCTGAATGAAGAGAATGCCAGGCTTAATCTAAAAAGGAGGCCAGAAATCAGAAAGCCTACGACTTTAAGCTGCAGTCCGCAAGTTTTGCCTCTTTGTCGCCATCTCTGTTTGAAACCTGCAATTGCAGTTATTTGCGGAATTTTCTTCTTTACCTGGGTTGTGCATCGGCACGGCTCCTCAGCGTGGATGAATCTAATGTTTTGAGGAGAATGTGTGACTGTCAGTCACCGCACCGGTGGATACTGTACTTCGGAATCACAGACTATAGTCTTGGAAGTATGACCAAAATAAGAATTTTCACCAGAAAATGTCATCTGAACAAGCAAAAAACAAATCTGCCACTTTTGTTCTGACCAACTGAGAAAAAGAACATTACAATAAATTGCGTTTCCTGTTTGCTATTTACATGCTGAAATTACTTTTTGCATGCATATGATTCGCAATTGGTAGGATTAGTGGTGTGGGATAGGGGCGTATTATATGTACGCCAAAAGTGCGTATCATATGCACGCCAACAAATTAACTTCTAACTTCTTTTGCCACACATAGCTAACAACAAAATATGTTTCATTAAAATATTATACTACTTGAATAACAATGTTACTACATGAATAACATAATAGTTTATATATATATATAATGTGTGTGTGTGTGTGTGTAAATAACATTCAGAAATTCAGATTTGGATCAATAAATAAATACTAATGCAATAAAAAAACAAAGACAAGAAATTACATTTTTGACGAGGCATGCTGTTTAGGTTGGGTTTGTATTGAAGAGCTGCTAACAAAGTAATTTATTCACATTAGAGATGCACCGATCAATCGGCCAGGGATAGGAATCGGCCGATTTTCCTCATGTGTGGCGAAGTGACGCACACCCATGCGGGCGCCTCCTCTCTCTCCCTCGGCTCATTTTCTCCGGTTAAATAGTGCTTGTATGGAAAGTCCCTAGGTATTGATGGCATCACAGTAGAACTATATAAACATTTTTGGCCCGAAATAAGAATCGTAGTTTTCGAAGCATTAAAAGAATGTGTAGATAAAGCTGAATTATCGCCATCAATGAAGCATTGTTTAATTATTCTGGTTCTGAAGTTGAATAAAGATAAATTATTTTTAAACTGGAGACCAATAACTCTTTTATGTAATGATTTCAAATTGCTCTCTCATGTTTTTGCAAATAGACTTAAAAAAGGTATTGGCGAAATTATCAGTGAAACACAATCGGCTTTTATCAAAGGAAGAAGTATTTACAGTCAGATTAGTTAATGATATGCTTGATTATAACTATTTAATTCCTCAGACAAGCTTACTTTTATTTCTAGACTTTTTCAAGGCATTTGATACCCTCAAACACTCTTTTTTGTTTAAATCATTAGAAATTTTTGGCTTTGGTCCTATGTTTTGTAGAGTAATTTCTATGTTTTACAATGATATTTTTAGTAGTGTTTCCCTTAACGTTGGTTCATCACCCAGAATCCAAATTAAATGAGGAATCCGTCAGGGATGACCTATTTCACCATTACTCTTTAATCTTGCAGTCAAATTAATGTCTTTATTCATAAAAAAAAATGAGGACAATATAGGCATAAACATTCTTGGTAGGACCTTTACTATAAGCCAATTTGCAGATGACACTCTTTTATTTCTTAAAAATAAAGAGGTGCTTCCATTAATTATTGCTAAAATTTCTTTCTTCTCAAAGGCATCACGTCTGACCCTAAACTAAACAAGTGTGAATTAATGGCTATCCATAACTGTGACTTAGAAGATATAGAGGGCATTCCAGTGAAAAAGGAGGTTAAGTATTTAGGGGTTATGATTATCAAAAATGTTGTTAATAGAGAATACTCAAATTTTAACTTTAAAATAGAAAGTATGAAGAAATCGCTAAATCATTGGTTATCTCGAGATCTATCTATATTGGGTAGAATTCTCTTGACTAAGAGGGAATATCCAAACTCATTTATTTGTCTCATGCTTTGCATACTGCCCCAAAAGTTGTTAAATCAGTGAATTCAATTTTATTTAAATTTATATGAAAAAATAAACCCATTATTTATGTAAATTCCATATGGTTAAAGAATATGAACATGGAGGCTTGAGAGCCATTGATTTTGAATCTCTTCTTGGTACATTCAGAATAAAATGGCTGAAAAAGTATTTAACAAAGTCACACTCAATATGGTACCATATTCCTAATCACATTTTTAAAAATATTGGCAGCCTTGAATTTGTGTTGAGATGTGATCTTGATCATATAAAATTCCTTTGACGGTGTCTAACTTTCATTAACAAGTACTGCTTTTTTGGAAAATGATATTTAGCCATAACTTTTCCCCTCACAACTCTACTCTTTGGAAAAATAGGGCTGTAGTTATTAATAAGAAATCTTTGTTTAAAAGTGATTGGTATAGCAAAGGCATTATTTTTATTCCTGATTTATTAGATGATGATGGCTATTTCTTATTTCTATCTCATAATGATTTTATTAATAAATACAGAGTTAGAATTACAATAAAAGGTTATGATAAGGCATGCAATGCTATACCAACTGGATTGTTAAGAATAATCCAAAGCAGTTTTTCTGATCCTTTATCTAGACCTGTAGTTTCTCTTCCCTCTTTAAAAATATGTAATGTAGACCTTTTAGACAGTAAGTGTAATAACAAACTTATTTACAAAGAACTTAAACATATTATCACTGGTGATTATCAGTGTTATTTTCTGGGAGACGTTGAAACCTCAGTAAGGCATAAAGCTTTTACCTGTTATATGGCATACCCAGTTGCTCCAAAGGTCAAGGAGACAAAATTTGCAAAATTAGTTAGTGATTTTATACAAAAACGATTTCATTTCGAAGTGGATCCTTGTGGTTTTTGTTCTTCTTTTCCTGAAACACTTGATCATCTTTTCATTTACTGTGATGTTACTTCTAAACTTTGGTTTGATATACAGCTGGTTGTCAGTAAAAAAAAGATGTCCTCTTTTTAAAATGTGATTTAAATTCTGATGTTGTAAATTTTGTTTTATTGATGGGTAAATATCATATCCATACTTGTAAATGGAAAAAATGTAAGCCCTCCTTTAATATATTTCTATGTGAGTTTGTTAAAAAATTTCAGAGCTTCAAATGCTTCAAAAAACATAATAGAAAATCTGAAACGTTATGTTTCTCCTTGTCAAAATATCTATTATTTTATTTTATTTTTTCTTTGATGTCTACATCGGCTACCTCTTTGCCCTCATCCTTGCTCCATGTGTTGTGTTTTTTCTTTTTTCTTTAATGTAAACTCTACATGTTTGTCTCAATGGAAGTGTCTTACGTTGTTGACTGTCTTTTTATATACATTAAGCAATTAAAAAAAAAAAAAAAAAATTGCTTGTATTGCAGGTAATTTTAGTCATTCCCGCAGGTTTTGCGCTCACAACAAAAGTGCGCACACCACTGATCTATATTTGTAGAGCGCATAAGCTGCTTCTCAGTCTCAAACAGCTTGTGAGTCACAAATACCAAAATGAGTGGCTTACTGCGCTTAAACGGTCAAATATATACAAAATTATGTCAAAATGCCCATTTCGGCCAGTATTCAGCTAAACACAGTCAGACGTGAAACGTTAAATAGTTGAGAAAGAGAATGCATGTTGTGTAACAATATATTGGGTTCGTGCATAAACTCTTAAAGGGACAGCAGTCCCATATTCCTGCTGCTGTCTGTCATGTTAATCAAAGGACAAAAGACAAAGAAAATGACTTTCTGCTCTTGACTGAATAACTTTAATTGCAAGCATTAATCTGTATTTAATTTTTACAATGAAGACTACTTATTTTACATTTGATTACTTTAATTTCTGTAGTATTTCTTACCTGAATAAATGTATGAAATTTACCTGAATTTTTTTTTTATGAAAATAAAAATTTTGTTTGTATATGCTGTCAATTATAGTACTTATATAGTACAAAGAAAATCAGAATCTGAAAAATTGGTAATGGCAGGTCACACTAACAAAAAAATCGAAAATTGGAATCGGCCAAGAAAATTGCAATCGGTGCATATCTAATTCTCTCTCTAAAATGTAAGTGAATGTAAATATCAACATTATCATGAATGTCTAAAGAATTAAAGTCTGTAGGGTAAAACAAGCTTATTGATACAATTCAGTCAATCTGCTATTTTATTCCAACCATTACACCTGGTCAAAGGCTTTCATTAATTTTTAGTTTATATGTAAATTTGTGTTTAAACTAAGTTGACTGGTGCAATGTAAAAATATTTTTTAGTGCATAAGTTGTAACTTAATGCCACTTTACGTCAAAACTGTGCTCTTTATGCACAGCTGGTGCAACCGGCCCCTGAAAACTACCTGAAAACTTGCATCAGATATTCTTAATGAAATCTCACCGCTGCATCCAGAGCCATGATGCTGGGCTGCACGCTGAGGGGTCCAGGTGATGATCCAGCCACTGGCTGGACCACCACCATCAGGGATGATACAGTCTTGACCGTCTCCACCTGCTGGTCTTCACGGGTCACCTCCTGAGTGGCCACCTGAGAGAGAAACCGTTACAGTTCAAATAAGAAAAAGCATGTTGTGTGCTTTACTGTACAGCAACTATTATTGGATCTTAATCTGATAAAAATTGAAAGGGATATTCTGGGTTCAATACAAGTTAAGCTCAATAAACAGCATTTGTGACAATGTTGATTGCAACAAAAATTAATTTCATCCTTCATTTTCTTTAAAAAAGCAAAAATGGAGGTTACAGTGAGGCACTTACAATGGAAGTGAATGAGGCCAATTTTTGAAGAATTTAAAAGCAGAAATGTGAAGCTTTTAATTTTATAAAAGCACTTACAGTATATTAATTATTCTGTTGTATTATGTATTCTTGTGTATTATTTGAGTTGTAAAGCTGTTTAAAGCACAGTTATTACAGTAGTTTTAAGAGTTATGGTGTCATGGTGACAAAGCTGTAAAATTAGATAAAATTTCACACAGATAAGGTTAGCGATTTTTTCACACTAAAATCATGTTAACACTTATACTGTTAACGTCTTGTGATTATGCTATCTGTTGTTTGAGTTGTGACGTATTGAATATTATTGAATAACACTTGAATAATATCGTATACACATTTAATCGAAATGTCTGGGCTCACACCGTCCCGGACACCAATATTTTAACAATTCATAAAAGATGTTAGGATGTTAGGATCATGATTTTTAAGTAGTATTACAGCACACCCTGAGTACATATTAGCACAATTTGTTGTTTGCTTTTGGCATCTAACATAGAGTTTTGGACCCAAAACAAAACAAAAATTATGACTTTATTCAACAATATCTTCTCTTCTGTGTTATTCTCATATGTTGTTTACGTCCAGAGCTTCCAGGGTCTACATCAAAATGCCGACTCATTATTGGCCGGCTTCTGCATCAGCATCACACACATGCGTTGTGCTGCTCACGTGTGCAGCTTTGGCCAGTACTGAGCCAGCATTTGGATGTAAACACAGAAGCCTTCACTTTGCTTAGAGAGATTGTTGAATAAAGTAGTTATTTTTGTTTTGTTTTTGCGCACAAAAAGTATTCTCATCGCTTCATAAAATTAAGGTTGAACCACTGCAGTCACGTCGACTGTTTTAACAATGTCTTTAGTACCTTTCTGGACCTTGAAAGTGTTGATTATATTGCTGTCTATGGATGGACGAGTCATATACCTGTCGGATTTCATCAAAAATATCTTAATTTGTGTTCCAAAGATGAACACATCTTACGGGTGTGGAACGACATGAGGGTGAGTAATAAATGACAGAATTTAAATTTTTTGGTGAACTAACCCTTTAACAAGCGGATTGAAAAGGTGAGTATTTTAATGTTTATGGCTTGGCTCCATTCACTTGCATTGTAAGTGCCTCACTGTAACCCAGATTTATGATTAATCTATTGAGTTTAAAGGAAGGCATTTTGAAGAAAGTTTGTAACCAGGCCACTTTGGGGCACCATTGACTTCCACAGTAGAAAAAAAAAAAACTACTATGGAAGTCAATGGTGCCCCAAAACTGTTCAGTTTAACACATTCTTCAAAATATCTTCCTTTGTGTTCAACAGAACAAAGAAATTTATACAGATTTGGAACAACTTGAGGGTGAGTAAATGATGATAGAATTTTCATTTTTGGGTGAACTAACCCTTTAACTTGCATTGAACACAGAATATTCCTTTAAATATCAACTTTGTTGTATATGTTTCAATTAAAATTTCCAAATAATGTTTGACGTCATCATAACATTTAAAAATGTTAGTGAGTTTGGTCATGTGATCTGATTAGCATCTTACATCGCTCCAGGATGGATCACTGGAAGAGGGTGGAGGAGGGATGATCCCCAGGGATGACACATTGAAGCCGATAGACTGACTCAGATTGCCCGAGACAGCAGCACGGCCCAGATCGTCAGCAATGTTCTTCAGGACCTCAAACTGTTGGTCTCCTTCTGCAGATGGTATATAAATATTAAGATATTGTATTGTGATCTAAACACTGTATTTATCATTTATTTTATTCTTGCTCTCACCAGAGGTGGTGTTGGTGGATGTCTGAACAGGGGGCTCCCTGATCTCTACCTGCACCGTCAGTCCTGTCGAGCGCCTCCTTCTCGCATTAGTACCCTCACGGACAATGTTGGTGATTCGAATCTTGTTTGCCGGTATTTTCAGAAATAAAGCCAGATTGTTGACTAGATTTGCCCCGAAGAACTCCGCCTCAGTCATGGCTGGGAGATTGAAGGCCAGGAACAAAACCGGGGAGGTGCGGATTTGGACCGGTTCTGAGCCACGAAGAAGTATGTACAGCATTTTGTAGTCCTGGTCAAAGAAGTTGGAGCCGTGACTGGAGTTGAAACTTGGAACGTATTGCCCTGAGGAGCGCAGAGAGGAATCAAAGGAAGAATTGTGATGTGTTGTTTAGGTTGAAAAATGGTCTTCTGTCCTGCAGGGGGCGCTGTATTAACTTCAGCATTATTGTGCTGTACTCTACCTGTATAAGTTGGATCACGCAGAGTGTAGTCAGTTTTGTCCGCATTCCACTGAGCATTTGTTGGACCAACCAAACTATTGTTAACGTACACATCCAGCCGCTGAGGGTTTGAGTAAAATACAGCCACCCTGACAGTCTGAGAACAACAGAAGATTATTGTAGTTAAGTTTCTACTGTAATATTATATTATAATATTATAAGTTAAAAAAAAAAACAAAACATGAAAATTAAATGAATATAATTGCAGGTTGGATATATTTTGGTCATAATTATTTATTTATTTATTTTAGGATTCATTCCCAACTAGCTTTATTTTCCTGGACTGTGCTTTGGGTCAACTTTTGTAGATTTTAAATAATAAAATATTAACAAATATGCAAAATAATATAGTAACATAAATAAATTAATAAACTAATGAATTCTATTTTTTAAAATTACTATATTATTTTACATAACATTTGTTAATAAATTAATACATAATAATAATAATAATTATTATTATTATTATTATTATTGTTATTATTAATTATAATATAAATATTATATTATCTGTGTATATGTGTGTCTGTGTATATATATATATATATATATGTGTGTGTGTGTGTGTGTGTGTGTGTGTGTATTCATCAATTCATTGATTGATTCACAATTTCATCAGTTCATATATTGATATTGATTTATCAATTCATTTATTTTTAATATTTAAAAGATACACAAGCTATTTGAAAAAAATCTTAAAATAAATTAGAAAACAAAATGGAAATAAAAGAATATTTTTAACAACAATGCAGAATAAAACCAATTAAAGATTGTTTTATCCTAATATGCCTTTTATTGATCTAAATTTTATTGTTTTATTGTGCTGTGTGTCTTTTGTCAGTATAATTCCTCTTACTGACTAACCTCTGTAGGTCCAGCATTCAGTAACATAAGTCTCAGCTTCTGTGGTGTTGTGCTGGTGAAGTAGATGTCAAAGGATTTATTAGTGGCCACAATGGCGTGGAAGAGAGATACTCGCTTCTGACACGTGTAGCCGGCGCACCAGCCGTGGTCTTGTGGGCCTGGGACAAGATATTCACAGTAAGATACACAATACACAATGAAACCTTTTTTGCTCATAGAAAATCCTGAACTACATTATGCATAAAATTGTAGGTGTTACAAGGGGAGTTAAGAGTCATACCGTTCACCAAATCCACATATTTGTCCCCCAGGATGGCTACAGGTGAAAGACGCCTGGTCTCTGTGTCTGCGTCCATACTTTCGATGACCAGCATCCTGTAGTTGAGCCCAAAGCACTTGTAGCTCTGCCAGGTGTTCATGTACGTACAGGTGTCTCTGATCACACCTGCACAGGTAAAACAGCCACGTCATACGTTAAAATTTTTTAGTTCTCTCTCTTAGATCACTGTCAATGATGAACAGCCCTCAGATGTACTGTACCTTTGTAAGGAGCGATTTGATTCACAGGTATTCGGCTGCCATTGAGAGAGGTGAGCATGACTTTGGGGATGCGGTAATCACCCAGTCCATGTCGGGGATCCCCGTTCCACTCGTACTCGGACTGGGGAACCACTGCTCCCACTGCACCCAGGAAACTGCCATCCAGATCCTTCAACATCGTCTTCTTCTTAGCGTCACAGTCCATGTCCACACAGTCTGCTGGGTTCACCTTGCTAAAAATTAGAGAGAAACAAATCAATCAGTCACTTATATTTGTGGTCATCCTGTCATTGATGTTCTCTCAGTCATACATTTTCATTGTTGTCTTCCTAATAATATTTCATAAATTTATTTTTGTCCCGGACTAATAGTTTATTAACAGTAGGCATATGCACCATGACTAATTTCATTAACGTTTAAATAGAAATTCTGAAACCGACTAGTCGACTAGTCTAACAACCCCAGAAGAGAGTAAAAAAACAGTCTATATATCAATATCCATTTGAAATAGCCTACTTAATCTATGCATCAAACTGCAGTCAAATCCCATACTGAATGCCACTAAAAAAGAATAGGTCATATATATGCGATGTGCTTGCCTTGCATTATGATCATTGTACATTAAACTTAAGCGTTCACATAATCAACATTAACCAATAATCAACTGAATCAATAAGCAGTGCAAGACAATAAGAACAAACACAATAGCCTATTAAAAATGGCTATTGTTCTTTGTTACCATGGCAACCAGTTGTGCGTCTGGATTTGAGAGCCCACTTTTCGTGTATGAAAAGTACCTGTACGCAAAATTGGAATAAAAGCTTGATGTGTATCGGCAACTATGCATTATTTAAGTGTATTCTATTTTGTTAGGATATTAAAATAGAAAATGAATGCATGCAAGGTCTGAGTTAAAATGAAATGATTTTGTTTTCCGTTCCAGATGTACAATGTTTAATACCATTTAGTCGGCTAGTCTCGCACATCCCTAATAAACAGTGTTATCTTTGTGAACTGAAATTGACTATAAGCTTTTGGTTTACCCCAGATCAGGCCGATGAATGAATGCCAGAGCGTCCTCTGTGCTGTTTATCTTGGCTATCCTCTCAACACTGATTGGATGTTGTAGATCCTCATTTCCCGGGTTGGTCATGAACATGTAATTTGTCTCTGTTGAGCACACACTCTTGAACCCAACGAAAGTTGTGTCTGGGATCATAAACAGGCAGTGTAAATAGAAAGTAATTATTTTTTCTATTATGACATCTTTTATGTCATCTGTAGAAAGTTTCAAACTGTAGATTCATAGACATTTTGAAGAAATGTGACTCACCAGAGACAGTCATTAGACCAGCTATGGCATTGTAGCTCATCAGTCCAGCGTGAGGCTTTTGTGGTGCATTATTCTGGTTAGATTCAAATGTCGGCCAGGAAATTCCAGACCTCCCACCTGTTGCACACAGTAAATGCAGTTAGAATCAGTACGGAAAATGGATCAATTATATTAAATACATTTATTCAGTTGTGCATAGATGATTCTTTAATATGTATTGTACCATTGGGGGGGCGTGGGGCCCTGTGGCTTTTGCTGAGCATAACGTAGGTCATAGTTGTGGACAGACTGTCAAAACAGTTAAAGTTGGGGCTGCTGCCCACAATCAGAGCACCCTGTAGAGATGATTTTTGAAAAATGTAATTAAAAAATGAACAGGATAAGAATCTTTTATTCTCTATAAGGCCAATTCAGACTGCACCAACAGATGCCGACCAACAGTCACCAGATTACAGTACATCACTTCTCAGACATTCCAAGACCCTACAAATGCTGATTCAAAATGTTCAATTGGAGAAAACGAACCCGACAAAACCCGAAGAAGTGTCTGTTTGCCGTCTGTCTGTGAATCGTGAATTGCCCTTTAATTTTGACTGAAGAGACATACAGTGCATCCTCACCTGTACACGGACTATTTTGTCAGAGTATGTGTGGCTGAGTGAGGGAGGACCATAGATTAGAGACATGAAACCCATTCCATTATCAATCAGGCTCACGTTAGAAACTAACACGTTCATGGATACCTGGAAGTGAGGAGAGGAAAACATTAATGCACACCAGACCAGTACAGAGCATTTGTATAACTAGTAATTAACAATTTATCTGACCAATAAAACACTTGGCTTTGCAGTTACTGTAGGGTATTATAATAGGAAGTTTGCAGATCATTTATCATACTTGAACATAAATGCCAAAGTCAAAGCTCCTCCAAACAGTGAAGCCCTGGATTTGAGAGCATCCAGCAAGTCCATCTTTATTCATGTAGAGTCCGTACAGACCGCCGTGTGCCTCATTCTGACTCCATTGAGCCACTGCATTTGGAGATCCTTTTGACATATTGTTGGAAACATCAAATAAATTAGTAAATATTTGCATAAATGTTAAGAATGCACAGTATATCAATATTATATCAGTTATCAGCCTAAATTTATGATTTTTCGATATATATATACACTACCGTTCAAAAGTTTCGTCTGCTCACCAAGGCTGCATTTATTTAATTAAAAATACAGTAAAAACAATAATATTATGAAATATTATTACAATTTAAAATAACTGTTTTCTATTTGAAAATATTTTAAAATGTAATTTATTCTTGTGCTGGCAAAGCTGAATTTTCAGCATCATTACTCCAGTCTTCAATGCATGATCCTTCAGAAATCATTCTAATATGCCGATTTGCTGCTCAAGAAACATTTATTGTGTACAATTATACAAAATATTTGTGTAAAATATATTTTTTTCAGGATTCTTTGATGAATAGAAAGTTCAAAAGAACAGCATTTATTTGAAATATAATCTTTTGTAACATTATAAATGTCTTTACTGTCACATTTGATTGATTTAATGCATCCTTGCTGAATAAAAGTATTAATTTCTTTAAAAAAAAAATAAATAAATAAAAAAAATTCTTACTGACTTTACCAAACTTTTGAACGGTAGTGTATAATGTTACAAAAGCTTTGTATTTCAGATAAATGCTGTTCTTTTGAACTTTCTATTCATCAAGGAATCCTGAAAAAAAAAGTAAACAACTGTTTTCAACACTGATAATAATAAGAAATGTTTCCTGAGCAGCAAATCGGCATATTAGAATGGCATCTGAAGGATCATGTGACACTGAAGACTGGACTAATGATGCTGAAAATTCAGCTTTGCCATCACAGGAATAAATTACTTTGTAAAATATATTCAAATAGAAAACAGTTATTTTAAATTGTAATAATATTTCACAATATTACTGTTTTTACTGTATTTTTAATTAAATAAATGCAGCCTTGGTGAGCAGACGAAACTTCTTTTAAAAACAGTAAAAATCTTACCGATCCCAAACTTTTGAATGGTAGTGTATATGTGTATGCTCATTTCCCCTATTTTTACATGTGGTGGATCTTTGCTCACTTTACTCACATAAAGTTAATCTTAAAAAAAGAATAATTTAGTAACATTGTAAAATGTAATCTGTAGCAAAACTCAAAATTAATATTCATTTTTCCTACTGTACATTATAACGTTGTGATGCCTAAATTCACTTAAAACGGTAACACTTTACAATAAGTTAATTAGTTAACTACTGTTTAACATGAATTAAGAATGAATAATAATTCTACAGCATTTATTTATATAAATTAATGTTAATTTCAACATTTTACATTATTAAAATCAAAAGATGTGTTTGTTAACATTGCACTGTGAACTAACATGGACAAACAATGAAAGACTGCATTTTAATTAACTAACATTAACAAAGATTAATAAATAACTGTAACAAATGTTTTGTTCATTGTTAGTTCATGTTAGTTAATACATTAACTAATGTTAACTAATGAAACCTTATTGTAAAGTGTTACCATTAAAACAATCGATTTGTTTTTATTTTTATTTGTGTTTTATTTTTGAAAATAATTATTGGCTTCTATACCTGGGCATGGTTCACCATCAATTCGGAATCCCACTCGTTCATAGCCAGCAACAATATTCCCTTGAAGAACTGCATTGGTTGCCTCACTCACCTACAACATCAGCAGTAATATTTACCCCCGGTTTCACAGACAAGGCTTAAGCTAGTCCCAGACTAAAATGCATGTTTGGGCTTTTTTAACTGAAAGCAACTTGCTCTGACATATCTTAAAATATGTCAGTGCCATTGTTTTGTCTCAAGATGCACACCAGTAATGTTTTTGCTAGTCTACATTTATAAAAGATACTTAAATGCCCTAATTGAACTAAGGTCTAATCCTGGCTTAGTCTAAGCCCTGTCTGTGAAACCGGGCCATCAGTTCTTTTCCTAGTACTAATCTGTTCAGCCAGTAATACCATGGATTTTCTTTTGACATGTACCTATTATTATCATGTTTACTGAACATGTACCATAGCATTCATGCACTGTGGAATGCCATCAAGATACCATGGAAAATGAATATGGTAATCATTCATGTTATAGAACAGTACCAAAGGATCACCATCCGATCACAGTATGTTTCTTTAAGGATTACCTCAATGGCTGCATTCCATTCAAAGTTGAATTCCTCCTCTCTGCCATTGTATGATCCAGGCCACAGTGTCAGAGTAACCAAGTTCCTCCGGACGGCATTACTGTCACCCCAGACTCTGATTCCTGGGAAATTGGAATAAAAATTCCAGAATAGAAAAGTGATAAATCATATTACCCAACTCCATAGTGATTACATTTTGTTTTGTTATGTAATAGTCATTGAATCTGCACCTTCTCCAACAGTGTGATGGATGACATTGTCATCGATACTCAGTCCGTCTGTTCCAAAAACACCAATAGCAGGAGCAAAGCCGTCGTGAAAAGCACATCCCTTGATGTAAGACTCACCAGCCACCTAAAAATATTGTGACAGTAAGTAGTTGAAAGGAACATGTGTGATAATCAGGAATAGAAATGTCTTAATAATCAAGACTTTCTCTCACCCCTCCCAGGTTATAAAACACCAGAGAGTAACGTGGGTCAGACACATCATTCCATCCCTCCTGCCCGGTGTGGTAGAACTGAACATTTCTGATCTGGGCTTTTCCTGTGAGGCAAGTTATCATCAGCTTTAGTAAATTTTTTGTTACTTACACTGTGCTGACAAGGTCTGATTAGCATGTGATGTTATGTGCAAATACAAAAATATAATTTTGACATGAACTTCTTTGAATGTGACTGCTTGCAACCTATAAAACGTTACTATTTTTCTGCTTTCTCTCATCTTCCAGGTAATTAAACCATATCCATGATCAAATCATATATACATTTGTACATAAAATGTCCCATTTAATTGAATGCAGCCATTTATGTAAGAGTGGTTTTGCATGTGATTGTGTTACATGAATGACTCCCAACGTGAGTATTTTATAAAGATTATACCTCTGTAATCAATTCCTCCGCTGGAGAAGCTCCCCACCAGCACTCTGGCACCATAAGACTGTGTGTACATTTCTGGATACTCCTGACCAATGATCTTGATGTTTCTGGTCAGTAAAGCCACATTGCCTGCAAGCTGATAACTTTTTGAAGTACCTGGCACACTGTAGCTCTCCCCTATATGACGTAATACATTTAATATTAATTTAATTAATTGTATTTTTTTTTTTTAAAAAAAGAAATTAAAACGTATTGAGCAAGAATTCATTAAATTAATCAAAAGTGACAGTAAAGGCATTTATAATGTTACTTTATGTATTTCTGTATGTAAAAATATATCATTGTTTCCACAAAAAATTAAGCAGCACAACTGTTTTTTTTAACACTAAGAAATGTTTCTTGAGCACCAAATCAGCATATTAGAATGAAGAATGGAGTAATTGCTGCTTAAAATTCAGCTTTGCCATCATAGGAATAAACGACACTACCGTTAATAAAATATTACAAATAAATATTAATAGATTTACAGTCATGTGAAAAAGAAAGTACACCCTTTTGAATTCTATGGTTTCACGTATCAGATGAGAAAAGAAAATGTGTGCACATCCAAAAAACTTTAGGCAGGTACATCCAAAAAACTTTAGGCAGGTATACATATTACGCATCAGGATATAATAAAAAAAAATCATCTGGTCCTTAGTAGGTCTTAAATTAGGTAAATACAACCTCAGATGAACAACAACACATGACATATTACACCGTGTCATGGTTCATTTAACAAAAACATGGAGAAGCCATGTGTGACAACCTAAGTAAGCATTCAGGTGATGCTAATCAAATGCCCTTGATTAATTGATCATCAGCAAGCATGACCGACTCTGTAAAAGCAGACTTTTTGGCAGTTTGCTGGTCTTGAGCATTCAGGTGTGTGTTAACACAATGCTAAGGAGGAAAAACATCAGCAATGATCTTAGAGAAGCAATTGTAGCTGCCCATAGGAAGGGTTACAAGGCCATTTCCAAACAATCTGAAGTCCATCATTCTACACTGAGGAAGATAATTCACAAGTGGAAAACATTCAAGACAGTTGCCAGTCTTTCCAGGTGTGGACGTCCCAGCAAATTCACCCCAAGGTCAGACTGTGCACTCATTGCTCAAAGAGACTGCAAAAAACCCAAGAGCTACATCTCAGACTCCACAGGAAATTTTTAAAGTTCATGACAGTACAATTAGAAAAAGACTGAACAAGTATGGCTTGTTTGGAAGGGTTGCCAGGAGAATGCCTCTTCTCTCTAAAAAGAACATGACCACACGGGTTAGGTTTGCAAAGTTGCATCTGAACAAACCACAAGACTTCTGGAACAATGTCTTTTGGGCAGTCATTGAGTCGACCAAGAACTCCTCTGCATACCACAGTGTTCTAGAGTCAAATGTGAGGCCATCTGGATCATGGTACATGTAACAGGACAATGATCCCAAGCACACATACTGTGGCGGGCTCTTAAGAGAGGTGTGCACAAACAGATGCCCACAAACCTCAATGAACTAAAGCAAAGTTGTAAAGAATAGTAGGTCAAAATTCCTGTTCCTGTTCAATTCAAAAAATGATGTGAGAGTCTGATAAAGTCATATAAAATATGATTACTTCAAGTTATTGCTGCTAAAGATGGTTCTACAAGCTATTAAATCATAGGGTGTATTTAGTTTGTCACACATGGCTTCTCCATTTTGGCTTTATTTTTGTAAAATAAATAATGACATGGTGTAATATTATGTGTTGTTGTTCATCTGGGGTTGTATTTATCTAAGTTTAAGACCTGCTAAAGACCATATGATTATTTATTATGTCCTGATACAAAACAGAATTCAAAAGGGTGTACTTTCTTTTTCACATGACTGTATATTTGTGTACGTATTTTTAACAGCTTTTAGATACAACATAATGCCTATTTTTGTTATAACGGTATTATCTATAATCTAGGGGACTAACCGATGTGTGTGTATAATAAAGGCTGGTCCAGAGTCAGTGTTCGGCCATAATCTGAGATTGCAGTGATGGTGCGGATTTCTGTCTGCCAAGGGTCATAGCTGGTGGTGGACAGCAAGATCTTCTCCCCAACCTGGAGGTAATCAAAAAGTGTAGTGTTATGGTTCAGAGCACAAATGCAGCTTGGAATCTAAATGGCATCACCAAATCACACAAAAAGGTTTAATTAGTTCTCTGTTCTTTTTTGTTTGTTTGTTTTTAAAAAAGCTTCTGACCTTCCAGTCCACAGATTCCTGTAGAGAGAGAGTGCTGTTTCCTGCCTGGGATGTGCTAGCCAACTTAGTGTGATACACGTTGTGTGGCATACCATAAAGGTCAAGAGATCCAAACACACCTTGAAGACAATATTTCAACTCAAATCAACACTTAAGTCAGCGAATGACTGACATAAACATCTCTGATGCAGATCAATTATCAATAATGAGATTTTTATTTATGTTGATTTACCTAGAACTTTGGACCCTTGGTTTGGTCCCGATGGTAATAGCCAATCTGGTGTGGAATGACTTCCTCTCAGTATAATTTGTAGTTGACCTCTGAAGGGTTCATTAGGCCACCCAGCAATCAAACGTCCACCCTGATTGAATGAACATGTACAGATAGAATTAATGTCTTTAATACAGACAGAAGTAAGTGAAATTAGCACACAGGAAGTGTCTGGTTGTGTTTTGGTGTAATAATCCTAAGATGTCTATAGCAGTAAGATGCAATTTGAATGTACAGTAGTTATGTGCTTACTTGAATGGAGATGTATGTGGCATTCAGAACAATGTTATTATATTGAGAAACACTGCTGGAGGAGGTGCCATTGTTTGTGTCTGGAATCTCCAGAACTCCAACTATTTTCAGCTTGTTCAGGGAGAGGACTGCAACATCCACAACCATCCAAATGCCTTTGAGACAGAATGGGACATTTTTAATTATTTTGGGCCACTATAGGGTTTAAAGTGTCCCTATTATGCTATTTGTTTTGGAGGTCTCCTACAATAGGTTTACATGCATCCAAGGTCAAAAACACTTTAATTTTCTCATAATATATACTCCAGCATCACCTCTTTTCTCACAGTGTCTCAAATAGTTTGATAAAGGATTCGGTCTCACTAAAACCCTCCTTTCCGAAAGCCTAGTCTGCTCTAATTGGTCAGATGGCCCAATCTATCGTGATTATATAAACTATATTGTCAAAAGTTTTGGGACGCCTGCCTTTACGTGCACATAAACTTTAATGACATCCCATTCTTTATCCGTAGGGTTTAAAATCGAGTTGACCCACCCTTTGCAGCTATAACAGCCTCAACTCTTCTGGGAAGGCTTTCCACAAGGTTTAGGAGTGTGTTTATGGGAATTTTTGACCATTCTTCTAGAAGCACATTTGTGAGGTCAGGCAGTGATGTTGGCGAGAAGGCCTGGCTCACAGTCTCCGCTCTAATTCATCCCAAAGGTGTTCTATCGGGTTGAGGTCAGGACTCTGTGCAGGCCAGCCAAGTTCCTCCACACCAAACTCTCTCATCCATGTCTTTATGGACCTTGCTTTGTGCACTGGTGCGCAGTCATGTTGGAACAGGAAGGGGCCATCCCCAAACTGTTCCCACAAATTTGGGAGCATGAAATTGTCCAAAATGTCTTGGTATGCTGAAGCATTAAGAGTTCCTTTCACTGGAACTAAGGGGACAAGCCCAACCCCTGAAAAACAACCCCACACCATAATCCCCCCTCCACCAAACTTTACACTTGGCACAATGCATTCAGGCAAGTACCGTTCTCCTGGCAACCACCAAACCCAGACTCTACCCTCGGATTGCCAGACAGAGAAGCGTGATTCATCACGAATGGACTTATTGCACAGGTGGCGACCTATCACGGTAACCACGCTTGAATTCACTGAGCTCCTGAGAGCGACCCATTCTTTCACAAATGTTTGTAGAAGCAGTCTGCATGCCTAGGTGCTTGATTTTATACACCTGTGGCCATGGAAATGATTGGAACACCTGAATTCAATGCTTTGGAGGGGTGTCCCAATACTTTTGGCAATATAGTGTATATTCTATTACCATATCTGAACTTTAGCTCCAGAGGCTTCCTCAACATTTGTATAGATAGTGATACAAACAGTAACGATGGTGTCAGTTTTACCAAATCAATCTGAGCCTGAGTTCTCATTGTTTGGAAGAGCATGCAAAGTGGATTTGAATTTTCAGCACAGAAAATGGCGTCTTCTCGACATGTCAACAACACAAAACAAACTCTTCTAAGCCTCAGCTTCAACTACAGTGTTTGAGGGTCAAAGATGTGCAGGCTGGCATTATGCAATTTTGTTACAAACTTATGTAGGTTCATGCAGAATGTAAGGCTGGAATACTGACTCATTTCAGGCAGTTCAGAATCAGTTCTTTCTTTTACTAGACAACAACTCCTTTTACTGTCCACTTTGATCTTTTAAACTTTGCAGACCTTTTACATTCACAAACAGCTATACACACTACATGAATGATAATATCCGATAAAGCATAATAGTGGCACTTCACTGAAAATGGCATATCATATTGCTGAATAATCTTTTCTTTCTGTTTTTGCTTGGGATTTGTCACATTAGAAATGCTTACCAACTGGAATGACCACATCAGAGCCTTCTTGTGGCACACTGAAGTTATTCTCTGAGCTTGACCGCCAAAATGATGTATTTGACCAGAGACTAAACCCAACAGGATATGTTTCATTAGTTAAACTAAATAAATTCAATAGATTATTATTATTATAGAAGAGTGATTATTATCATAATATTAAAAAAAAAAAAAATGTGCGTGTTTGGTAACATACACATAGTTTGCAGGTCTGCGGCCGGTTGTGTTGGATGTGTTAACTGGAGTGACTACAGATGGAGAGATACAGTTGGGATAGTAACACTGATACACTCTGAAATCCAACGATCTGTCTACAGTTGAGCGGTCCACACTGTTCCTCCTTCTCCGGCTAGTCAGACGGTCTCTTCCAGACACTGTAGATGCAAAACTCAAAATCTTTAATTCTTTGCACAGTACTGAGCAGCTTTGAGCATGATACTGTATGTGTCCTCTTGAGATATAAAGATAGCATAGATGTCTTGGGTGAATAGATGAGTAGTTTTACCCATGTAATAGAGGTTTCTGGATGACTGGTTGAAGTACCAGTCCCCATTTACATTCGCAGTGGGGTTCAGGGGCTGAGAAGAACCATTCCTGTCATCTATAATGCGGAAGCGGTCAGGTGACTGAGTCAGGTTGTGATTCATGATTATATAATTTTCTGGCTGTCATGGAGAAAGAGAGGAAAAATTTAACATGCTAAATACTAATCTTAATTGGAAGGAACATTATTAAAGGCATAGTTTTTATTGACCAGGCTGTCATGCAAAAAGCCAAAAAATAAAAAATAAAAACTTTTCATTTGAATGCACATTGGATTATTTAATAATGTGTAGTGTGCATACTTTACCCGAAAACCGTAGACCATTCCATTGTATGAGATATTGGTGATTTGGGAAGCACCATCAAAGTACCAGTTATAGGTTTGGCCTGTGGGCAGCATTGCCATCCAGCCAAATGTGTGGGTCACAAGTTTTTTGAGGAAAGGAAGCACACATGTTCCTAAAGAGAGGTGTGACATTGAGAGTTACTATGCCCATCAAGATGCTTTCTAATCATCAGAGCTCACTTCAACCCTACAAACACAGAATGCTCCCCAATGTTAGTGTATGGAATCTTTAGTTATTTTTGAGTTTAGAATCATTGAGGCCACGTACACACTGTAAAGTTTCAGGAGTGACAACCGCATTTAAATATGGGAGAGAGTCCCCTAAATTATCGTTCCACGTGTTTACGGAACACGGCTCACTCCCGAAACTGACACTGTGGTAACCATAGCAAAGTTCTGGCATCTCACATGTTTGGTCTATGCTATTCTTACCAAATATTACAGCGACAAAAGACTCATTATGTTCAACATTTAACTAAAGCACAGTTGACGGAGGCATTGTGTTTTGTTATGCTTGTAAAGGCTGCTTCATTGAGTACGCTCTTGCAGTGTTGCCTTCACTTATTAGGCTATTCATGAGTTCACACTTACAAATAATCAGATAGTTAATTCACGAGTTCACACTTACAAATAATCAGATAGCTAATAGTATGCGTATCGGATAGTAATAGCATGCGTATTTGGCGTGCTGTCCGAGGAGAGGGCTCCGAGCTCGGTATTTGGCCCGAACCCAGAGTACTCTCCCCGTATTTCTGGTTTAGGAAAGTAACCAGGCGAATGTGAGGAGATGGGGTGGTGGAGGGATGCTGAAAACTGTCAAAAAACATAGGTGAGTCGACTGTATATATATTTATATATATATATATATATATATATATATATATATAGGTCTCCACTCATGCTGATTGGGTAGACATGTTGATTGCTGATTGATGACTGCTGGTTGGAGTGATGTGATGATTAGTTAGATCATCTGAATGTGTTCCTTCCGAACTTTGTTAATAAAACATCAAGCATTTTTGGGCTTGTTGTTTAAGCTTGGCTCATACAGCAATTGAGTTTACAGAGTTATTAAAGTGAACAGGTGCGGGTCACGATATTTTGGTCTTATTTTCAGCATAAAGCATTTGGATTTATTTCGGTTTATTGTGGGCTTGTTCTTGTTTGCTTTTTTTCTAGCAAGATCTGGCAACATGAATGAATCGAGTCTTGTACCGCTTTCCCTGTGTCGCACATACAGAAGCGAGAAACATCTCTGATGCATGTTAAAATTGTTCAGTGCGGTTCCATACACACTGTGCATAATTTTTTTCATTCATTCATGTTTTTCCTATGTAAACATGCACGTCTTGCAACAGAAAAAGATTTTTTAAGATTTTTTACTAACATTCCCAGAACATACAGAAAGAGTCAACTGTACAGAAACATGTCTAACATATGCATACACATTTTTTTTCATGGCTCAATCGCCCAGATTATTTCACCCTACCATATGAGTTGGTCAGAATCACATCTTTAGCTTGAAGTGAAGGCGGTGAGGGATTGACGACGACCATGCGGTGGAAGTTAATGGTGTTGTCACACACTGTAGCAGGGACGCCAACACTCCATTCTGTTCCCGGAAAGCAGTGTCTTGGGTCGAGCAGGTTATTCCTTGGTACCACCTTGTAGCTAATATTGCCTTTTCAAAAATATAAAATATTCATTATTTGCTTTTGTTTTCTTAGTTTTTTTTTTTTTTAAAGTAACCAATGATTTGTCAATGTAAAGTTTGAATTTTACCATGCCAATAAACCTACATATCAAGATATTGTTACACAGATACATTTTTTTTAAGTTATCATGTATCTATATACTGTAATATCTAATGTTTCTATACCTGTCAGGGACCCGTCAGTATCTACTAGCGCCACCTCATGCTCCCATCTGAACCAGGCCTTGTTGGGTGACTGATAGTACTGGATCCCACTGAACCTCGCGCTCCAGCCTCCACAGCGGAACATGCAGGTTCCAACTATTTCTGCCACCCCAACTGCAGCACACGATGGACGGTCAAAGTTCACAAACTTGGTGTTGATGACGCTCATACCATCATCCAGGGGCAAGACGACACCACGAGCTGTGCAGTAGTCGCTCCCCAGCCCCAGCTCATCCACGTGACCCACCATGGTGCTGTTGACCACAGCCGCCCCTCCATCCAGTCCCCATCCGCTGACATATGGCTGGATGATCCTCTTGGCCTCCACTCCTGCCTTCTCATTATTGACCATTAGGAACTCACTGAACTGAACTGCTCCTACATTTACCCACTCTGCACCTTTCTCGTTGTTCCAGGAAGTGAAGCGGCGGAAGACTGCTGGCGCTGGTGTTGAGGAGCTGCAGCTGCCAGAACGCATGGGGAAAAACTCTTGGAAGATCCACAAGCCAAACCAGCCCTGCGAATGCACCGTATTGTTAAAGAACTGTCCCAGAGGTACTCTCTTCTGACAGATGTTGGCGCTATATGAAGGGCCGTCGGGATGATCGTGCATGCGGTACCAGAATCCGAAGTGTGTCCCACCAGCCGCAGCATTGTGCCTGATAGTGTTATTAGGGTTGGTGACCCAGAATGCAGCTGGAGTCACATCGTCATTTAGCAAACTGGTGCTCTGTCTTACAAATACCGCCAGGTTGTACTGCAGGATGTTGCCAGTCTCAATGCCGTCCTCAATAAAGAAGGCTCCGCCCATGATATTGTAGATGACGTTACGCTCCACCAGCAGGTTGTGGGTGTTGTGGATGGTGACGGCACGGTTGTAGGACTGGTGGATGCCACATCCACGCACATATGACTTAAACTTAACATCACCCATCAGATGCCAGTGGATTGGGTAGCGTCCCAGACGGAACGCCTGTCCAACATTGAAGAGCTGAAGGAGGACAATGACAACGTAATGCATGATTGAATTTCATGGATAATATTTACTCTTAAAGGTCTCCAAGAGTTTTGAAACAAATGTTTTTGAAACAAAATGAATGTTTACCTCAACATATTCAATTCTGCCAATTGCCAGATTTTGGTTTGGTTGTGGTGCGTGGAACATGATGCAGCCACCAAACTGGTCACTTCCTACTTCTTCTCCAAATCTACCCTGGAAACATGTCTGGGTGGCAAATTCCCCTGTAAGCAAAAGCATTCATACAATTTGATAAAAAGACTTTAAGCTGTCTGTCTTTCCATCCACAGCTGAGGAAATAACATCCAAACCTGTGTTGAATCCATCAGGGCAAGCTGCAATCTGATCGTTCCACTCCATGTTGTTGGATCCACGGACAACAATGTTTCTGGTTAGAAGGCCGACCTCTGCTCTCGCTTCAAAAACTGTCCCATCAGGCAGCGTAACAGACACACCCAGATGAGTGTATCTCAGTGGTTCGGTCAGTGTAAGGGTCCTACCATCAGCTGAAACTGAGGCAATTCTCATCAATTCATTCTCTTGCTGACTGTGTCTGTAAATTCAGTCAAAACATATTTTTTATTATTAGCATTAGCACTGACAACTTATATATTTTTTTAGAATCATTATTAGCATATTTTTTATAGCATTTAGCATATTCAATTTGGGCAAGAAAAATTTAAACAGTATGTTTTTTAATTTAGTTTTTTACCCCTAAAACAAATAGAATGATATCACCTAAAAATGCAAAAATATTTATACTTTTTTTGTTTTTTTTTAAAAAAGTCAAATGAATTAATTTGGGACCATTTTATAGAGAACAACTGCACCATTTTTCATTTCCTTGGCCCTTGTTCCTACACTGATATAGTACAGTTTCTGTAGCAAGTCAGTGTATGGAAGTAAAATAATGCCATATGTTTTTGAAACAAAAAGCATCTTAAATTGCACTACTTGAAAAAAATATGCATTGCATTAACCGTGCTTGTATTTTAATGCATTGTATTTCTAGGGCTTGCATTTTTATGGGCTGAAATTCAACATGGTTGTATATTTAAGCTGTGAATATTTCAATTCAAAACAGTTCACACACATTTTCATTCTTAAAAATTCAATAATCCATATTCACCTTTCAGATTTCACTTCCAAAACATTCATTCTGTTTAAAAATACAACCTATAATATTCAGCAGGCAATTTTCGGTCCATTTTATTTCGCATTCACAAATTCGCATCCACAAATTCAGTGGTTCAAATTTCAACATTTCACATCCGGGAACTGCAGGAATAGCAGTAGAGTACCGAGCATAATCTCCATCTGCTGTTAGTCGACCTCACCAGCAGGTGGTGCAAACGTGTGTTGATGAAGAGCAGAGCAACAGTTAGAGCAAGTCATTCATTTCATTCATTAAAACGGATTTACATTAACAGAGCAAGCGGTAAGTGCATGTGTGATGATTATCAGGGCCAGTATATATGCAGAAAAGCTGATAAAGACACAAAAGTTGTGTTTACATTTTATTCAATGTCTTCACTGTTCGCATTGAATAAATTGAAATATTCACAGCTTAAATATACAACCATGTTGAATTTCAGCCCATAAAAATGCAAGCCCTAAAAATACAATGCATTAAAATACAAGCACGGTTAATGCAATGCATATTTTTTTCAAGTAGTGCAATTCAAGATGCTTTTTGTTTCAAAAACATATGGCATTATTTTACTTCCATATCAGTGGCTTCAATTAAATCAACCTGAAACCGAGTTTTGCTGTAGGTTTGGGTGGTGCATCAATACCTATGCCCCGTGGAAGCGATGACAATTTCGTCGCCAGTCTTCCAGGTGACGGCATCCATCAGTGTCAGCGTGTTGGAGCCATTTTGTGCAGTCTGAGAAAGGCGAGTCCACGGCATAGGGACAGGGATTCCTGGAGAAACAGGATTGTAGTTAAGCCATGAACAAAACCTCTTACTGCAGGGAAGTGATTACGCACTATGGTGTCTGTATCAGGGAAATTTAGCACTTCTGTGAAGCCCACCAAAGGGGCTTTCTGACTTAACTGAGCCTTCTGGGAATGTTATGTAGGTCATATCTATATTTGTGAGGATTACTTCATTTTCTAGGGATTGTGTTTCGGACTTTGTGGTCTTTTAGATGCAAATTTTCCAGTATCTCTGAGGTTTCTGTTACTTTAGTCAAGTTACAAACACAAAAGTAATAATAATAATAATAAATTATAGTATCAGGTACATCTGTTTAATGTTTATGGTTATGGATTTTTCAGAATATTTAATATTTACACCACCATTCAAAAGTCTGGGGTCAGAAAGAATCTTTTTAGTGTGTTTACTGGAAAGCAGCCTCTCAAATCTCATTAGCACTTCTACATATTCAAACTTCACATAAAATATATATATATTTATCTTTAAGTGTATATATATATAGAGAGAGAGAGAGAGAGAGAGAGAGAGTTGGAAAAACCCTTTATATTTTAGATACAAATCTTTTGTAACATTATAATTGTCTCTACTGTCCTTTTTGGTCAATTTAATGCATCCTTGCTGAATAGAGTATTAATTTCTTTTTTTTAAATAATCTTAAATAAATAAATAAATAAATAAAAAATATATATAAAGTAAATGTGTATATATATATATATATATATATATATTTTTTTTTTTTTTTTTTTTTCTTGTATTTATTTATTTTTATAAATATTTAATATAAATAGAATTCACTAAAAATTAATTTGAACTGCATAGTGTTGTTTATTTGCATACCATGCAGGTCCAACACCCCCTCTCTGACAGCCAGGGTTTTGGTGCCATAGACAGGAAGTTCTGTAGAACGCAGGTGTCCATGCAGTGTGATGATGGCCTTGTGCTGGAAGGGGGCCTGCTCTGTTCCGATCTGCAGTGCTCCACCATCTGTGATCAGAATATTCTCTGCCTGCAGCTCAATATCTGCCTCATCAAAAATCAGTCGCCCACCTTAATAGAAAAGAGACATTCACAGAATTGTGAGTGTACCAAGTCTTTGTTTAATAAAGGCAGTATTTGTTTAAATGAGCATACCCTGGATAAGGAGCATCTTAAGCACTGGGGTGCTGGTGTCCAGGAGGATAGTCTGGCCAGCAGTGATTACAGCAAACGTGCCCTCCTCAGGAGGGGAGAGACCACCCCATGTATATGGAGATGACCATACGTCAATGTAGAAGAAGGTAGCATTATTCTGAGAGAGAGAGGAGACATTCCTGGCAGTGAGTGTAAATGTAAATAATCACAATAAATATTTTATAACTTTGTTGTTATTTAATAATATAAATAATGAGAATAAATAAGTTTTTAGTTTGTCACTGTACTGTTAAAGAAGGTCAAATATATTTATGTCACATTTGATGTTACCATTCTGGCAATTCCTCTGTTCCCCAGCTGGACTCGCACTTGAGTTTCTTGGGATCTGGGCTGAGAGTTGGTCACACAGATGATTTGCGACTCATTGGCTGACTGGACATCGCAGACAGACCCTGCGATTGTGACAGTGACTTCATTGACATTTGAGCTACAGATGAGATGGGGAAGAGAAAAGCATTTTAAGCAATTTAAGAAGCATTCTGTCATCATTTCTTCATCTAAGCTTGATTGAAGGACAATCAGCCACAGTGTAATTCTGGTCTGTTCTGCACCTGAAACCTGAGCCAGTAATCGTGAGTCTGGTGCCTCCAGCGGTTCCTCCTCTGCGTGGTGTAACATTGGTGATAACAGGGGTCAGAGAGGATCTGTAAGTATAGCTGTTCGTGAGGTTGACTGCGTCACCTCCATTCATTACTACAACTGTGCATGCCAGTTCTGCTTCACTTCCTGCAAGAGACAACAGTGGTCAGCAAGCAGAGTGACAGTCTTTATTTCAGCTCTATTCATCTGTTTCTGAGCTGTCACATTTGTCATTGTCTCTCAGTGACTGACTTCTGTCAGTTAAAGCATTCCTGGCGTGTTTTGCTGTTGCAATACTTTGTACAAGGAGTTCAGACATAGAAATACTTACTTTGATGGATTAAGCTTTGTTATTGCTAACTGAACATTTCTAGACACATACGCAATGCTTTTAAACTGATACATGCCATTGTTGGGTGGGACCTCGCAGTTCAGCTGGGTAGATGTGGAGTTCTGCAGGTGCACGTTACACTCTCTGTTACAGATAAGGACTCTGGTGATGTTTGGGTCAAATCCAGAGCCTTGAATGGCAACAACAGCTCCTCCGGCGTAGCTTCCTACAGCAAGACAGAGCAAAGGTATCCTGTAGTGTCTTGTTATTCTGTAATCTTGTGTTAATATGACAGCAACTATGAAAAGGCACTGTGTGACAGTGGTTCCCATCTAGTTTTGCTTCAGGACACAGATTTCTCATCAGACATAACAAAAGTGTACCTAAAATTAAAATTTGATATTTATTAATAATACCTGTGTATGAAATTCATGGGCCAGACAGTATGCTAATATTTACTTGACAGGCTGAACGGGAAGATTCACAATCTTGTAAATGCATAAACAACCTTTTTTTTTCAGGTTGGCTTTGTGTTTTGAAAATCTATTTTTATTTCTAATCGTCTTTTGAATTTTGATTGATTGGATTGATGCTCTTGGCAGCAAATAATTCACTGCACAAAATACAATTCATATTCATCTTTATCTGAAAATTCATGTTTTGTTTTTCCATGATGAGGGCATGTCACACAACCAACATGTTGGCAGATAAATGTGACAGATAAATGTGGCCAAGAAGTGTTTAGTTTGATTGACATCATAAACAAAGTATATTAAGTGTTTTTTCCTTGTTCTTTTGTATTGGAGTACCGTACATTCAAAATACCATTCAAAAATTTGGGATCAGTAAGATTTTTTATTTTATTTGTTTGTTTGTCTTAAAAGAAATGAATACTTTTATAATTAATATAATACTTTTATAATTAATACTAAGCAAGGATAGATTAAATTGATCAAATGCAGCAGTAAAGACATTTATAATGTTACAGAAGATTTCTATTTCAAATAAATGCTGTTTTTTTCCCCAAAACTTTCTATTGATCAAAAAATCCTTAAAAAAAATCTGCATATTAGAATGATTTTTGAAGGACCATTTGATACTGAAGACTGGAGTAATACATACATACATTTTAACATATATTAAATATGAATATACTATAGAAAATAGTTATTTTAAATTGTAATAATATTTCATAATATTACTTTTTTATTGTATTTATGGCCAAATAAATGCAGCCTTGGTGCAACTTTCAAAAACATTAAAAAATCTTACTAGCCCCAAACTTTTGAAAAGGAGTGTATATGCCTTATTGGTAATCTTTGATTTTGTGATGTCACAACAAATGCATTAACACATTAAAAAGGGGCATTTACATATAATGTTTAATTGTAAGGGTCACAGAAGGTGAAAACTGTCATGAAAGCTAAATAATTACTTTTTTTGTGCAAGTCACCTTTAAAAAATAGCTTAAAAGTATTAGTTTTGAATTGGCACTATAATATCTGTATTTTGTATAATGACAAGTGTTGCTTATAAGCAATTTTCATGTAACTATGCACATTTCCTTTTTAAGTCTGCTAAGATTTTACACAAGGTTTGAACCTGTGGTAGTCAGTTTTGCCATATTCTGTCCATATTAACAAATCTTTTACCCTAGAGAAAGTGTTTTTGATTACCCTCATTTGGAGAGACCCCTGTCAGCAGCAGCTCATAGGTGAAGACAGACTGACTCAAGGCTTGACCTTTGACCTGATGGTGGAACATGATTGGGAAAGTTCCTCCAGCATGTTCCCCAACAGTGCACAGCAACTGCGTATTTGTGACGGATGTCACAGTACAAGCCACGCCGCCGATCTCTAAGGAAACGAGCGCTATATCTGTGCCAAAGCCAGTACCAGAGATGGTGATCTCTGTTCCAACCGGACCTGCAAGGAAAGGATTATGTCCGTAGTATTACTACGATGTGTTGTGATATTCAGTAGTTCAATAGAGTGCTATAGAGATGATGTTTCCAGGTATTGGCCAACAAAAATAAGAGTTTTTAGCACTTCTGGTACCATCATCCTGAAGTCAGTGTTTTTTTGTTTGTTTGTTTGTTTGTTTGTTTGTTTGTTTTTTGAATGGGTATTTGTTTAAAAGCTTGAAATAAGGTCTGTGGTGAACACAAGCTCAAGATATTATTATGTTTTATTCTACGACATAAAATACATCAGTAATACCCATCAGTAATTTTCTTTTTTTTTTTTTTGAGACATTAAACATTATCACGTCGAACAGGTAAACTCATCAAATTGTTTTGTTTTTTTTGGGGTTTTTTTTTTTAATGAAGACCCAAAGGAAAATTTGGAAGCTTAATGGTGGTGACGCTGAAGTCATGCGACCACTTATAGCCTATGTTTAGCTTTTTACCTCTGGCGATAGTATTTAGGCTTTAAATTTCATAAAAGTTGTTAATTTGTGAAATAATCAAGATTATCATGATGAACAAAATATGTAAGAATCCAAACTTTTGCTGGACACAGAGCTTATCTCATGCAATAATCCAAAAGTCAATGGAAAAATCTTATTTGTTTTTTGTTGAGGGAACAAGGGTGATGCTAACTTTTGGGTTGGCCTACAAAAATACGACATCACTGCAGCACTCCATAATAAATGGCATTAATTATATTCTTTTTAAATGGAATGCACATTCGTACCTGTTATGGGACTGACGGAGGTGATGTTTGGCGTTTGTCCCCTAGAGTAGTTGAAAGGTTGAGGTGAATACACAACATCAAACACCTTAATGTTCACCTGCACCTGTCCCTCTGCATGAGGAGGTGTCATGCACCTCACCGTGTCTGGAGTCACATCTAAAATCTTGCAGGGGGAGTTAGAGAGCTTCACAGTTGTATTTCCTGCCACAAAGCCGTTTCCTGTGATTAAGACTGGAGTTCCTCCTGCAATGCTGCCTGATGTTGGGTAGACGCTGGCTTGTGCTATGCTGGTCAGGGTGGCGTCTCCAGTGGCAAGACCTTTGCTCATGACCACCACCTGTAGGACGTGCGTGCCAGCGGGAAGGGCTCCAACTAAAACCTTGATGTTGCTATCGTTGACTTCTGTGACTGCCAGCAGGATGTTGGCTGCAGATACCATTAAATCACCAGAACTGTTCCCAAATCCACTGCCGGTGACCTTAACAGTGGTGGCGTTTCCACTAACCGAGTTAGGGAACACTGTGGAGACGTACGGTGCAATGGAGTCGGAATATTCAAATGTGCAATCAGAACTGCACGAAGAAGAGATGGAGTTGACATAAACTGCGACGTTTCCCCTGCGAGCTGCAGACGGCGAGGTATCACACACCACATGAGAGTAGTTCATGAAAACCAAGTTGCATGGAATGTTTGCTACTGTAACTGAACCATTCAAGAATCCAGAACCAGAGATGAAGAGACGTGTATAGCCTGTGGTGCTGCCCACCGAGGGAAAGACGGAATCGACCACGGGTAGAACTACAAATCTGCGGTCGTACTCTTTCGGCATGGACAGGATGGCAGTGCCAAGGTTGTTGACTCTGACACTTACGGGTAAGGGGATGCCCACTGGTGCTCCGCTGTCAGGACTGAGTTGGCAGTTAATCTCAGTGGAGGTGCTGTTGATGATGTTGCATAGACGATCTCCAACTCTGACCTTTGGTTGCCAAAAAAATAAGACATCTTTTTTTTTTTTTAATTTTTTTTTTTTTCCCCTTTTTGCCATGCTGCCCAAAAGTGAGTAAATTTACAGTAAATATTTCCATAAATATTTAATACAATGATAAAATGAATGATAATGGATTTTTGTTGTTTTTTTCCCCCCTTTTATATTTTTGGCAAACAGAACAGGACATTGGGTCACTCAAGATGAGCCCATCTCTGATGAACTTTGTTCATTAATTTTCCACTTATGAAATATGCCCCATATTTCTAAGTTCCCTTTCGAAAGGGAAGTCGCACTGCGTCCTGAGACACGTTTGGGGAACGTTTTTTGCGTGACTGGTATCTGAAGCAACTGTCAAATCACGGCAATCCTATTGGCCGGCGACAGCCTATGAGATCATACCAGTGCGACAAGGAAGTATATGAGGGGCGCCTAGAGAACATCCTGTCATCCTCTTTTTCATCTTCAGGAACTGTTTATTTGAAGCACTGTTCAGGCGGTGTGCACATCTGTGTCATAAATATTATGCTTGATAACACACATCTTGTGCGTTCTTTGTTAGAGCATGCATGCTCAGTTCTTGAGTGAGCTGTTGGTGTGCGCTCTGAGCGTTTCCCGCTGAGGAAGCTCCACTCTCGTTTGTCTCTCTTCTCGAGAGGAGGAGGACAGGCTTCTGCACCCGGTAACGCACAGAAGGAGCTCGCTGAAGTGTTTTATAGAGGTGTTTTTCTTTCGCATGCATCAGCGGGCTGACGAGAGTGTTTTGCTGATTGAGGATTGAGGATGCCTGAGGATGTCTCTTGCATCCTCAGGATCAGCAGTCAGTGCTCTATATAATGTTTCGAGTGATGTGTGCATTTGTGTTTAAAGCTTTTTGACATTTAATCACACGCACAACTTGTGCATTGTTTGTTTGGGTGAGAAGCATGTGTGTTCAGTTCTTGAGAGAGCTGTTTGCACGCACTGTGAGCGTTTCCCTTTAGGAAACCCCAGTGTCATTTTATCTATCTTCCAGAGGGAAGAGGGTCTGGCATCTGCACCCACATATTATAAGCCTTCCTTTCCCTTTTGATCTCCACTCTGAGATCGAGAGGGCATGGAAAAATCCGTATATGACCTGCATCCGTCGACATCAGCATGTAAATTATGCGGATGTCAAGGGGTTGCGTGTGTTTGGATACATGTCGATGCCCCGTTAGACAAGATGTTTGCGTGTTATCTCGTGGCTGGAGAGGCATCGACTTTGAAAGCTCTGGCCCCGCCCTTATATGGCGGGACATATGCGGCAGCAGATTATACTGCACACTATGACAGTATTTTAAGCTTACCAAGCCGACCCGCTGAAAGACTGGACCTGCTTTTAATCTTGTATTTTGTGCCAGTCCGAATCTACACCCTTCTTTTTGGGCTGCCCCGATGTCCAGCCTAGGATAGTACTTTAGGGATACGTCTTTCTAGACAGAGGCGGTTCTGCTGTAGCTTTTCCGCCTCCTAGCCTACAGTAGCTCAGAGTAGGCTACTCCTAAGGAAAGCCTCTCCAATTTAAGACTGTCAGCTAGTGATCCTAGTACGCCTCCTCTCACTGTGAGAGTCATCCCCGGCCGGGGCCCGCCTTCTGCATTGGGCTAAAAATGCGAGTAGCAGGCCCTGCGGCCTCCTCAATCTGCCTAGGTTGAGCTGAGACTCCTCTTGTTACTAGAGTAAAAGCGATATGCTGAGCTACAGTTTCCTAGTGGTGGTCAGAAAAATAGCCAGGTATTGTAGGCTTTCGTAGAAAGCCTCCCCTGTGGTTGTCCTTTGAGCGTTGTTAGGCTTCCTCTCATTTAGAGAGTGGAAAGCACTATGCTGAAGCCTCTGCTCTCTAGAGCTTTGGTAGTAGCTTTGTCTAGTTGAGGCTTTAGAGCAATCTCTCCACCAAAAGCTCCTTGATTACTAGTCGCGGGGTCGAGTGTTGCAGGACTCTCCTGTGGAATTTCTTCCTGTGAGGCCTTCATTCCTCGAGAGCCGAGCTCAGATGGCTTATACTCATCTTGGAGCAAGAGTTTTTGCTCAGGCCTTCACCCTTGAGCCTTGTCTCAGGTCTAGCTCACTTCGCTCCCAGAGCTCTGTGCCCTATGTGTGCCCAACACCAGTGATGCTCAGGTTGAGCACATCAGGTACTCCCTCCTTTCATGGTGGATTGAGTATGCTCCCTTAGAGCCCGAGCACTGCCACGAGCTGACACCCATGATCTTTTGGAGTAGTAGGCCCCTGGTTGGGCCTCCTTGAGGGCACGGTGGCGTAAGATTGTACTCCCCTTGCTTAAAGGTTTAAAAGTGTTTTTACTGAGTACACTGCTTGTTGACGATGTGATTAGGTACTCCAGGCCTGTAGGTGCTGTGTAAAACAGTCTGTTTCTGCTAGTAAAGACTTGCTGAGTTCCCAACATTTTGGGTATTTGGCAGCAAGCAAAGACTTGCTATCAGGTAGCTGGCCTTAGCAGGCCTCCCTGAGGGCGAGTCCCCAACAATTTGGGTACGTGTCAGCCAGTAAAGACTTGCTATAAGGTAGCTGGCCTTAGCAGGCCTCCCTGAGGGCGAGTCCCCAATAATTTGGGTACTTGGCAGCTAGCAAAGACTTGCTAAAAGGTAGCTGGTCTTAACAGGCCTCCCTGAGGGCGAGTCCCCAATATTTGGGTGCTTGGCAGCTAGCAAAGACTTGCTATCAGGTAGCTGGCCTTAGCAGGCCTCCTTGAGAGCGAGTCCCCAATAATTTGGGTACGTGTCAGCCAGTAAAGATTTGCTATAAGGTAGCTGGCCTTAGCAGGCCTCCTTGAGAGCAAGTGCCCATCACGAATGTGTATCTGGCATGACTAAAAGCAGATTACTGTCATGTTGCAGGCTCCCCTGGGAGCCTCCCTGATTCTAGCCCACAGCCTGGTCTACTTATCCTAGTACTCCCCTTGTCTCAGAGGGTTGTCTTTAGAGTGCTTAGCTCCCTAAGTCTGGTCAGATGGTTGAAAGCCTCTTGTAAGGCCTCCTGGTTAGATCAGCCCTTAGGCTGGAGTTACTTCCCTCACAAGGGTCCCTATTAGAGTGCACAGCCTCCCCAGTGCTTTGAAAAACAAGCGCTCGGTAGATCCTAGGATTGAGCAGAATAACTCCCCTTGGTTGCAAGGGTTATATAAAGCGCTATGCTGAGTCCTGCTCTCCAGGATGCCCGTCTCTACGATCCAGTCGGGTACTGCCAGTTTGCAGTCCATCCTACTGGACACCTCTTCTGGAGGCAAGTGTTTTAGAGGCTCTGTTTAGAAAACAGACAGGTTTTGTTGGCCAGACTAGGTTACAAGAGTAGACCGGGTCGGCCTCCCTGGTGGCATTCGGGGTTGACTATACTCCCCTGAGAAGTGACTGGCTGGGGCTCCTTTTGGCCCCTTGGTCATATTCCCTTAAAGGGACTCCTTCTATGTGAAGTTGTTCATTCCAAATCTTTGAGTGGCCTTGGAGGCCTCTTTGAGGCTTATAGCATGGGCAGTGGCCATAGGGAATAATGTCACTGACAGCCTAGTGTGTGACCAGAAGGGGTAGAGTGGTTTTTGGCATTTCTGTTGAAGCTGCCATTATTTTGTGCTTAGTCACAAGCCATTTCTTGGCATGCACTCCCCTCAGCATGGCGGCGTGGGTATTTCATTCTCCAAACGTGTCTCAGGATGCAGTCACACGAAGGTCTCAGGACGCAGTGTCTCGTTCCCTGTTCTCAGGAAACCAGGGTTACAGTCGTAACCCGAGACGTTCTTCTTTTGTTTTTAAATAGTATATTTTCACTTGTTTTTCCAGAAGCAATATCTAAACATCCTAAAAACAAGATGAATTAACCTTGGGGTTAACCTCAAGAGGTTAATTCTCAAGGGGTTGAGAATAAATACTACATAATATTAAGACTTGTTTATTATAAGTGTTTTATATAAGTATTTTGTCTAACAGATTTTTTCACTTGTTTTAACTAAAAATAAGTAAGAAAAAAAAAGAGATTAAAGTCTTATTAAAGATACATTCTCTGAAAACAAGCCTATTTAAATAACCATTGAATTCATATATGATAATATGGGGTGATCAGACTCAAAAACTTTATTAAAGTAAAACTAAAATTAAAGTATTATTTTAGTTAGAAAGATATATATTTTAAAACGAAGGATAGAAAAAGTTAATTCATTTAAGGATTGAGTAAATTTTGCTTAGTTTTTCACCCTACTGTTATAAATAGATTAATTGTATATGTTCTTATTTCTAGACCTAAGTAATTGATGCGCCTTTACTCTGAAATCTTAAGTTATATGAATGTATATGTGTGTATTTGTTTTTTGTTGTTTTGTATGTATTGTGATAGCTAATTTTAAATTATTAATTTAGGTATTTTAATGATTTTTTTTTTTTTTTTTTGCATTGTATTTCATTGACATCTGTCGGGTGTTTAGGACAATCCAAAAAATTCCTTAAAGCACCTTTAATGTCATGGCTGACCACTGAAGCTCACCTCGTTTGCACAGTTAATGTTGCTAAAGCCAGATCCATTGATGTTGATGATGTCATGTGTGGTGCCATGGTCAGGCGTAATGTGGTACACAGTGGGGGTGGCGCAGGAAGTAAAACTGAAGTAGTGACCGCCTGAGGTGTCATTAAATTCCAGCCGATCTTGAAAACAGTTTGAAGTGGTCACACACTCAGAGTGAGATGAGTTCATTTTTCCTGAAACTGGGTGGACACAAATAACAATTAGGATGATTTTACTCACAAATTCCTTAACCAAAAACTTTAGCTTATGCTGAAATTTTAAATTTTAAATGTAATTTTGAGTTAAATTACTTATGAATATAGGTTGCCATTGTACCTATATTCATAGAAGCCTGTATTCCTGTCACAAACACCTGAAGCCCAACAGTGCTCTCCTCCAGAGGCATAACGGTCACCACACCCTGCAGCGTCTTCTGGTTGCCAGAGTTGATGTAACCACTGCTGTAGTAGTAAACCCCAGGAGATGTGAAACGATAGGCGAAAAACCCTAACAATAAAACAGACACAACAAGAACAGTAGGATCAGATTTTGTTCCTCAAACTCGCATCACGCCTCCAGCTCTTATTGTCCAGTTCATTTACAGAATACAAACTTTAACATCTACAGCAAAAAGCATTCAACAAATTGTCTAACAAAATAGCACATTGTTTTCTTTTTTTCTTTCTTTCTTTTTTTTTTTTTTTTTGCACAATGACTGGTGTGTAATTATGTTGGAATTATAGCTAATTACAGAGCAGACACCTTGTCTTTACTCTTCATGAAATCTGACACTCTCACAAATCAAATGCTTGTCTGGATCAGGGTTTTTAAAATAATTTTTATAATTATAAATATTTAATTATATAAACATTTAATTATATTTCCCCGAGGACCAGTCTCTTACACTGTTTCAGAGTCAATATATTGTACTGTACGTGACTAAATGAAATAATATTCATTTCGCAAAAATGTCAACTTTCAAGCTGGCAGCCATTAAAAAGTAAAAGTAAGAAACACCTTAAAAAGTGAGAAATTATGTATTCAAAATAGTATCTCCCAGACTGCTGATGCTTCCAATGTAGAATTGCAAATTATTAATTAAATACCATTCAAATCTATTTGTACAGATACTTTCACCAAACAATTTTTTTCCAGAGTAAATATAGAGTGCCTTCGGGCAACTAATTTGCATCTAGGAAAACTACTTTGACTGATAAATAAATAAATATAACAATACTTAAATTAATAATAATAATAATAATAATAATAAAAGCTTTACTTGTCTGTTACTTGATATCTTATAGAATAATGTATTTTTCAAAAGTATTTATATTTATGAAAACCATCTAATTATTTACATATTAATAATAATGATTTGTGGTTTTTGACTCCTCTAGTTACATAGGGTCTCTTTATAAGAATGAGACTAGAAAATGCACCATTTTAAGCAAGGACTGGGTTTCAAAATGGTGTTCACGCAAATGTTGTTCTCGCAAATAGATTGTGTAGTATTGTTTGTCTGCTTAATGTAAATTAGAATGAGCCGTGTTAATAGGTTATCAGATATTTGTTATTGTAGTATTTGTACCTTTGGCGGTTCGGGTGTCTCCACTGCTGAAAGCAATGCCATCATAGTCTGTGCTGCTGGGACTGGACACACTGAAGACCCTGTAGCCCAGACCGGGCACAAAAGCTGGTGCGTCCCAGCGCCAAACCACTGTGTCCCCCACTGAGGCTATTATGGCAGAGGGACTCCAGGCGTAACCCTGACCGTACACTGAACACATATGATGTAATTAACTGTATGCAAGTTACAACAAGCACATGTAGTCACAAATGCACATTTTATGACAATACGATATATAGGGAAATTTTTCAGACTAGATAAATCATACCATTTTGCACCTAAAAAAAAATGTAATTTCTATCTAAAGAAATACTTTACAACTGAGGATAATTAGAACACATATTTGGACTGTATGAATCTCCAGGATTTGTTCAGGACCATTTCCATTACTTTAAGCTTTGGTTCATTTCTTTGTTCAAAGTTTTTCAGGACCTTTTAACAATTTATTTCCATGAGATTTCCATTACTTTAAGATTTTATCTTTCATCTCTTTCCTGTTATTTATTTATTTTTATTTTTTTGAGATTTTATTCATTTCTATCACTTTTCCATTACATTAAATTTTTAATCTTCACCATTTTTCATTGCGTTTTAAAATCGTATTAATGTCCAGAATTTATTTTTCAGTAACACTTTACAATAAGGTCTCATTTGTTAGCATTACTTAAATACTGTACATAAACATGATGATCAATAAACAATACTACAGCATTTATTAATGTTTATTTCAAGACTGTACTAATGCTCTTTTAAAATCAAAAGTTGTATCTGTTAACATTAGTTAATAATGTGTGAACTAACATGAACTAATGCTAACATATGTGAACTTATTTTAAAGTGTCATGATTTCATTACATCATGTTTTTAAATTACATTTTCATTTTTTCCCCTTACATTAATGACTTATCTGGGACTGGTACTAACACTTTTAAAAAAAATTCCTTGATATTGCAGATTTTTCATGACCAGATTTCTCAGGAAGCATGAATGTGAGTAAGTACACACAGAATTTGTGTACTTTTCATATTTTTGGCACTGATTTTCAGTGGATTCTCCGTGATAGTCTAATTGGTAACAGAAACATCATATCAGCACAACTGCTAATATGATGCTTTTGGAATTATTCAGGAAAACTACAAAGGATTTTACTGAATTCTGCAAGCGCAGATACTGTGTGGGACTAAATACAGCTTAACAAGCAAATAATAATATTAATAAAAATAATAATTCTCTCGCTTAAACAGTGCTATGGAATATCTTGTTTTTGTTTTTTTTTGCTGGCAGCTCTAGATAAGTCAGTGTCAATGTGCTGACAGCCATTGTTTCACTGTCTCTGATGTATTCAGGTTTTGTGTGCATGACAGAAAAAGTGATAAAAGTAAAGAGATATTACCGGGGTGGAAACCTTGGTTCGTCACAGTGTGTGTTTTATCTCTAGACTGGGTCACACACTCAAGTTGATGATCTGAAGCGGCTGTCACTCGGCATTGTGTGTCCCCTGTATGAAACGCACAACTAGTACTAAATGATCTGGAAACTATTTCAGTAATACACTGTTAAAGATCAAAGAGTAAATCAAAGTATTTCACAGTAGTTTTAAGCATGGGGGATATTTTAAAGAATATTGACGTATTTATTTCCGTTGTAGTCTTGTCTTACCTAGAATGACATTATTGTCTGCTGCGACAGGGCTGAACCCAGAGCCGGTGATAGTGATGTTGGTTCCACCATACAAGGAACCCAGAGATGGAGAAAAACTTGTGACCTCTAGAACGTACTCTATGGTGGTATTAACGCCAGCACTGCACACAAAGAAAACAAATATTTAATCACTCTAAAAAGCTTCACTTTTGATTAAATGTCATTGTAAATGCATAATTCCTGTTGATGCACAATTCCATTCTACAGCTGTACCATGATATTTACATATAAATATTGAGCTTATTAAGTGATATACCTGGTTAAGGGGTAACCCTGGTTTCCGACTCTCACACGGACATTGTACATAGCTGGGGGAAGTGTGGGTAACAGGCAGGTGATGCTTTCATTGGTCCACTGCAGTAATTCACACTCCGCTTCACCAATCAAAACAGAGCTGCCATTAGTCTGCGCCTCAAAATTTGTGCCCAAGATGGTGAGAATCCTGCGCCCTTTATCAAAAAAGATAAGTGAAAATAGGGTAAAATTAATGGCTGTTCTTGTAAGATTGCAAGGGGTGAGGACAATGAGGAAGTTACAAAATTGCTGTGAGTGTGATTATTATTGTGAGTGTTTAGAGCAGATTTCAGTGATTTTTTTTTTTTAGTCATTCTAAGTGTTGAATGTCCATCACCACTGCAATAACTGGCTTTTCAGATTGCGTGACATCAGATAAAGCTAGTGGGATTATCTAGCGTGCACAAAAGAGCTGAAAAAAACTTTTAGTTCAAGTTTGTCTGGGGGCCATATGGGGGTTTACAGCTGTAACCAAGATGAAAATGCAGATCAGAACAATGGGACTGAAAGAGACACTTGACACTTGAATGTGATTCTACCTGTTTGTTTGTATCCCGTGACTTTCATCTTCATTATCATGTCTCTCTAAGAATAGAAGCTAACCAGAGTTTATTTGAATATGGAAGCAGTGGAATTCAGTAATTGTAGGTTGGACTCTTTTAAAGGTTAATTTTGTTGACAGTTTCTGTCACGTACATCTCGAAATTGTACATTACTAATGCTATCAGCAGTTCAAAGGGTAACCGTGACTACAGGATATTTGGAATAAAGGCAGCTTGTAGATCAAAATCATAACACTTTCCTTCTTACAGAAATGGGCTGAAATGGTCACTCGCAAAGTGCCAAATGTGAGTAAAAATTGGTTTTGGTGGTAATATTAAAAAAAAGGAACACAAGACAAGTTATACATTGCAGATATGCCTATTCAAATCAAATATATATAAATGGTTGCTAAAGAAAACGTTGTGACGTGTGTCTTTTCGACTTCCTCCTCACTGGAAAATTTACCATCAGGAGAAACATTTTTTTTTTTTTTACACTTTCATAACATCTTTATGGCCAGTAAACTTGTATTGGTAGGTCTGGCAGTTAATTTTAGACTAGCACGTACACATCATTATGGCATTATGGCAATGCCTAATCAGACTGGATTTGACTTGTATGTTGAAGGGATTAAATCTTTGTATGAAATGAACTGAAAGCTGGGCCATCCTTATTTAGTACTCTGCATTCTTGTGAATAAAGGCAAGTGAACTCTAAGAATAGAATATATTCAACAGGCAGAGTATCGGATTACAGCTCTAAATCTCAGATTGGAATACAACAGTTGTTGACTGTTTGCAAACATAGAATGAGACCAACTATAGGGCACCAATTTTGACAAGATGAATAGGTATTGAAAAACATATTTGAACATCTAAAGCAATTCAGGGTACTTGTCAATGTCACGGTCTGGGTCTAATGTAATGTCTAATGAAAAGGGCCCAGCTTCTTTAATGTTTTAAGGTCATAGGTTTGGACTGTTAAACATATCTGCCCTGAATTGGGTAAAAGTGTCAACCAAATTCATAAATATTAACATCTTACCAAATACTGTTGTAGTTTGTGGGTTCACAGATCTGATTAAGGCTGTCAGAGTGTTGCTGTATGTGAAAGAGCCATTTGATATTGCTGTCATCTCTCCCGTGGTCACTGTTACTGTCTGTTCACCTTCCGACCCCTGATTGATGTCATACACAAGAATCATGTATAAAAGTTTCATGGATTCAATATTGTACAGCATAACATTTTTGGATGTGAAACGCAGTTTGGATGTGACAATTTCCCATTTTTCAAGTCAGTTCTGAGTGGCAAGTTGTGGAGCATGTGGATGCAAATTTAAAGTTAAATTTAAATTTGCCCTGAGGTGTTTTGTTAATAATATAAACAAAATTAAGTAAGACGTTTAATATTCTATTTAAATTTTATTAAGGTTTATAACCCATTTAGAATTTAAAATTTAAAGACCTTTTTTTTTTTTTTTTTTAATCTTCATGGAAAATCAAGCTCTTCACTTACAGCTGGAACTATGCATCTCAGCTGGAAAAGTTCCACTTCTATAATGTTACATGGCTGAGTGCCAATGGTGACTGCAGTATCATTACTGAATCCATAGCCTGATGCTGTCAGAATCGTCCCTCCTGTGAAGCCATACAGAAAAAGATCATGCTAGTAGCTAATTGCAAGTAAGCATAGGTAAGCAGGTTTTGGACACACCAAATATATATATATATATATATATATATATATATATATTACAATCTATGTATGTAGAGAACTGTAATGCTACATGTACCTGCCACACTTCCTCTTGTGGGGTTTATGGAGGTCACTCCTAACAGGTGTGTGAAGTTAAAGCTGTTGTTATTCTGGTTTTTGGCATTTCCCAGTACAGAGAATCTCAGAGAGACTGGCTGTACACCTGCACTTGCAGGACCGACCTGACAAGTTATAGAAGTATCTAAAACACAAATAAATAATTTGATCAGATGATTGCTTAAATAGTGTATAATAAAGTTCACTAAAAATTAAAATTCTGTCATCATTTACTCACCTCAACTTTTTTAAATAAAAGAAGTAAATAATGATTTTTCTTTTTCTCATGCAAAGCTATATACTATAGCTTTGCATGAGAAAAAGACTTCTGAAGACTTGGAATAGTTAGTACTTGCCGAGAAGAGTATTTTGACATAATTTTGTTTTTTGTGTATGTATCCATGATTCAAGGAGATACGAAAGAGACCTCAATCCTGTGTTCAAATGCTGTCTGAAATGCAGCTCTCTGTGTGTGCGCTTTGGATTTCTGCGCACAAAAACAGGTTTTTCTAGGTTTTGACTTACTGGTAACCTGTAGAACAGAGCATTCCACATCTCCAATTTTTACAGTGACGTTTCCACCATCAAAACCAGATCCAGTTATGGTGAGAACTGTTCCCAGACCGCTGGATCCTGAATGACAAGTTATATCAGTAATAAAAACACTATGAATGGAGATGATAGCTTTAATGTGAGACTTCATCATTTACTCTACCTTCTGTAGGTGAGATCCTGGTCACTGTTGGGGTCTTTGACTCACTCCAGGTGAAACCACAGTCTCCTGAGCACCATGATGGGATACCATTGATGAAAACTTCCACCTTAAAGATAAGCACAGAAGTATATACATTTCTGTCATTAAACATCCTAAACCAGTGTTTCTCAACTGGTTTTGCTTCAGGACCGATATTACACTGGATTTTAAGTTTACATTTACATTCAGAGGAGACCCAACACAGCACTAAAATAGAAAATAAAAAATAAAACATTTAAATGAATATTAAATAAAAATAATATTAATCACTCTTAATGTTCACACTTTTTACCAGTGAACTTGTATTTTATGGATTCTTGAGAACTTCTAGAATAAAATATTAATAGGATGATGCACATTCAAACTACAGAATACACACCTGTCCTTTTGTAATAATACAAATAAACCTGTCTGTCTTTAGTTCAGCCATAATCCACTCATGCAAAATCCCTAGAACAGTGCATATTCAAACAGAGTAACACAACCGGACAGGCCCTTTAACTGACCCACTATGTACTATATGTACTATGTACTATGCACTATTGAAATCTGCACGCTACATGGCATCAGGTAACATGAGGAAGAGCCTTTAAAAACAAGCTGCATTTATATGACCGATGTATGTTGGACAAACAATTACTGCAGTAAAAGCAGCAAGTAAGGAATGCACCTGTGGTTTATTTGTAGGCACGCGCAGAAAGTCTCCCATAATTTTCTGTTTGAAGAGTCCTCCTTGCTCGATCTTGCGTGATGTCAATGAAGGGTTCACACCGACCACATTGGAAGCATTGATCTGGTTAACATTATCAAAAAATGTTAATTTAGCAGGTATGGAAGGAAAAGTTTGAGTTAATGAAGATATGCATTAACATTCAAAAATTTGGGGTCTGTAAGATTTTTGATATTTTTGCAAAAAAGCCTCTTATACTCACAAAGACTGCAGTATTTGATCAAACATAAAGTAAAATCAATAATATTGTTAAATATTATTACAATTTTAAATAGGTTTTCTATTTCAATACATTTTAAAATGTTTTTGTTTCATGTGATGGCAAAGCTGAATTTTCAGCAGTCATGACTCAAGTCACATGATCCTTCAGAAATCATATGCTAATTTGGTGCTCAAGAATAATTTCTTATTAATATCAACTTTGAAAACTGCTTAATATGTTGTTCCTACTGGAACAAAGTCTGGCCCTACTTTACTTTTTCCATTAAATGTCTTCACATTGCAGAAGCAAAATGGGTTGCAAACACCTTTCCATGTTGACTTTAAGTTATGTTATATATTTTAAGTATAATAATTGAACACATTTGATTTTTTAAAATTACGCACATTTATAGCTGATTCAACTTTGTTTCATAATGGACGAATTTTGCAACATCGACATTATTGAACTGAACTGAATTAACACTGAACTGACTTCAGCTGAATAATGACACTATTGTCTTTTTTTTATTCTGTTTCACCATTGATCATTATTTTCCTGTTTATCACTGTAAAGCTGCTGTATTGCATGATGCACAATATAAATAAAAGTTACTTGACTTCATTTTTTAAACTAAATTTTTTTTTATTAAATTCCCATTAGCATTGTTCATGAGCGGTTCCCCTGCCATTTTATTGTAATTTTATTTTACTCTGAACTCTTTCTTGCCTTTAACAGAGACTGATTTCCAGGGATGGTGAGCCATTGGATGTACCAGCTGTAGCCTCTACAGTCTCCATATCTCTGCACCTGCAGCTGGCCGAGCTCTGGGATCCCCTGCAGGGAGTATTGCAGGTCCGCAGCACTGATGTCTACCGCCAGGCCTGGGAACACAAAACGCACGTACCACATGAAAAACCAGATAAAACCAGACAACCATAAAAATAGAAAACGATACAAAAAAATACCAAACAATATAAATTACAACCTGACTGACTATAACAGAATCATCTGCATATTTTTAAAATATACCTGTTATCGTGCTAACTACAGCAATTGTCAGTATAAAGAATATAAATAAGTGGTAAGAGAACACACCCCTGAGGAGACCTAATGGATGATGAAATCTACTCAGACAAATACCCATTCACTCTTACTCTCTGTGTTAAGAAATCCAGAATCTGGCCAACTCTTTTAAAATCAAGGCCAAAAGTTAAGAGCTTATCAACTAAAATATGGGGTTGAATTGTATTAAAGGGAACCTATTATGCAAAATTAACTTTTATAAGGTGATTGAACACAGATACATGTCCACAGTGTGTGTAAACAACCAGCCTGTAATGGTAAAAATCCACCTACTCCTTTTTTATAATCCTCATAAATCATAAACAGCCTCTCCAAAGGTTCCAGATTTCGCCCTACTCTTACGTCTTGTGAAAAGGGGCATAATAGGTCCCCAGATGAAAAATCCACAAATAAAATTCTGGCATGTGTTTTACTACCTTGCAAATGTTTAAATATCAGGTTTAGCAGAGTAGCAGTAGGATCTTCTACCCCTCATCTAGCCCTGTATGCAAACTGTCAAGAAGATTCCCTGTTTTTGTGATGATGAGCTCTTTTTTCATTAATCGTTCAAAACACTTCATAACTAAAGAGGTCAAACCAACTGGCCTAAAATCATTAGGCACTTGAGGATGGTTATGTTTGGCCACTGGAATAATTGTAGACTGTTTCCAGATTTTTGGCACTCTCTGATTATTAAGGGATAACTGAAAAATATAATAAAAAACAGGGCCCAGCTGTCCTGCGCAAAAAATAAGCACATGACTACTTATATTGTCAGGATCAGGGCTTTTTATAGTGTTTGAACATACTAACCACATCACGTTCATCGAAGGGAGCAGAACCACTGTCACATAAATTAATTTTCCTCTCTAACCACTTGGAATATTGTAACAGATAAACCCACAGCCAACATGCTTACCTTCAACGCGCCGGGCTAAGAACTCAACGTCAAAGGTTCCTGTAAGAGGTGGGCTAGCTTTCTGAGGGCGCATAATGGTGACAGTGGCATTCCCTTGGCTTTGAATCAGTAGGTCTCCTGTGCTGTTTGGCATCTTCTGTTGGACAAAAATTAAGTCTGAAGATTGAGAATATGGAAAGCTTACATGGATCACTTAAAGGGATAATTCACCCGAAAATTAAAATTCTGTCATTAATTACTCACCCTCAACCCCATAAGACTTTCGTTCATTTTCGGAACACAAATGAAGATATTTTAATAAAATCTGAGAGATTTCTGTGACTAAAAGCCTTAATTAAACCTGTTCTTCATATAAAGCAATTGTGTCTCTTCAAAAGACTTGGATTAAACCACTCGATTCATATATAGTAATTTGATTAGTTTTATGATCTCTTTATGAATGTTTTGAAGCATTACAATTTTAGGTCAATCGACTTTCAGTGGAGGGACAGAAATCTCTCAGATTTCATTAAAATATTGAAGGGGGAGATTCTGGAACCCACTGCCGCTTCTATACATATCCTTTGCGTGAATTCAAGACTCATTGTAGAATGAGTTCCATTTTAACTTACCTTCAGAAAGCCTATTTCAAACAGTGGGATACCAAAGCCACAGTTGTAAGTTGTCGCAGTGATCTCATAGCTGACTTGTGAAGCATTCGCTTGTTTGCTCACAGTGATGTTTGAAAAGAAAAGTCCTGAACTGGCTAGAGCAGGTGGTCTTCTTCTGTGGATTATAACTGAAGTTGAGAGAGAAAATAGAACATTACATTTAAAAGGAGCCCTTTAAAATAAAATAAAATAAAATGTAAAACTTATTTAAAACTTGTTCCTATTCACCATTAGAATCTAAAGCAGTTGTTGCACGTCCAATGTGAACAGCGTCTATGAAGTAAACAGAGTTAGCGGCCACTCCATACACACTGAGCTGAAGAAGTTTGTAGTTGGAGCCTATGTATTTTGTCTGTATGGAGCTCAGGAGATCCACACACTTGTAGTTCCACCTGAGAATGACAACATCAATTTTATACTCACAACAAAAATGACCTTGATATTGGATTGATTTTGTTATTACATTGGCGATAAAGACAAATCCTCTAAAGGAAAGACGTCAGGTTACTTTCTATGTACAGTAGATTAAACTTACTCATCTGTTGAGTCAAACTGCACAGAGATGCGTATGTTCTCCTCCCGGTAAGTATTTGCAGTTATGTAACTGAACAATATTCCCAGTTCATTCACCAGACGCCCTTTGTAGGCCAAGCAGAGCTACAAAAATAATATAAATTCTATACATTTCCATCTTTGAAAAGTTAATTTCCATACTGAGAAATATCCATTAGTAAGGATGAGATACTGAGGTGTTAAGTGGAGCTTACAGTGTTGTATGTTTGTAGCAGTATTGGGCTGTAGATCGCTCCGGATGCTGTAGTGTCATTGGCATTGAAGAGAATCTCAGGATTCTTCAGAGACCAACGGCCACAGAAAGCCTCAGAATCATTGACCTGGACCCCTCTGCGGCTTAGATCACCTGAAAACTGTTTTGACAAGGAGAAAGCTCTACAAGCTGGACAAAAAGGTGATGTTTTCAACAAAATAACTGATGTCTATAATGTTAGAACTAATGTCACACATGATTTGCAAGGCTAACTTGATCTGAAATAGGCATGTCCTCTGCATGTAGAATATACTTGATCATCTTAGTTTGCAGCCTTGCTTACCCCTGTGGAGGTGGTCTCATAATCTCTGAAAAATTTCACATTAGTGTTCTCCATGGTCGGAATCTCTGCTGGACATTTAGCGGTGACCATCATATCTAGTGCTGAACGCACCTTTAATTAAAAAAAAATAATAATAAAAAAAAATTAGAGGTGTATCCTGTCATGTATAAAAGGAATATTTCAAGAGAGCATTTAAAATGTTTGTACACAGTACTGTAATGGCTATCATTTTATTCTATGGTAAATATTAAAAAATCTAAAACAGACAAAAACCTCGGTTTCAGAAGCATTGAAAGGCAGAGGGAGGGACGGAACTCCACCCCACAGCAGTGTGAACGTCTCCATGCTGGCCTGGCCTTTCACGTCCTCAGTAACTGTGATGTTCGTATCTGAGCCCATGATCAAGTAGTCAAGATCCTCAAAGTCACCTGAGATAATTCAAAAATTTTAAAAAACATATTCAAATTACTCTTAAATGTGGTGGAATACTTTACTAGCAACATAAAAGGCAACATAAACACCCTAATGTACATAACTGATAAAAAAATAAGAAACAACATAATAATTGAAATATATATGAAAAATATATAATGTGGTGTGTTATACAGAGACTTCTGAGAACATCTCTTTTACTGTATTTTTTGTACTGTGAATTATAAGAGAACCAGTATTTTTTGGTAACACTTTACTTAAAGCCTTTACGTATGATGGTTATGAAGGTATTCATTGTGTATGTTATAATGCCTTATATATTTTCATTAATAATTGTAACCAAAATTGTTTGTCATGTATTTTAATGCATTACACTTTCTAAAGGGGTAAAAATTAATAGATAAGTATTATAATGTATTGTGGTTACAATTATTCATTAAATCATACAAGCTGCATTATAAGGCATAATTAAGGCATTATATACTGTATAAAGGCTTTAAAGTGTTTTAAAGTGTTTACTGTATTGGTTACTAAAAAACATGTTACATTAACATTATTTTACCGTAAAAGTGCACATTGAAAATATAGTATCGCCTTGCAATATATTTCACCCTAAATTATATCATAATTTGTACTTTTTACTTTCAATAAAACATATATATTACAGCATTTTACATGTATATTACTTTCCTGTTAAATCAAATTTTTCAAAATACTGTATAGAGGTGACTAAATAAGTAATAATAAATAAGTAATAATAACACATAGCTGTCCAATTAACCAGTAAGAACATTAGGTTTTAACTGTAGCAATTATAAAAATATTTTCATTACACACATTTTTGATTATTACAATTTATATTTTTACTGAAATTTAGTGTAGATGGGTAATTGGTCACAGGAAATTTTGTTAAAGTAAGTGTTTTTGTGAGCAAAAGTGAGATGACAGAGATATCAGTCAAAGAATATTGATTTAAAAAAAAAAAATTCAAGTTCACCTCTGTTAGAGTTGAATGTCACATTGTACAGTGCCTCATTGTCCAGTTCTTGCTTTGTGACTGTAACACTGTCCGGTTTTATCGTCCACAAATCATTCAGAGCGTTCTGCAACTCCATCGCTGATGCACTAACTGGGATCGGCCCTACAACATGCAAAGCAACTCCAGTAAACATTACAAACATGCAAACAAAAAGACGTCTCTAGAGGTAGTCGAGAAGGGTGAATGCAAAAATTAGGAGCACATGAAAACTGGATATCTTAGCTTCATCAAACACTCATTCATAGTGATGTGTGAACTAATGCACCTGTTTTAAGAACTCCATATGCCAGGAAGTAGTATGTGTTTTCACAGTTGCTCAGTGAGAAACAATTACTGCTGATTCTCAGAGTCTGCACCTCATTGATGGGGGTTATTGGTGTCCATCGAACAAAACGAACCACCTAAACCAACAAAGAATTTAAAAAAAAAAATGCACATAGCAGAGAGAGGAGCTTATATTTAAGACTTATTGGCCTGGTTTCACAGACAGGGCTTAAATTAAACCAGGATTAGGCTTTACTGTTGTGCATCTTGAGATAAAACAATGGCAGTGACATATTTTAAGATATGTCAGTGCAAGTTGTATTCAGTTAAAACAGCGCAAACATACATTTTAGTCTGGGACTAGGCTTGTCAGTGAAACCAGGGGTTTGAGTTTCTGCAGGTGCAATTAGTAATCTAGATAATCTTTGAACTTTCCCTTAAGTGCTCCTGTGAGCTCACTTACCTGTTTTTCAGGTAGTATATTATAGTTTGCGTTAATCTGCTGTCTCTCATTAACAGCTTCTATCGTCTGCTGGGCTGTGAAAGGGCTGATCTCTTTGAAAAAGGCCACATCCACTGATGCTACTACTCCATACTCCTGCACTAGAATCTCAATGTAGTACCTGTAGCACATTGAAAGATGTTTTATATACATTGACTATATTGTAGAAAACAATTAATGACAAAAAAATCTAAAAGAGAGCAAACATTTATGACTTTTTAAATATTATTTCTTACTTGAAAACCTTCACTTACGGTTTTCCCTTCTCTAAGCGCATGACCTCTGACCTCTGAGTGTTATAGGTGAAGAAACTGGTTGTATAGTAAGGCTGTGATGCAATCTTAACCTAAAATAAAACAAAATGATTAAGTTTAAATTAAAAATTAAAATATGCTTGTAAGTTACTAGCCTCTACATAACCTGTTAACTGTCAGTGTCCTGTTAGCGGGACATTTAGTGCATTTTTTATTGCCTTTTTAAAAATGAGGTATTTTTAATAATTAAAGGGTTAGTTCACCCAAAAATGAAAATAATGTCATTTATTACTCACCCTCATGTCGTTCCACACCCGTAAGATCTTCATTCATCTTCAGAACACAAATTAAGATATTTTTGATAAAATCCGATGGCTCAGTGAGGCCTCTTTTGAGAGCAAAGCCATTCAAACTCTCAAGGTCCATAAAAGCTAAAAACATATTTGAAAAAGTTCATGTGAGTTCAATGGTTCTATCTTAATATTATAAAGTGACAAGAATACTTTTTGTGCACCAAAAAAACAAAATAACGACTTTTCAACAATATCTATATGGGCGATTTCAAAACACTGCTTCAGAGCTTTACGAATCGAATCAGTGAATCGGAGCGCCAAAGTCACGTGATTTCAGCAGTTTAGCCGTTTGATAGGAGATCCGAATCACTAATTCAAAACAAAAGATTCATAAAGCTCAGAAGCTTCATGAAGCAGTGTTTTGAAATCACCCATATAGATGTTGTTGAAAAGTCGTTATTTTGTTTTTTTGGCGCACAAAAAGTATTCTTGTCGCTTTATAATATTAAGATAGAACCACTGAACTCACATGAACTGTTTCAAATATGTTTTTAGTACCTTTATGGACCTTGAAAGTTTGAATGGCTTTGCTCTCTACAGAGATCTCACTGAGCCATCGGATTTCATCAACAATACCTTAATTTGTGTTCCGAAGATGAACGACATGAGGGTGAGTAATAAATGACATTATTTTCATTTTTGGGTGAACTAACCCTTTAATCCTGTAAAACCCCTTTTTGAAATTGGACATTATTACCATGGAAAAGGTACTTTAAACCTTTTAGCTGGCTTAATTTTTGTGATATGAACTTCAAATTTGGAAAACAACTTGGTTAAACATATGGCTTTGATTTTTTCTACCAATTTTAGTGTCCAAATTATTTAGTAAAATATATATTTTGTGTAAAATAAAATAAAAAACATTTAGTTCAGTACATTTGCTTTACAGTAAAATTAAACTTTTTAACTTTTTTACACTTTCATTTTTTGATACTGCTTTCACTTCTGCAATAATCTGCTGAGTGTCTTCTTTAAAAATAGGCCCACCTTAGGTCTGTATTCCAAAGCATTCATAAATTACAACCACGATAATTGCTGACATTGATAACTAATGACATTATGAAATTATGATTTTATTGTCATTCAGGTACCTTATCCTGGGGAAGACCTGTCTTGCTGAAATATAGCTGGCATCGGTCGTCTGCTTTGATTCGGAAATAGTAGTTGTCGGTCTCCGTTGGAACAAAGAAACCACTCAATCGTGCCACAAAGTAATCAATTTCATTGGGCCACACGTAGGACAGCGAATCCACCCACTGGACGGAATATCCAGGCCTGCTGGAATTATACTTCAGGACGTCCTCTAAAAGGTTCGGAGAAGAGTTGTTCCACATCTCCATTTTAAAACCTCTGCCACCTACAAACAAGATAATTTAACTATCACTCAATACAATGTTATAGCATGGGTCAGCAACCTTTTTGTCATGAAGTGTCAAGTTTCTGAGTTAATCACTGTGCCCTTAAATAGCCTATTTCTAAAGCAAATTCTCATAATATTTGTTTTACATTTGTCAAAATCCTTTAGTTTGTTTGTTTTCAGTTTTAAATTAGACTTTAAAGAACAGATTTCCAATGGGCCTATTTACACCTGGTCATTCATGCGTTTTTACTGATCAGATAGCTATCCGTTTTGTTAAAATATAATCTTCAATATTGCGCTATATGCAAATTTAACAGAGTTCACGTCAAAGAAAGCAAGATATGAACTTCATTTTATTTATCATCAGCACTGGTAAGATCATTTAGTCTCACTACTTTTAACTGGTTACAAAAAGCTATTAAACATGTCCACCATTATTGACCAGGAAAAAAATATTCTGTACTACAAATTAAATTAAATTAAATTAAATTTCCTGGTCAATAATTATTTATTTCAGAAAATGAATCACAGCAATAATTTAGTTTAGATAGATTTATGGCATGATCAAAGAAAGGAATACAAAGGAATTGTTAAAATTCCAGTTTTCTTGCTGTCAATTATGTGATGGCCTCTGATATACAATGTTCTGTTGAAAACATGTTCAGTTACATGACAAAAGAGAATCATGGTCTTGGTTGAGATAATGTGTGACGCTTCAACAGTGACAATGTCAGATGTTCTCGCGTGTGGAGCACAGAATTTGTGCAAACAATGGAAAAGATTGTTACAGAAATATTACGTCACTATAAGATATCTGATTTCAGATAAGGTTCTCACCAGGAAACACTGTCATATTGTTTTTTTCATAACCAGGAGTTATGCAGACAATCCTATCATTTGATACGGTCTGAATCTGACACTCACGACCTAAGGAAAAAAATTATACATTCAAAAAATATATTAACATTTTTTATTTTAATTTATATAATCATTGTGATAATTATTCACAATTAATTTCATTGTATATATATATATATATATATATATATATACATATATATATATATAGTATTTTAGAGGGTTACCTCCTACTAACACCATGGCTGGCTGGTCAGTCTCATCAAAGTAGTGTCCCTGAATGGTCAGTAATGTGCCGCCCAATATGCTGCCCTCAGAGGGAGAAACTCCTGTCACCTCTGAAAAAGACCAGGCCACGTTTAAAAAAACAAACAAAAAAAATCTTATTTTGTGCAGGCAATTCCATGTTGTATTATTTAAGAAGACAAAATATTATCCACACCTGCATATGTCTGGAACATGGCAAGCTTGTTCAGCGCTGAGATGCTGAAAACTCCAAAGTCTGGTAAGCTCCTGAAAAAAGAAAATATGTGTTTTGTCTACTTTTCTATAAACAGCATGCAGAGACTTTGATGTAAAGGTTAGAAAGGTAAAATCAAACTTGTCTGACCTCCCATATTGACTGTCGAGAATGTAACTGAGGTTGTGATGACCTGAAAACAAAGGCAATGACATTTAATCCTACAAAATCTATAGTGAATGAATAATTCTTGAACATTTTAATAATGACATGTCCTCACCAACATATGTTCCAGTCATTTTACAGCTCATATATCCCCATTGGCTGGTCTCAGAATCCAAAAAGAGGCCATACCTGAAAAAATGAATGCATATTTATGGAGAGTGCATTCACATTTAATGTTTACATTTGTTTGTAACTTAACTGAGATATACTTACTTTTCATCTGAATTGGGTTTTAGAAGTTCACAAGGCATGCCTCCCATGTATGCTCTGTTCAAAGAAAAAACATTAAAAACAGTTTCAGGCACACCTTATGTCAAGACACAGAATAGATTTAACATACATTCAGTCTTTTTTTTTTTTTTTTTTTTTTCCCATTGTGTATTAATATTTCCAGACCTTAAAAATCTCACATCCAGGCCATTGGAGCTTTTGTCCGTGTTGCTTCCGTACACATCAGTATAGATTCTTCCCCGCAGTGTCACCACAGTCCCTAAAGTTCATTTTTCATTTTTTTTTTTTTTAAGTTATACTTTTTATAAACCAAAGCAGCAGAGTAATGACAAAAACTAACAAAACTTACCTGGGGGACCTGAGAGTGGACTGATACTTTGAATGGTGGGTGTATAGTATGTTCGGCTCTGTGAAAGCAGTGCATGTTTTTATAAATATATTGTAATATTTTGATATGATAGGAGTATATATGTATTAGTAAGCATCACAATGAAGTCCATCTCACTTACATAGAACATGCACCAGTAATACCACTGATTTCCATTACAAATGTTGCTGGAAGGAATTGGCACACCATCCACGCTGACCCGCACCTCATAGTCATCTTCTGGCAGAGCTCTGAATATGATGCAATATAAAGCTTTCTTTGATAAACATAAGCCATCAATATTTTACATAACATTATGCGGTACAGCTATTTCAAAGAATTAAAATGTCCATATCTTCTTCATTTATGCACAAATATGAGACTAAAGTCTGCTATAGTAAACATGTTATACAATCAAATGCAAAAAAGGTTTTTTATAATACATAAAATATCAGAATAACTTAGAATAACATTAAAAGAAAGTTCATGCAAAAATTAAAACATTCACATTTTCAAATTGCATGAATACGATTTGGGAGCTGCAGGAGTGGGGGAAAATTTTCAGGGAATAAAGAATATTAATTTTGGCCTGTTTCTCATACATAGCTTGCATGAATTCAGAAGACTTGGAATATAGCACACAAAAGTCATATGGACTGGTCTTATGGTCATTTCATTAATTTGATATTCCTCAAAAAATCTGCTTTTGTGTTCCACAGAAGAAAACAAGTCACACAGGTTTGGAACAATGTGAGAGAGAAAACTTCTACAGGACAAGTAAATGTTTCCTGAAAAAAATTGACTGGGGGAAGTTGATTTAATTGGGTGATGATGCAGTCAAAGAAAAGTCAATAGATTTTATAAATATAGATTATATTTCCACTGATTTTATTCACTTCTCCTCAGTTTTTGAAATTAGTCAAAATTTACATTCCTTTATCCATATAGCCCCAATCCCTTTCCTATATGATATTTTCCTATATGACTACAATCAAGCTAAAAGAAGATTTTATTTAGGTTATCTGATTCATTGCTAACCTTGTATAACACATGATCTGATTGGAGTGAGTGGAGTCTTTCTCGACATCACAGGGAATAGATCTGGTGCGGGACACCAACGTCACACTGTTGCCGAAGTTTGGGTCATTGGCATTGAGATTGAACTGATTGGCTTGAGCAAAACCTGAGGGAAAAAAACAAACAAACGCTATAAGATATTTTAAACCGTATACATTTGCTAAACAGAATGTTGGGATTCATTTAAAAGCATATTGATGACTTGTTTAATACCTTGTCCCTCTATGGTCAGTCTCGTGCCGCCATTGACGCTTCCCAATTTTGGGGTCACTTGGTTGACACGTTGCGCTCCTGTCAGGACAGAGATTAATAGGCTATAGTCACTAAAATGTATTCATTTTAATTTATGGATGTCTGTAACGCATTTAATAACGACAACAATGATCTGAAATTAGGCAAAACGTTCAGAATGACTGGGGTATACAAGAATAAAAGTGGTAGATAAAGCCAGCGCGTACCTGCGGAACTCCACAGTAAAATACAAACAGTGAGCGGCAGGTGAAGCTGCCGTCGCACGTGCCTCATCCTGATAGACTCAGTGCGCGCGCTTCAAAACAAAGCCGCCTGCAGTTACTGTATCCCTTCTGCACAAACAATAAACACATACCATTTGTTATGTCCATTACAAAACATATTTTAACATAATTTAAATATAAAACAGCTTATGTCTAGTGCAAACCTCTTGCAATGTTGTAGCATTCAGTATTTAGGCTATACATTAAATAAATATAGACTAGACTATAAAATTAGTATACATTAATTTTACACCGTGAATTTATAGCCTAAATAAAGGCTATATATATAATTCAAGATAGATAGACGGATAGAATTTCTAAAAACAGAAAAAAATAAGTGATAAGATCAAATGTAATCCATATATAATAAATATATTGTATGCCATATATATGTTATTAACAAAAACAGAACATCAGAGATTCTTAAATTAGAAAATTATAGAAATTCTTCAAATTTCACTGACCAGTTAAGACTCACATACCTGTTAAGGCACTCCTGTCTGACCCAAACACCAGTGGCTCATTTGTTAAGAACAAGAGCTCACTCTTTTTATATACCTGCCCTCAGGGTGGCAAGAGGAGATACGTTTCCTTTTTTTTTTTTTTTTTTTTTTTTTTTTTTTCATCTTTGTGTGTCAGGTGACCGTGAACATTGCTGTCATTCTACAAGCTATAGAAAGACATTTATTCTTTTCCAGTGTACCTTAACAAACACCAAAAACAGATAACAATGTCAGAGCGTTTCCCAACCGGGGTGTCTCCAATAACAACAAATAACACACACACACACATTTATAATAAAAATGCGAATCGTAAGAAATGTTGGTCTGAATTTCCGGCGGGGGGTTGCGCATGATTTCATTCCTGTGCTTCATTCACGGCAAATCGTACGTATTTTACGAGTTTATAAATTCGTATGAATTCGCAAGAATGACCTACCCCTAACCCCGCCCCTAAACCTACCCGTCACTGGGGTTTAGACAAATAGTATGAATTCGTACGAATTAGCCACCTCGTGAAATATGTACGAATTGGTCGATTCCCAGTGCGTACACAATACATAAAGCCTCCTCTTTTTCATGGCTTGTTGGCTTACGGTCAAATTCACACGAAAGTATTGTCACAATGTCTGCCTTGCCTCGTGTTCACATAAACACATCGGTTATGTCCTAAGTAGTGCTGTCAACTTTAACGCGTTAACGCATGCGATTATTTTATTATTTTTATTTTTTTTCAGTTTAACGTGTTAAAAAATATTTAACGCAATTAACGCAGCATCCGTTTTTTCTGTCATCCTTTGGCTAGCGTTACATTTTATGATCAGCTCTTCTTCGTGCAAATGCTTTTAAACCATTCAAGCGTGACAAGATAAATGAGAACGTGCTGTCTGTGAATGTATTTTTTTTTTTTTTTTTTTTTTTTTTTTTTACAGTCCATGGTCTTCACACACGACGCACAGAAAGATGCGCGCCAGAATAGAGTTCTCTTTCGGCTTGAACGAATAATAACACGCACAATTATACAAAATGTCAGTTTTGTCGAGTATGCACAAGAGCAGTTAAATAAGCCTTAAATAAAAGTAAAAAACGTAAAAATGGGACGCATGTCAAATACGTGTCATGTGCAGCAGCGGCAGATCTTAAAGTGACAGCAGCCACTAATGCCGTCTGTCATTAATGTTAATCAAAGACAGGGTTGCCAGGTTTTTACAACTAAACCCGCCCAATTGCTACTCAAAACTAGCCCAATTGCGTTTCAGGGGGTCCCCAGTAAAAAAAAATATCATGTTATGTGGGGTCGCTTCAACCCACAGACATGAAAAACAACCCTTCAGTGTATTTAATAAATGTGTTGTTTCAGTTTTACTCCAGTTTAATTTTGCCGCCGACATTTTGCATTCTGACGACCCCTGACCGCTTGACGTGATGACGTAGACGCAAAGAAATCGGTTTAACTCGTTTACATGGCAGACTTTTTATTTTGTTCGGTTTATAGAAAGGTTTATCCCACCTCTCTCAAACCGTTTACAATTTCATTCGGTTTGGGCATTTTTATTCCGATTGAGGTGTTTATATGGAGCATTTTCATTCGGATTGGACTTTTAAACCGATTACAATGCTCCATGTAAACGTGGCTAATGAATCATTACTACGGACCTTCATCCATACGCTTCTGCTTTACGGAGTAGGGAGGGGTAGTATTGAGATGCTCCTTAGAGATGCACAGCCACCAAACAGGTCAGCTTCCTGTTCCCGTCTTTTCCTCATACCATCCAGCAGTAATATGCTACAAATTTCACGCTGTTGCTTGATTAAGAGCATACATAAAAATAGCACGCATAAGAAATAACGGAACTCCATGTTGACAGGAATACAAGGCGGCAAACAGGACATAAGCTAATGTGCGCATGTCACAAAGTCATTCAGATTGAAAGCGCCGGTGCATGTAAACACCATATCGGATTAGATAACGTCTCATGTAAACACTCCACCGAATCTTTCAATTGGAATGATTTTAATCGGAATGACAAAAAAGTGTACATGTAAACGTGGCTACTGTTAAAGTATCCCAATTCTGCGGGAAAACTGCAGACTTGGCAACAGTAGTATTAGTATCAGTGATACTGCCTTCCTTCATAAAAAGATGTCATTAAACAAGTATTTTAAATCTTTTAAAAATGTTAAGTCTTTATGTTGTTTCTACATTAATTTGGAGATTAACTGTGAAATAATTACATTACACTGAGTGAGCAAACCTTTAGGCTAGGTGAGATAGTTAATGGTAATTGTGCAATGTTTATATGAATAAAAGCCTTAATTAAAATTTATCATCAAAGTGATCTCTTTAGAAGAAATTACTGATTTCCTAGACTTTCAATAGATGGACAAAAAAATTAGATAATATTAATTATATGTCAGTAGGCCTAGACATATATACGACAATTTTCAATACCACGGGGATGAACTGATACTTTTCAAGGTATCATATCAAAGTAGTATCGTGACAACACTAATGTGGGGTGCCACAAATTTTTGAAAAATTTCAAAGGGTTCATTGACTGAAAAAAAAAGGTTGGGAAACACTGGTTTAGGCTTATGTAAACCTCAGTGATCTTTATGCTGTAATGTCAACATTACTTTGATATTCAGATGGTGACTAAACCTGAATATTAGACTATTTGATGACCTAAAACAAGATGGAATGAAGAACATTTGCAAGGAGATTTCTTGTAATATTCAGTGATTTTTGTCAGTACTACAAAACAACTAGGCCTACTATAAAACAATAATGATGATTTGAGATTATTAAGATGATCAGGTCCAAATGAGCAAGATTTATAATTTAACAGCAGCGAGTTGTGCTAGTAGGCTACTTAGAGTAATCTCTATTCATCTTTGTTGTATTGTAGCCTACGTGCACTTTCTTTTGCATAACAGGCCAAATTTGAATGGTGTAGCATGCAACAGTTTTTTTTTTTTTTTTTTAAACAAAAGGAAAATCATATCAACTAAACTAAAATTGAAGTCAGATAAATAAATAGGCCTATATAGGCTACACCATTCTCTTGTTTGCAGTGCTGACAGATGACTTTCATGATCAATTAGCTATTTCCTGTCATGTAGGCTAGCTAACACAGATTATGTCACAGCCACCAAATATCTGTGTTTGATACCAAAAATTATGCAAATTGTCACTGTGCATGCCAATATCACTCTCTAGCATTGACGCACACAGACAATATGCTATATTCTATTTTGTACCTGGTGAATATTAAAAAAAAAAAAAAAAAAAAAAAAAAAAAAACTTTGAAAAAGACTTTGAAAAAGACTAGACCGTTTAAACTCAAAAGTAGCTGAAGTTTGATAGTACATGTTAGCGGTTGCATGTTTTTTAGATGTAAAGAAATGAAAAATAAAATGTAAACAAATATATTTTAATAACACTTGGGTATAATTAATTTTAGGTTATTAAAACGAAACCCACAGAGACTCAATTTCCCAGAATCCCGTGCGGTGGTCCGTCTTAAAACTAGTCCGGGTTTTAGCGCGTGCATTACAGTAAAAGCTTATTTCCTGTTACTAGCAACGCTCAATTTTGGTTTTATTAGATCCCGTTGTCCTTTGAGTCTAAAAGGTGGAGAAAAACTGTCCTACTGTACATGTATGTTTTGAACCAGGGGATACACTGTGTAGTTTTAGACTATTTCTAGTTTTTCTCTACCAGCAGAGGGCATTCATGGTTTATATTTGTGTCAAGATAGAAGTTTTCCTTTTGATTTGGAAATATTTTGATCAAATCTTGAGTTTAATAATAATAATAATAATAATAATAATAAAATGTAGGCTACTTGCTTATTATCTTGCTCATTATTTTACTCATTTGCTTCTAGGCTAATTGAACTACAGTTATCTTATAAATTATAGAAAGCAGTTTACAGTGCCCACAGTGCAATGCTTTAATCTAAGAATACACTGTATTTCCATATTGGTTATCGGCTAATATTATTGATTATTGATTTATTATTGATTTTTTTTTTTTTTTCTCTGGATTGTTTGTTTTGGATATTTAATTGTGCATGCTCATTTCAATCTATTTTAGATTACCGTCTCCTAAAAACGATATTTAAAAATGCTAATCGTTTATTAAGACTGTTAAATTTGCAGTGCATACTGTACATGTTGTGATACCTAAATTTACTTGTATTATTTAAAATGATTTTTTTTAGTTTAAACTTTAATTTATTTAAACAGAATAGCATAGTGTTTATTAGTTTATTAGTAATATTAGTGCATCCCTTACATAAATCTGTCCTGAACAAAATGATTTTCATAATATAATTAATTTCAGTTGTTTATATGAATTTTTTTTTTTTTTTTTTTTTTTTTGAGTTTGATTCTAGATGGATTACTTTCTGAAAAATATCAAACAACTGTATAATAAGATGAAATGCAGTGTCTCTACCATATTTTTTTGTTTTTTGTTTTTTGTTTTTTGTTCTGAGCTAGTTTAAATCAAATGCTGATGATTTGATTGTAATTTATGCCATTCTTGACATGCTGGGTTAAGAAATTACTCATTATGAAATGTGCCAGTTGGGCTATAATTACAGTTAACATACTGCAATTATTTCTCCTTGGGGACTGTTTGTATTCTCTAAAAGGTACTAGACAGGGGGCATTTTACCTCTGGGAAAGAAGTGAAAACTGAGATGGATCTCTTTTAATGCTTGTGTGAAACTCCATGGAAACCAATCGCCAATTGCTGCCCAATTCTTGGAAAAATTGCTACCTTATAGAAAGTGTAATTGATGATTATTAAGTTCATTGTAATCCTTTTCAAATTGCTGCCTTTGAAGTTCAGGAACATGCAGATTTAGATGTGTGGCACATATTAGTTTGATTTCTTAATAGTTTTGTTGGCTGATGATATCTCATTTGTTTTAAAGATCTTTGGCAAGACGTTGACTCTTTATGCCCTTGAAACGAAAATGATCATTGTGAGATAGTGGATCGTCGTGGTGCACATAAGAAGTTATTTCACATTGTTGTATTATTGGCTTGCTTAAAGCTATAATAGTTCAGTTTTTATCACCAGAACTGGTAACCAGAAAGTTGACATTCATACCCTTTATAGATTGATCCGTGAATGTTCCTTACTGTAATCGCTTGTACACAGATGAGCCAAAACCTTATGACCACCTGTCTAATATGCTGTTGGTTCTGTGCGTGCTGCCAAAACACTGCCAACCTGCTGAGGCATGGACTCTACAAGACCCCTGAAGGTGTCCTGCGGTATCTGGCGTTAGCAGCAGATCCTTCAAGTCCTGTAGGTTGCAAGGTGGAGATCAAACTTGTTGGTCCAGCACATCCCACAGATGCTCAATTGGATTGAGATCTGGGGAATTTAGAGGCCAGGGCAACACCTTGAACTCTTCATCATGTTCCTCAAACCATTCCTGAACAATGTGTGCAGTGTGGCAGGGTGCATTATCCTGCTGAAAGAGGCCAATTCCACCAGGGAACACCATTGTCATGAAGGGAAGTACCTGGTCTGCAACAATGTATAGGTAGGTGGCACATGTCAAATTTATGTCCACATTTTCCCAGAAGAACATTGTCCAGAGCATCACACTCCCTCCACTGGCTTGTCATCATCCCACAGTACATCTTGGTGCCATCACTTCCCCAGGTAAACAGCGCGCATGTACATGGCTGTTCATGTGATGTAAAAGTAAACAGGACTCATTGGACCAGGCGACCTTTTTCCACTGCTCCAAGGTTCAATTGTGAAGCTTGCGTGCCCATTGTAGGGGCCCCATACTCATACCCATACAGTCCCATAGTCAGCAAAGTGCGATTCACTGTGTGTTGACATATTCCCTTCCATAACCATCATTATAATTTTGTGTGACTTGTGCCACAGTAGACCTTCTATTGGCTAGGACAAGACGGGAAATCCTTTATTGCCCTTTTGCATTGATGAGCCTTAGGCACCCAACACCCTGTCACGGGTTTGTGGTTTATCCCTCCTCAGACCACTGTTGGTAAATTCTTACCACTGCTGACCGGGAGCAACCTGCTGTCACAGACACGCCAGGCTCCACCATCAGCCAATCACAGCGCACTCCCTCACCAGAGTACTAAACACACACACCTGTTCCCCATCAGCACCTCATCACCACAGACTTAAAAGCACACCACTCACCTCAGTCAGTTGTCTGGTCTCGTTCTAACGAAGGACTCTTCATGTTGATCTCCAAGACTTCTGAATTATTTACCTGTTCTACTCCAGCGTGTTTTCCCAGTCTCCGCGCTTCTTCGTCTGTGTGTGAGTGTACCCACCTTCATCGTGTGTTCATCCTGTCACCGGCCATCACCCCAGCCACGATCTGCAAACCTGTAAGACAAGGACTGTATCAATGTTCAGTCATCACTCCATCAAGTCTCCATTTCCCATCTACTTACCTGCATTACTGTGTTTACCGTGTTGTTTTCCAATAAACCACCATCTGCTTGCATATCTGTGTCTCCTGCCCTTCTGTCCGTAACACCCGCAAGCCTTACCGTTTCAGAGATACTCTGACCCTGTCGCATTACCATAACAATGTGGCCCTTGTCAAAGTTGTTCAGATCTTTATTCCTGCCCATTTCTCCTACATCCAACATGTTGATTACGAGAACAGTGATTGCCTACCATCTAATCTACCTAAACCTTAATATGTGGCCTTTTTAGGAGATTATCAACGATGTTTGCTTTGCCTGTGACTGGTCACAATGTTTTGGCTCATCAGTGTATTTCCTTTTGCAGTGTGCACCACTTTGGCCCTCTAAAATACATACACAGATTAATCATGTCTACAAAAAATAACACTTTAGTGCACAGCATTTAGGGCATTTTCAGACCTGGCTTGTTTGAAGCATTTGTTTTGGAACCTGGTGCATTTTTTTTTTTTTTTCCACTTAGTTTGGTTCATTTAGGCATATATGAACAAGGCAATTGTGCTCTGATCCACACACACACAAAAAAAGTCCAAGATTGCCTGAACAAGGTTGTCTTTGTCTGCTTGAAAATGAATTCTGGAGTAGTTGTGTGCTTCTCTGAGCCTGACTTCTGCGACTTGGGCCGCACTTTCTGATGGAACCGGAAAGTTGACTCTTTTGTGCACCAGCAAGAGGGGAGAGAGTTCACTTCTTAAATGGGAGGTGGGGAAAAATCGACCAGAATTTGTACTTGGAGGCCATATGATGCTATTTTAAAAGGTCATTATTTCGTTTATTGGGTGTACTAAAATGGGTTAACATGCTTTAATGTAAAAAAAAAAAAAACACACTGCACATTATTGTAGTACCTCTATTCCCAGTCTGTCTGAAATGCACTAATTGAGTTCCAGTTTCTACAAAGCCCCACCTTCCAAAAAGCCCAGAGTGCTCTGATTGGCCAGCTGACCCAGTGCGTTGTGATTGGCCAAACACCTCAAGCCTGTGTCAGAAGTGTAACGTCCCTTACCATAATAGCCACATAGTGACAACACTACAATTTACTGAAGCTTCATCTTCTTTCTTTGCAAATGCCTTTGGACGGGCATTATTGCTAATATTTCACATTGTGATGTAGACGTTTGCAGAAGTAATTTCTGGACTTCAAATTTTAGGCAGGTCTGGACTCTGGAGCAGCGTTAGATTTTTGTTTTGATTTTTTGTAATTTTGTGGGTGAATATGGGCTTTGTAATTTGATGATTTTATACATGCACAAACAGATACATTACACACTAAAGGAAAACATTAAAAAAGCATTATATGGCCTCTAACTGTTCCTACTCATCAAATTATTTGTCTTTAATTGTTGGTTTGAGATTGATTAATTGATTGAGACAGATTAGTTCATCTGCTCTTTTGAAAGATACATTGTATTTCTCAGCATATTCATACGAGGTGCACCACCACATATTTTGCTTGTTAACTTTTAGCCATTTACTTTTACTGAGGTGGATGGACTTCCACTTGAAGAACTACCTGCTGAGAAAATGGAGGTGGAAAACTCAGGTGAGAACCAACTGCCAGGAAAACAGAAGGTCGTATTGGAATGAACATTACATTTAGATAGAAAAAAAAAAAAAAAAAAGTTCTCTCTTGGCTATTTAGGGGTTCAAGCACGTAGCGCTGAAACTCTATTGTAATTGTTAAAATTTCCAAGCATCAGCATTCTCCCCTAAAAGTGATCGGGTAGACCAAGGAGAACCAGGAGACTTAAAATTTTGAGGGCTGGTAGTACTCACACCGTCTACCACGTCACCAAGACTTGCCTCAGTCTTTCTGACGGGGGCGCTACAGCGGTGAAAAGTACGAAATCGCTCATAACTCCTAAACCATTAGGCATAGGCTCAAGTGTCTTATATCGTTGGAATCCTTGGCTCAAGACGGATTCGATCCTTGCTCTTGGCAAAATTTTGGGGTATTTTGAAATGGCTATAACTCGTGAACGGTTTAAGATATTTTCACCAAACACGGCACACATACTGTATGTAAGAGCTTATTGTGTGGTCGCGTGAAAAAGGACGTGGCAACTGGCTACTCTGTGGTGCTATAACATGGAAAAAACTTAAAATTGGCTATAACTGTGCAACCCGAAGCCTGATTAACTTGAAAATTGGCATGCAGTGTCTTTGTCCAATGTGCCAAGACTGCCTTTGAGGATATTCGTGTATCTTGAAAAATGCGGCTGGCAGCGGCCAATGAATTTTGAGCAGCTATCAGACAAGGTTAATGGTGGCCACTCTGAACGAAACTTGTTGGGCCTGTTTGACTCACGGCCCTAGAGGCCTGTGAGAAATTTGAAAGAAATCAGCCACCGGGGGGCGCCTTCGCATTTTTCATGTCTGTAAAGAATTGTATATCACACGATTTTTCACACACACACACCCACGACATTTATACCACATGGTAGAACTCCTCATTCTGAGCAACTTTGCCTCTAGGACTGCCGCTGTCAATGGAATTGTTTGTTAAATATTGGAGATTATTTCAAAAACCAACTTTTGTGCTTGGCTCAACCTCGATAAATGTTAAAAAACCTTTAAAAACCATATATTTCCTATGGTAAATTGCCTGTATTGGCTGTAAATTGCCTTTTCCATCTATGATCAAGATGGTTACAGGCTTTTAACGCATCTGCTTAAAGGCTTTAAAGCGCTTGAACCGTGATAATTGCTCGCAGTTATATTTTTTGGTTTTGTTACTGAAATAGTTCCAGGAAATTCTAGAAAGTAAAATTTCACTGCCGCTCTAGGTGCACTTTGACAGAATTCTGAAAGCCTGCAAGAAAAGACATCTGAAGTAGTCACCAATCAAACTAGAATCTCTCAAGTGCTGCAGTCTTGAGGAAGCTCACTTTCCTGGAATGAATCAGAGGCTTGCTGTATCCATAGAAACATCAGAAAGAATCATTCGAATAGAATTCCTCAAATACACTATGATGAGGACTGGAGAGGACCATGCGCTTCTGTACTGCAGTGGTCATCAGTTGGGTTCATTTTTCTATTTTGGAAAGAAAGTTTATGTAAAGTAGGCCGGTTTGTTTTATGTAAATATAGGGCAGCTGCATGACACATTGGAACGAAATACATTTCAATTCTTTTCAATATGACAGAACGAGATTTAATTAACAGCAAGTTTTCATGCTACAATATCTTACTGTATGTTGAATCCTGTCACGACAAGTAGTTCACGTTTATTTATATATTCTGTGATGAAATTGGTCTGGCACATTGAATTAGCTAGTACCTCGTTTTCATTAGCATTTGACATTTTCTGTGTGTCAGAGAGTGCTAAGTGCAAATATTGCTTCATTAGTGGTGCTCAGACTTGGACGCTAGAGTCCCTTTTGGTCAAATATTTGTTTATTTTCTCATTTAAATGAGTTTTTGCAAGTTCTTCCTTTCTAGCAAACCTAAAATAGTTAATGATTGAAATCACCAAAAGCTTATACAACAAAAATTCCAAACATATCGACAGGAAATTCTTTAAATTCATTTAAATTCATCTTAATGCCCTCTTTCACTCATTTCCTGTTTTTCCCTCTAACACCTGTAATAATCATCTGAAAACCTGTGAGAGAGGGATTTTTTAAAAGGCATTTATTTCCTACTTTTTTCTGTGACATAAAGGAGTGATCTCACCTCATCCTCTTTCTCTCTCTCATTTTAAGAGGCTGGGAGTCCTGAGAGACTCCATTGGTAGGTGGATAAAATTGAGGTGCATTAGCTTGTTTCAGAAAGAGAGGTCGACCTTCCTTAGCCACAAAAGACTATCAAGGGTCAACCACGCACACCAGACATTGATATTCTGTTGATGGCGTGTTGATTTAAAGGTAAATGAACAAACCAAAGCTTATACAGTGAACACTGTCATCAGAGGGTGGGGGAATCAATGTAGTGTGCATTAGAAGTCTTTCTGGACAATACAAAATCGATACGATTTTGGCAAATATCAATAATTATGTAAATCACACACACTGTCATCAATTATTCATCCTCATGTTATTTCAAACCTGTAAATGTTTCCATTTTATCCATGGAACACAAGTGAAAACAATGCCAGCCCCCATTTTTTTTTTTTTTTTATTCTAAAAAAAACTTGGAATGTTGTAGGGGTGAGTAAATGACAGAATTTTGGCCATATATTACACTTTTGTAGCATTTTAATTAATGTTAATCTTTTATAATGTTCTAATCGCTTTTTTTTGCACAAAAACTCACTGCACATGATTTAGTTTAATGTTCACCCTCTTTACCCCTTAGAATTAACCATGTAATACTTTTATTTTGTACATGACCTTTATTGTGAATAAATAACCTCTTCACATCACGTGGTGATATGAAAACATCGTAACCCTATAAATGGACCATATTTTTCATTATTTTATATTTAGCCTCATTGTTCACTTATAATAACAGTATTTTTTTTTTACACCCAAAGTTATTATAATTCAATATACTATGACCATTTTCACAATTTCCATTCCTGCTGTCCAAACAATACCGTTTGATTAACTGCTCGTCATCAAACATTTCAAAAACATTCTTGCTCCCCTGAAAGATTTGTGCATATCTCTGTCTCCTCAGTGCCATCACAAGCCCTTACTGGCAACTCCTAACCACTTGAGAGACCTCTCGAGCTGTTCTTCAAACTTTAATCAAAATAACTTCCCCTCCCTCTTGCAGCAACATCCTTATCTTGTTTACTGGACCGAGGTCGGGACAAACTGTGAGATCACAGTAATAACAAACCACAATGATCCAGTTGATTCACGATGGACAAAATCAAGTCCCGCCCAACATTCGTTTCACACAGATATATGGCAGAATAAGGAAGAAAAGATCACAACTTTGATTTCATGCTTTGATGCGTTTAAGAATTTAATGAAGAAGTATGCTAGAACTTGTTTTTATTTAGCATATAAGAAAGCGTATAAATGTATAATATTCCAAAGTAAATGATAGGAATAGATTAAAAAAAAAAAAAAAACTGGTCAAAATTAACAGTTGTTTTTGTTCTACAGTCTCAGAATTAATAGTTGTAGCTTACAGATCATGATAATATGAGAAAACAACAGAAATATATAGACCAAGGCAAATCATTAGAAGATGATGTATATATTATAAGCATAAGAGTGCACTTCATTGGTTTTAATTACTCCTAGAGTCCCCTGAGCAGGAGGAGTAGACCACTCAACAGCATGAGCAGATACACAGATGGTGATGAGACAGCTGGACTGGAGTCAAAGATGCTGAAGATGCAATCATCGTCCATAGTGGCGACCTCAGAAGACGGCGTTGTAGGTGATCTGGGCATTGTAGGTGATATGGGCGTTGTAGGTGATCTGAGCGTAAAAGATCTGGACTCAGCCTTCCATTCATTCAGAGTAAAGGCCAACGTCAAATTATCACCTGTAGAAGAGGTACAGAGAAAGAAATTATCATAAATGCTTGAAATAACAAGTGCCAGTGACCAAAAAAATAAAAAAAAAATATTATGGAGATAACTAACCACTTGTAAAGATGGCTAAGTCAGTGTAATTGGCCCAGCAGCCACTGAAAGGGATGGTGGTGTTTCCATAGAGCCCCTCTGTTGCATTCCCGTTGGCATCTTTGAGCACAGCCGAGATGGTTAGAGTCGTCACACCCACAGACACGCAGTCACCCTGGAAACAGACGCACAAAAAAAGATGCTCTCCTTACTCGATACCAGGTGTGGTTTCCTTGTAATCACCTGGGTAGGGCTGCACCAGCCATTCATAAGTTCTTACTTAAAGGGTCATGAAACCCCCCTGTTTTAACACTGGTTGTTCACAACTCAGATTTGAAAAAGACTCAAGAAATGGGCATGTAAAGCTGTGGAAAAGTGGCAGTGTAGAGGGTGGAAAGAGGGGAGGCAACAACCAATAAAACACAGACCTACAACACACATTGCACAGATAAATAAATAGTAAAATATGAGTGGAGAAAGAAAAACAAACAACAGAGTTGGGGGCACTTGATGTATTTTAAACATGACAAAACCCTATGACAAAAATCTTATCATTAGAAACTACTAACAACTATCATGAACAAATCAAATGAGGAAGAGCATTTAAAAGGTCTAATAATATTTTCATTACATTTACGAGAACTGCAATCTCTGAACAAATGACAAACATCAGTTTAACACAGAAAGAATAAAGGCATAGTTATTTTGTCCATTCATCTTTGAATTTTCATCTACATCGTTTTCTGTGTATCAGAATAAATCACCATGTCATCGCGTTGATGATCAGACGTACCGCTGTATCAGTGTGCTTGTTTGCACATATATATTACCTTTGAAGAAGACATGATGAAATATGTGTGCATACACGGAGCTGGTTCATGTTTGGAGTGCTAGAGTATCCGGTCCAGATATGAATTGTAATCCGTGTTGCAAGTGTTGTTTAACTTATCAAAGCGTTCCACACATAAACCACTCTCATACATGTGTTGTTAAATATTGTTACAGTTATATTTTCCATGTGTTGGCAGTCAAACTCCAGCTCTGACCACATTGTGGGGAAAATGCAAACAACACTTTTGTGTTACTGTACTGAGGCAACATACACTTATGATTGGATTAAAAGAGTTCATTCTTATGAATAATACAAGAAAAAGCTCAGAAACTGATGACATAGACACATACTCTAAATTAATGCATATACCTCACTTCTTGTGATGTTTGTTTTTTTAAACCGGAAGAACGAAATGGCTCTGAAAAACAAAATACACACACAAACACACAAAAAAAACACTTTTCCCTTGATAATAGACATGAGTACTATCATTGTTTTCATTGATGTACAACCTGTATGTACATATCTGCACCCCCCCGTTTCCAGTACGGGAAAAGGTGGGAGCTATTGATAGCTTCCCTGCTCCTATACACAAAAAAGGAGCTGATGAGATTTTTGGGGATGATTGGATATTATCGAAGTTTTTGCGCAAACATCTCAACTGTAGTTGCCCTGCTTACTGAGCTGTTGAAAGCTAAAAGTAAGTTTGAATGGTCTTCAAACTGTCAGTGTGCATTTGAAAATACAAAACATCTGTTGAGCACTGCTCCTGTGTTAACTGCGCCTCGGTGGGATCAAGCGTTCCAGATCCAAGTCGATACAAGTTCAGTAGGTGCCAGAGCTGTACTATTACAAAAGGATGACGATGAGGTTGATAGGCCAGTTAGTTTCTTTTCTAATAAGTTTAATTCGTATCAGTTGTGATTCGTATCACAATACATATTTGGTTCTGACTCCCTGTCTGCAATAAATTGTCTCTTAAATGATCTAGATCTTATTACCAGCTCTAAGCACTGTAAATGATTGATTAATTGTAATGTTAACATAGCTACATCATGTTAATCTGAGTAACTGTTTCAAATATTCATAATTAATAATAAATAATCATAATGAGTTATGAATAATTATTAATATTTCCCCTTTGAGCTAATTCGCAACAACATAATAGGTATTTTTATATGTAAATAATATTCAGAAGCTGTATTTGGGTCAATAAATAAATACTGATACAATTTTTTTTAAAAAAACAAACAAACAATTACACTTATTTTGACGAGGCGTGCTGATTAGGTTGGGTTTGTGTTGAAGAGACTCTAAACAAAGTAATTTATTCACATAATGTTCTCTCTAAAATGTAAGTGAGTGTAATTATCAATGGTATCATGAATGTGTAAAGGATTGAAGTCGGTTAGGTAAAACAAACATATTGATACAATTCAGTCTATTCACTCTAATCTGCTATTTTATTCCAACTGTTACTCATAGTTGGAGGCTTCCATTAATTTAGTTTAGTTTCCATTTAGTTTATATACGTAGAGTTGTTTCAACTAAGTTTAATGGTGTTTAACTAAGTACAATATTTAGTAGTGCGTAAGTTGTAACTTAGTGCCACTTTATGTCAAAACTGTGCTCCTTACACACAACTGGTGCAACCGGCCACTGAAAACTACCTGAAAACTTGCATCAGATATTCTTAATGAAATCTCACCGCTGCATCCAGAGCCATGATGCTGGGCTGCACGCTGAGGGGTCCGGGAGACGATCCAGCCACTGGCTGGACCACCACCATCAGGGATGATACAGTCTTGACCGTCTCCACCTGCTGGTCTTCACGGGTCACCTCCTGAGTGGCCACCTGAGAGAGAAACCGTTACAGTTCAAATACGGAAAAGCAAGTTGTGTGCTTTACTATACAGCAACTATTATTGGATATTAATCTGATAAAAACAGTGTTGGCAGTGACAGTGTTGATTACAACAAAAATTAATTTCATCCCTCATTTTCTTTAAAAAAGTAAAAATGGAGGTTACAGTAAGGCATTTACAATGGAAGTGAATAAGGTCTTTTGTATTATGTGTTCTTGTGTATTATTTGAGTTGTAAAGCTGTTTATTACAGTAGTAATAAACAACATGAAGTTGTAAAGCATAATTATTACAGTAGTTTTAAGAGTTATGGTGTAGTCATGGTGACAAAGTTGTAAAATTAGATATAATTTCACACAGATAAGGTTAGTAAGTGATTTTTTTCACACTAAAATCATGTTAACACTCATACTGTTCACATCTTGAGATTATCATGATGTATGAAATACTGTTTCTGGGTCCAGGTTTATTCACACATTTAAACTACACTTTTAAAAACAGTGTACACCAAAGTCTCTGGGCTCACCAGTCCCAGACACCAATATTTTAACAATTCATTAAAGATGAATCACTGTCTGGCCATCTGGGATTTCGTTATAGAGACAAATATTAGGATCATGATTTTCGGTAGTATTACAGCACACCGTGAGTGTATATTAGCACAATTTGTAGAATATAGAGCATTTAGACCCAAAAACGTTGACTCGTGATGTTAGACTTAACAAGCGTATTGAAAAGGTGAGTATTTTAATATTTATGGATTGGCCCCATTCACTTCCATTGTAAGTGCCTCACTGTAACCCAGATTTATGCTTGGTCGATTGAGTTTAACTTTATATTGAACCCAAAATATTCCTTTAAATATCAACTTTGTCATATATGTTTCAATTAAAATTCCCAAACACTGCTTGAAGTCATCATAACATTTTAAAATGTTAGTGAGTTTGGTCATGTGATCTGATTAGCATCTTACATCGTTCCAGGATGGGTCACTGGAAGAGGGTGGAGGAGGGATGATCCCCAGGGATGACACATTGAAGCCGATGGACTGACTCAGATTGCCTGAGACAGCAGCACGGCCCAGATCATCAGCAATGTTCTTCAGGACCTCAAACTGTTGATCTCCTTCTGCAGATGGTATATAAATATTAAGACATTGTATTGTGATCTAAATGCTGTATTTGTCATTTATTTTATTCTTGCTCTCACCAGTGGTGCTGTTGGTGGATGTCTGAACAGGGGGCTCCCTGATCTCTACCTGCACCGTCAGTCCTGTTGAGCGCCTCCTTCTCGCATTAGTACCCTCACGGACAATGTTGGTGATTCGAATCTTGTTCGCTGGTACTTTCAGAAATAAAGCCAGATTGGTGATCAGTTTTGCACCGAAGAACTCCGCCTCAGTCATGGCTGGGAGGTTGAAGGCCAGGAACAAAACCGGGGAGGTGCGGATTTGGACCGGCTCTGATCCACGAAGTAGTATGTTCAGCATTTTGTAGTCCTGGTCAAAGAAGTTGGAGCCATGACTGGAGTTGAAACTGGGAACGTATTGCCCTGAGAGGAATCAAAGGAAGAATTGTGATGTGTTGTTTAGGATGAAAAATGGTCTTCTGTCCTGCAGAGGGTGCTGTATTAACTTGCATTATTGTGCTGTACTCTACCTGTATAAGTTGGCTCACGCAGAGTGTAGTCAGTTTTGTCCGCATTCCACTGAGCATTTGTTGGACCAACCAAACTATTGCCAACGTACACATCCAGCCGCTGAGGGTTTGAGTAAAATACAGCCACCCTGACAGCCTGAGAACAACATAAGATTACTGTAGTTAAATTTCTACTGTAATATTATCATAGTTAAAACAAACAACTAAATGAAACATGAAAAAAGAAACATTAATATATATTATATATATATATATATATATATATATATACACATACACACAGAGCCGATCCTCCCTATACGCAAGCTACGCAAGTTGCGTAGGGCCCCCGAACCACCAGTATATAAAATAAACATGACGATAATTTACCATAACATGAATATTTGTTTATAACATGCAAATATATGTGTGGTGTCTACTAAACATTGGCGGAGTCATGTGGAAATATTTTAATGATTATTTATATTTATTCAATAACTTGGACATCATGCAGTGCGGGAGATAGGCCTAACAGGCGTCTTGACATGGCTATGGCTGCAAAACGAAACTTCTGGAACAGATAAAAAGTGCCAAGAACGAAGAAAGTATGTATTTTTGAAATATTTTAATTTCTTATTTAGTCTTGACAAAGCAATAAATTCATAAGCAAGTCGTAAAGCAATAACTCCAATCCAGGTAAATGTAACTTTCGGTTTGTGTTGGTATAGGCCTACACATCAATAATCAAAACGTTCTTATGCGTGGTTCATAAAATAAACATCCATGTTCAGTACTACACGCTGTTGTGTGACTCAGGTACTTTAAAAACAATGCCCATTAATCTAAACTTAGTAGCAATTTGTAGCGGTTAAGGCCCGGGTATACTTTATTTCCCGCATTCCGCTCCGTCTCGCGCACAGTTGAGCGCGCAAGCCTTTCAAAGATACTCCTTTGCCCCTGAGCGCGCGAGCTTTTCAAAGATACCCGTGAGCGCGGAAAGACGCGTTCGGCGCATGTACACGCGCACCGTCCGTGGTCGTAAAAATTCGGCTGCACGCAGCCACTGTTCAGAGAGTCAAAGCTAGTCTACAGTCTAGTTAACGTTTCTTGCTTGCGCCGACTGAAAACACATGAGAAACACCGTGAGACAAGAGAGACTCGGACATTGCAGTACTTAACACTGAACGGTCCATGCATGTGGATTTGGATAAAACAGCTAATTGATGCCGTGCCTGAACGCCGTTTATCCCTTCACAGTGGCGTATAGCAGACGGGCACGCAGGGCTATTAAATTATTCTTCTTATTATCATGCTAATTTTATTATTAAATTAATATTGCAATTAATTTGCCCCGCGATATCATCAGCGGATCACATAACCGACACGCTGCGAGGATTAAAAAAAAATAAAATAAAAAAATTAGTTAGCTTACTACTCATTTAAAAAAACAATTTGTTTAACATGATATACTCGATTCACGAAAAATACAATTTTTTTCTCACTATGGGCCACAAGAGAAATATTAAGAAAATAAATTGGATTCATCTCTCATCGTCTCCATAGAATATGCGCCGTTCATGCAGCGACAGATGCCAAAAGCTCAGTCAGTTTTTACTTTCAGTTTCTGTAGTGAATAATTGACTGGCGTTTGAGACTTATTCACCCGCATAACTCTCACGCAAAGTTTGCACATTGTTTGTGTGATATCCACTGGCTCGCCTTCATGGTTTAAAATGGAAACATTTTCAATATTGCGACGTGGCATTTTTCTTTATCACCAGTTGCTCGCAAAATGATGGACACTGATTCACATATCGTCCGCGTCATTTCCCGTCATAATAAAATTAAGTTAATTATTAAATAAATGAGTAAATAAACAACAAGCAAACTTAAACTTGTTTGCTTTAAATTTGCTTTAAATTTCTGCGAATAATTTGCTGATGCAGGTACAAAACGTGTGTATATATATATTATATATTATATCATAAGTTAATAAACTAATGAATTCTATTTTTTAGTTACTATATTATTTTACAGAATCTTTGATAATAAATGAATACATTATTATCATTAAAAATTATATAAATATATTTTGTGTGTATATATTTGTGTATATATATTTATGTATTTGTAGTGACTGAGACAAATCAGACACACAATTATTTGTTATATTTAACAAATAATCTTTAAAACCCCTCAACCAACAACTAAACAAGACACCAAGGTGTGTGGGAAACCCCCAAAAGGCAGAACGGGCCTCTGGTTATGGCTCACATTGGAACAGGCCATAGTAAAGAAACACAAGACCCATAAAAAAGGACATCTTTCATTTCATTCATAGGAAACCTTCTATGAAGGAACATGCATATCTCCAGGACATTGTGTGTATGATTATTACTGTCTTGTATAGTGTCTTTGGTATTGTATAGCTACCATTTTATGCTTGCTTAACCGATCAGGCATAACATTATGACCACCTTCCTAATATTGTATTGGTCCCCCTTTTGCTGCCAAAACAGCCCTGACCCGTCGAGGCATGGACTCCACTAGACCCCTGAAGGTGTGCTGTGGTATCTGGCACCAAGATGTTAGCAGCAGATCCTTTAAGATATTTTTAATAAAATCCGATGGCTCAGTGAAGCCTCCATTGACAGCAAGATAATTAACACTTTCAAATGCCCAGAAAGCTACTAAAGACATATTTAAAACAGTTCTTGTGACTACAGTGGTTCAACCTTAATGTTATGAAGCGACGAGAATACTTTTTGTGCGGCACAAAAACAAAATAACGACTTTATTCAACAATATCTAGTGATGGGCGATTTCAAAACACTGCACTAGGCTAATTGATTCACAATTGAATAAATTCATTGCTTAATACTGATTCATCATTTCATTTAATTTTAATATTTAAATATGAAGAACTTTATTTTGAATGAAGTTCCAGACCACGTCAGTAAGAACTTTGTTCACTTCATTTTACCACGGATTTGGTTAGAAACAAGGCGCAATTCAATGTAGGATTTTCAGCAAGATTGAAACTAAAAGACGATGCTGTGCTGATTATATTGGATCCGACAGTAATGTCGCACCACACAATTGTGAGTAACTGTTTTTATTACGTGGTCACTATTGCTTTACTACGGAGCCTGGCACGTCACCTATAGGAGAAAAAAAAACAATCCGTGCCGACGGTTTTGCAATCCGTTCCCTCAGTTTATAAACCGTGCTCACGAATTCTTAAACTGTTCCCTCGGTTTAACAAATCGTGCCCACGGATTAATAAACCGTACCCACGAATTTCCAATCCGTGCGCTCAGATTTTGCAAACCGTACCCTCGGTTTTTAAATCCGTTCCCACAAATTCATAATCCATGCGCACGCTTTCGCAAATCCGTTCCCACGGGTTTTGAACCATAGTACATTGTAGTATACTGTATATATTATAGTATTTACATTGTTAATGAATGCTACAGCATACTGTAATATTAACTATAGTGAACTGATCAACTGTTATAAATACTGTAGTATACTTTAGTTTTTACTACAGTAAACTGTAGTGTATATTGTAGTATAATAGGCTATACCCTAAAGTTGTAGAAAACTTAGTACAATATTGGGTAAAGTAATTTGTTTATATTACTATAGTTGTTATATTATCACAGCAAGAATTACCACAATAAATTAATTCAAGTATTTTACTATAGTATGGTTCAAAAACACTATAGTATTTACTATAAATTACTATAGTATTTTTTCACCTGGGCCAGGTAACGAATCTTATTGTTTTATTGTGTATTAGCCTATTCATCAAATTATATTAACTGCAGTTGTTCTCTATCAACGGGTAGCGGAATACAACGATTTAATAAGAATTATGTGCATCAAAATCTTGTGTTTATTTGTGATAATCTTAGCACTTTATTATTATTGCCTAATAAACCTGGCATTGTGTATTATGACTTAATTTCCTTGTTCCTCTTTTCTTCTTCTAAATGCATGTAGCCTAAATGCAACAATAGGCTAATAATAATAATAATAATAATAATAACAACAACGATTATTATTATTTATTGTATTTATTTTTTAAATGTATTTATCAATTATATTAATTTATGACTATAAATGAGTGCACTTAAGACAGTATGTTTATCATAAAATAATTAATGAATGCTTTATTTTTTTTATTTTTTTTTTTTTTTAAAAAAACTTTTTATAGTTTTAGAAATGTTTGTGTACTATTCATTCTTAACATGAAGACTTGTTTTGGTGATTTTATTATACTAAGCTTTTTGCCCAAAATGGACTTTAAAAGATAAAAATAATGGAAATTCTCAAATGAATTCTGAATGGAAGTTCAGGAAATTCTCCATTTTGTAAAATAAAGTTTATTTATTTACTTACAATAGCCTATGCATCCCGCACCTAAATAGGTGTCCTGGTTGAATCTGCCGGCAAAGATTGGAGGCGGGGCCACAAATCCGTGAGTACAGTTTTTACAAACCCGTGGGAACGGATTGCGAAAGCGTGCGCACGGATTATGAATTTGTGGGAACGGATTTAAAAACCGAGGGTACGGTTTGCAAAATCTGAGCGCACGGATTGGAAATTCGTGGGTACGGTTTATTAATCCGTGGGCACGGTTTGTTAAACCGAGGGAACAGTTTAAGAATTCGTGAGCACGGTTTATAAACTGAGGGAACGGATTGCAAAACCGTCGGCACGGATTGTTTTTTTTTTTCCTCCTATAGGTGACGTGCCGGGCTCCGTACTTTACAGATCGCTTGATCTGTACTGAGTATTTATGTGTTTTTTAATTGTGATTAAATTATATACAGAAAGCGATCAAAGAATGCTCTCTTTATAATGACTGAAGCTGTCGATCACACAGCACGAGTTTATCTGGACTCTCGCCAAAACTCCCGTTATGAATCTCTAACTGTATTTACACCTTGTTTGCACTGTTAGTAATGATAGAAGCATTTGTGAGAAAGAAACCAAGTTCCAATGACACGATCACTGCCATCACACAATCAACAGGTTGTCTGTCATCGGCTACAATGCTCATCGCTGCAAGCGATAGTGATAAAAAAAAAAAAAAAAAAAAAAACGTAGTTCATGACCCCTTTAAAAGATATGCCAGGTTTTGCACAATTCAGAAAAACAAATAACCTATTTGAAAAAAAAAAAATAATAATAATATATATATATCTTAAAATACAGTAAATTAGAAGACAAAATGGAAATAAAATAATATATTTTTAATAACATAATGCAGAATAAAACCGATTAATGATTGTTTTCCCCTAATATGCCTTTTATTGTTCTAAATTTTATTGTTTTATTATGCTGTGTGTCTATTGTCAGTAGAATTCCTCTTACTGACTAACCTCTGTAGGTACAGCATTCAGTAACATAAGTCTCAGCTTCTGTGGTGTTGTGCTGGTGAAGTAGATGTCAAAGGATTTATTAGTGGCCACAATGGCGTGGAAGAGAGATACTCGCTTCTGACACGTGTAGCCGGCGCACCAGCCGTGGTCTTGTGGGCCTGGGACAAGATATTCACAGTAAGATACACAATGAAACCTTTTTTGCTTACATAAAATCCTGAACTATATTATGCATAAAATTGTAGGTGTTACAAGGGGAGTTAAGAATCATACCATTCACCAAATCCACATATTTGTCCCCCAGGATGGCTACAGGTGAAAGACGCCTGGTCTCTGTGTCTGCGTCCATACTTTCGATGACCAGCATCCTGTAGTTGAGCCCAAAGCACTTGTAGCTCTGCCAGGTGTTCATGTATGTACAGGTGTCTCTGATCACACCTGCACAGGCAAAACAGCCATGTCATATGTTAAAAGAGAGCTTTAATTAATTTTTTAGTTCTCTCTCTTAGATCACTGTTAATGATGCATAGCCCTCAGATGTACTGTACCTTTGTAAGGAGCGATTTGATTCACAGGTATTCGGCTGCCGTTGAGAGAGGTGAGCATGACTTTGGGGATGCGGTAATCGCCCAGTCCGTGTCTGGGATCCCCGTTCCACTCGTACTCAGACTGGGGCACCACTGCTCCCACTGCACCCAGGAAACTGCCATCCAGATCCTTCAACATCGTCTTCTTTTTAGCATCACAGTCCATGTCCACACAGTCTGCTGGGTTCACCTTGCTGAGAGCAACAAATCAATCAGTCACTTCATATTTTTGGTAATCCCAACATTGATGTTCTCTTAATCATACATTTTCATTGTCGTCTTCCTAATAATGTTTCATAAATTTCTTCCTTTTTTTTTTTTTAGGGGCTAATAGTTTATTAACAGTAGGGATGTGCACCACGACTAATTTCAATAACGTTTAAATAGAAATTTTGAAACCGACTCGTCAACTAGTCTAACAACCCCAGAAGAAGTCAAAAACAGTCAGTACTATATGAATATCCATTTGAAATAGCCTACTTAATCTACATGTATGAATCAAACACTCAAATCCCATACTGAATTCTGCTAAATAATAGGCTGTATACTGTATATGCGATGTGCTTGCCTTGCATTATGATCATTGTACATTAACGTTAGCCAATATTGACATATTTATTAATAGCCAGTGCAGGACCAATAAGTACAAACTCAATTGTCTATTAAAAACTATTGTTCTTTGTTACCACGGCCACTGCTTTTGCATCTGGTTTTGAGAACGCACTTCTTGTGTATAAAGTACTTGTACACAAACCTGGCAAAATTGGAAGAAAAGCTTGATGTGTTACAAGTTGCTGTGTAGGAATACACACGACGAGGAATAAAGATCAAAGAGTCAAACTTTACTAGGCAATCCAATGGAAGCTACAGGAACAGAGGTTTACACACAGCATTGACACATAAGACAACAATGGCGAGGAAGGTGACTGTTTATAAAGGGAGTGCTGATGAGGGATAATGACGGTGAGTGTCTTCAGGTGCGGGTGATGATGATGACGTGCAGGTGCAGGACAGAAGGGATGCTGGGAAACGTAGTGCTGGAACTGGTGACTGTGACATGTTGTGTATCAGCAACTATACATTATTTAAGGGTATTTTATTTAGTATATCGATATAGAAAATGAATGCATGCAAGGACTGAGTGAAAATTAAATGATTTTCTTTTCCTTTCCAGATGTACAATGTTTAAAGGATTAGTTTACTTTCAAATGAAAATTAGCCCAAGCTTTACTTACCCTCAAGCCATCCTAGGTGTATATGACTTTCTTCTTTCTGATAAACACTCTGAGATATTTTAATAAATATCCTGACGCATCCGAGCTTTATAATGGCAGTAAAAGGGACCCATGAGTATGAGCTGCTACTCCACACGGCTCCGGGGGGTTAATAAAGGCCTTCTGAAGCAAAGCGATGCGTTTGTGTAAAAAAAAAATCTCCATATTTAACAAGTTATGAAGTACAATATCCAGCTTCTGCCAGACTGCCTTCTGTATTCAATGTAAGAAGAAAGTCATATACACCTAGGATGGCTTGAGGGTGAGTAAAGCTTGGGCTAATTTTCATTTGAAAATGAACTAATCCTTTAATACAATTTTGTTGGCTAGTCTCGCACATCCCTAATAAACAGTGTTATCTTTGTGATTTGACATTGACTATAAGCTTTTGGTTTACCCCAGATCAGGCCGATGAATATATGCCAGAGCATCCTCTGTGCTGTTTATCTTGGCTATCCTCTCAACACTGATTGGATGTTGTAGATCCTCATTTCCCGGGTTGGTCATGAACATGTAATTTGTCTCTGTTGAGCACACATTCTTGAACCCAACGAAAGTTGTGTCTGGAAAGAAACACACAGTGTAAATAGATTTTCTTTTTTTCTTTTTTTTTTTTTTTTTTGTATTATGAAAGGTTTAAACTGAAGATTCATACACATTTTGAAGGAATGTGACTCACCATAGACAGTCATTAGACCAGCTATGGCATTGTAGCTCATTAATCCAGCGTGAGGCTTCTGTGGTGCATTATTGTGGTCAGATTCAAATGTCGGCCAGGAAATTCCAGACCTTCCACCTGTTCAACACAGAAAATGCAGTTAGAATCAGTACGGAAAATTGATCAAATATAGTGAATAAATTTATTCAGTTGTGCATAGATGATTCTTTAATATGTATTGTACCATTGGGGGGGCGTGGGGCCCTGTGGCTTTTGCTGAGCATAACATAGGTCATAGTTGTTGACAGACTGTCAAAACAGTTGAAGTTGGGGCTGCTGCCCACAATCAGAGCACCCTGTAGAGATGATTTTTGAAAAATGTAATTAAAAAATTAACAGGATAAGAATCATTCATTCTTTTAAGGCCAATTCACACTGCACTGACAGATGACGACCAACAGTGACAGTCACCAGATGACAGTATGTAATTTCTCAGATATTCCAAGACCCTACAAATGCAGAATCAACGTTCATTTGGCATAAACGAGAGCCGGCCAACACTGACAGGGGTAACACATTGACCCGACAAAACCTGACGAAGTGTCTGTTTGCTGTCTGTTGGCGAATTGTGACTTGGCTTTTAGTTTTGACCGAAAAGACATATAGTGTGTGTCCTCACCTGTACACTGACTATTTTGTCAGAGTATGTGTGGCTCTGTGAAGGAGGACCATAGATTAGAGACATGAAACCCATTCCATTATCAATCAGGCTCACGTTAGAAACTAACACGTTCATGGATACCTGGAATGGGATGGAGGAGAGGAAAACATTAATGCTCATCAGATCAGTACAGAGCATTTGTATAACTAGTAATTACTTGGCAATCACTTGGCTTTGCATTTACTGTAGGGTATTATAAGTAGGAAGTTTGCATATCATTTATCATACTTGAACATAAATGCCAAAATCAAAGCTCCTCCAGACAGTGAAGCCCTGGATTTGAGAGCATCCAGCAAGTCCATCTTTATTCATGTAGAGTCCGTACAGACCGCCATGTGCCTCATTCTGACTCCACTGAGCCACTGAATTTGGAGATCCTTTTGACATATTGTTAGAATACATGAATAAATTAGTCATTTTTTTACATAAATATTAGGGATGCACAGTATATCAATACCATATCAGTTATCAGCCTAAATTGGGGATTTTTTTTAATTTATCAGGATTGATCAACACACACACATATGTTATATACACCGATCAGGCATAACATTATGACCACTGACAGGTTGAAGTGAATAACACTGATTATCTCTTCATCACGGCACCTGTTAGTGGGGGATATATTAGGCTTAAACCAAAGGCTTAAACATTTAGAAAAATATTGATAAAATATCATATGTTTACGTCACATTTCTGAGCACTTCTATTAATTTTCCACAAAATTATGTGATGATAGCGATCTGAGGAGGTTTGAGCGAGCGATCTCTCCCATCTCAAAACAGTATACTGTTATTCTTTCAGCCAGAGCAACAGAGGGAGCTCATGAGAAGAAAACAGGAGTTATGAGTTAAACGAGTTAACCGGAGTGTGTGACAGATATGCGGATGCATTAGTCCGGTATCAACAAAGGCAAAGGAAAGAGACAGATAAAACATTAAACGAAAATAATACACGATTATAATCATAATTGTCTACATTCCTCAAGCAGTTTCTGGTATTTTCCATAAACGTGTGTATTTATTATCACAATGATCAGCATAAGTAGCCTTTAGCATCACATATATAGTAGGCTATAGTATATTTAGTATATTTCTGCCTCACAGCTCAAAATGCAGCAGCTAGACTTCTTACTAGAACCAGAAAGTATGACCATATTAGCCCGGTTCTGTCAACACTGCATTGGCTCCCTATTAAACATTGTATAGATTTCAAAATCTTGCTAATTACTTACAAAGCACTAAATGGTTTAGCTCCCCAGTACTTGAGCAAGCATTAAACGCATTACAGTCCTACATGTCTATTGCGATCTCAGAATTCTGGCCAGTTGATAATACCTAGAATATCAAAATCAACCGCAGGCAGTAGATCCTTCTCCTATTTGGCACCTAAACTTTGGAACAGTCTTGCTAGCATTGTTTGGGAAGCAGACACACTTTGTCAGTTTAAATATAGACTAAAAACGCATCTCTTTAACCTGGCATACACATAACACATTATTAATTTATATTTTCACATCCGTTAAAGGATTGTTAGGCTGCATAAATTAGGTCAGCCGGAACCGGGAACACTTCCTATATCACCTGAAGTACTCGTTACATCAGAAGAAAATTGGCGCCTACGCTAATATTAGTCTCTCTGTTTATCCCGAGGTCTACTGTAGTCAGTCGGATCGGGGTCGTATCCAGATCAGATGGAGGACCTGCGTCTAGACAAGACCACAATGCATCCCTGAAGTGTCAAAAGAGATTGTGTCAATTAGACCATCCCCTGTGAAGGCCTCATTGACACGACAGCCAGTGGCACAGATCCCCAACCAACCGTTTCCATACCGGCGTGATGAAACTAGATGGAACCGGATTAAATATTTTGACTGTTGCGATCCCAATATGACTTATGACCTGTAACGCTGCCTGAATCTTAATCATGCACTGTTCGTTGTTGGCCCGTGTGGTCCGATCCAACAGACGAGCTACTGTAGCTCAAATTGCTCAAGAAGTTAATGCTGGTTTTGATAGAAAGGTGTCAGAATACACAGTGTATCACAGTTTGTTGCGTATGGGGCTGCATAGCCTCAGACCAGTCAGGGTGCCCATGCTGACCCCTGTCCACTGCCAAAAGCGCCAACAGTGGGCATGTGAGCATCTGAACTGGACCACAGAGCAATGGAAGAAGGTGGCCTGGTCTGATGAATCAAAAAACCTTGGGTCCTGCCATCCATGTGGATGTTACTTTGACACGTATCACCTACCTAAGCATTGTTGCAGACCATGTACACGTTTTCATGGAAACTGTATTCCCTGGTGGCTGTGGCCTCTTTCAGCAGGATAATGCAAAAATGGTTCAGGAATGGTTTGAGGAACACAACAATGAGTTTGAGGTGTTGACTTTGCCTTCAATTTCCCCAGATCTCAATCCAATCGAGCGTCTGTGGGATGTGCTGATCAAACAAGTCTGATCCACGGAGGTCCCACCTCGCAACTTACAGGACTTAAAGGATCTGATGCTAACATCTTGGTGCCAGATACCACAGCACACCTTCAGGGGTCAAATGGAGTCCATGCCTCGATGGGTCAGGGTTGTTTTGGCAGCAAAAGGGGGAACAACACAATATTAGGAAGGTGGTCATAATGTTATGCCTGATCGGTATATATATATATATACACACACACATTAGGGGCGTTTCCTCTGAGGAGGCAAGGGAGGCAGTGCCTCTTCAAAAAAAAAAATAGGATGAGAAAATAATCCATATTACAAAAATAAAACAACGCAAATATTACAAAATGTGACAATATAAAGCGTACAAGTCACTTGTTTTTCTAAAGGAACACTGTCCAACAGTGACACCCGCAGGTAAAGATACAGCGGGAGTCCCTGCCTCTCATGCCTCCCTTGAGCTCATAGAATGAACAGAGCTCCTTAAGCATGTGGTGGGTTTTGTGGGGGGTAATAGAGAATGAATGGGGGAAAGTCACGTGAGAGGAGGCAATGCCTCCAACCCGCTATGTGTTACAATACAGACAGGTCGGAGACAGAAGATCACAGGTAAGGCTGTTTACTGACACAAGCAGAGTGATATGGGAACACAGGTGAGTCAAACAGAAGTTGTTAAGGTGAATGATGAATGAAGGAATGGTGATACTGTCCTTTGTGTTTTGCAGAGTGAAGATCCAAGTGGCAGCCGTAGAGTTGAGACGTTGGAGGAGGAGGATGACCGACCACACACACACACACACACACACACACACACACACACACACACACACACACACACACACACACACACACACACACACACACACACACACACACACACACACACAGGAGGTATCTTGGAGACGCTGGAGACAGGTAAGTATAACACTGGAAGTTCTTGAGGTAAGCATGGAGGTAAGTCCTTAATGCGAACGAGACCGGACGGTGACTGTGTGTGTGTGAGTGTCTTTTATGTGCCAGTTGATTGGAGTGCTGATGAGGTGCAGGTGTGTGTGATCAGTACTCTGGTGAGGGAGTGCGTTGTGATTGGATGGTGCTGGAGCCTGGCGTGTCTGTGACACTATGATCGATTATGATTGGTTATTTGCCTGTCTGTTTGTATCCTAGGTTACTGATTAATTAGTGTCTTCAGTTCAGGTGTTTCTTGTTAATTAGTCTTGTTAACTCCTCTGTTTGGTGTGTATTTAAGCCCTTAGTTTCAGTCCATTCTTTGTCTAGCTTTGTTTAATGTTACGTGGTGTTTTTTTTTTTTTTTTGTAGTTTATTTTCCTGGTTATTTCCCCTGTTCCTTGTTCAGATTACTCCATTAAAGATTCCTGAAGATATCTCCTTTGTCGTGCAATTAAATACTACAACCCACCGTGACAACTTGATGAGACGGACTTGGTTTTAATAAATAGAACATTAATTACATTGTTAATGTAAAAATACAGAATAGAATTGTATTTGGTTCCTTTTTTTTTCTTTTTTGATGTAATGTAAAGTAATGTTCATTTAACGAGGAAAATGTGACAATGTTAAAAGTAACGGTCATGAATTTACATTTGATTTATAAAAAATTCAAAATAATAAATAAACTGAGGTCATTGTTTGCCTCTTCATTTCAGAACACCACTGCACACCACTGATATATATATATATATATATATATATATATATGTATATAATAACTATTATTTGTGCATGTTCATTTGCCCTATTTTACATGTGATGGATATTTGCCACTCTCTTAACACTCACATAAAGTTAGTCTTAAAAAAGAATAATTTAATAACTTTGTAAAATGTAATCTTTAGCAAATCTCAATATTAATAAATTTCTCTTACTGTACATTATAATATTGCGATGCCTAAATTAACTTGTATCAATTAGGGTTAGGGGTAGGTTTTTTTATTTATTTAAATTAAACTTATCTTGTGGTTTTATTTTTGAAAATAATTATTGGCTTCTATACCTGGGCATGGTTCACCATCAATTCGGAATCCCACTCGTTCATAGCCAGCAACAATATTCCCTTGAAGAACTGCATTGGTTGCTTCACTCACCTACAACATCAGCAGTAATATATCAGCACTAATCTATTCAGCCAGTAATACCATGGATTTTCTTTTGTCATGTACCATGGTAATATCATGTTTATTGAACATGTACCAAAGCATTCTTGCACTGTGGAGTGCCATCATGATTAAGATACCATGGTAAATTAATATGGTAATCATTCATGTTATAGAACAGTACCAAAGGATCACCATCCGATCACAGTATGTTACTTTAAGGATTACCTCAATGGCTGCATTCCATTCAAAGTTGAATTCCTCTGCTCTGCTTTTGTACGATCCAGGCCACAGTGTCAGGGTAACCAAGTTCCTCCGGATGACATTACTGTCACCCCAGACTCTGATTCCTTGGAGATTTTAATAAAAATTGCTTAATTTAAAAGTGCCAAATCGTATTACCCAACTCCATAGTAATTACATTTTTAATAGTATTTTCCTTTTATGCTAACAGTGAAGCTGCCATTGAATCTGCACCTTCTCCAACAGTGTGATGGATCACATTGTCATCGATACTCAGTCCGTCTGTTCCGAAAACACCAATAGCAGGAGCAAAGCCGTCGTGAAAAGCACATCCCTTGATGTAAGACTCACCAGACACCTAAAATTTGGTGACAGTAAGTAGTTGAGGGGAACAAATGTGAATGTGATGATCAGGAATGGACAAGACTTTCTCTCACCCCTCCCAGGTTATAAAACACCAGAGAGTAACGTGGGTCAGACACGTCATTCCATCCCTCCTGCCCGGTGTGGTAGAACTGAACATTTCTGATCTGGGCTTTTCCTGTGATGCAAGAATCATCAGCTTTAGTGAGTTTTTATTACTTACACTGTCCTGGGTCTGTTTAGCAAGTGATATGTGCAAAACTGCAAATACAAAAATATTATTTTGACATGAACTTCGAATGTGATTGCTTGCTTAAAATTTAAAATAAAAAACATTATTTTTTTCTGCTTTCTTTCATATTTCAGGTGAATGAGCCTATTTATGAATCATTCATGAATCCATTTGTACATAAAATGTCCTATTTAACTGAATGCAGTACTTGTTAGAATGGTTTTGTGTGTGATTGTTCCTGATTGTGTTTCATGAATGAGGCCCAATGTGAGTATTTTATAAAGATTATACCTCTGTAAACCATCCCTCCACTGAAGCTCCCCACCAGCACTCTGGCTCCATAAGACTGTGTGTACATTTCTGGATACTCCTGACCAATGATCTCGATGTTTCTGGTCAATAAAGCCACATTGCCTGCAAGCTGATAACTTCTTGAAGTACCTGGCACACTGTAGCTCTCCCCTACATGACCAAATACATTTAATATTAATTGCAATTATTTCTTTGAAGAAATTAATACTTTTATTCAGCAAGCATGCATTAAAGGCATTTATAATGTTACAAAAGTTTCCTTTACTTATTTCAATATAAAAAAAAAAAAAAATGTATCATGGTTTCCTCAAAAATATTAAGCAGCACAACTGTTTTCAACACTGATAATAATAAGAAATGTTTCTTGAGCACCATATCAGCATATTAGAATGATTTCTCAAGGATAATGTGACACTGAAGACTGGAGTAATGATGCTGAAAATTCAGCTTTGCCATCACAGCCATAAATTACATTTGAAAATATATTAAATTTACAACACAGTTATTTTAAATTGTAAAAATATTTCACAATATAACTGCTTTTCTCTGTTTTTATCAAATAAATGCAGCCTTGGTGAGCATGAGAGACTTCTTTCAAAAACACACACACACACACACACACAAAAAAAGACCAACCACAAACTTTAGAATTTTTAAAACGTATTAGCGTAATATATTTAATATTATTATTAATGGTACATACATATACAGTGGGGAAAATAATTATTTGATCCCCTGCTGATTTTGTTAGTTTGCCCACTTATAAAGAAATGAGGGGTCTATAATTTTTATGGTAGGTTTATTTTAATGGATAGAGACAGAATATCAAACAAAAAATCCAGTGAAACAATTTCAGTGAGTGAAGTAAGTATTTGATCCCCAAGCAAAACATGACTTAGTACTTGGTGGAGAAACCCTTGTTGGCAAGCACAGAGGTAAGACGTTTCTTGTAGTTGGTCACCAGGTTTGCACACATCTCAGGAGGGATTTTGGTCCGCTCCTCTTTACAGATCCTCTCTAAATCCTTAAGGTTTCTTGGCTGTCGCTTGGTAACTCGAAGTTTCAGCTCCCTCCACAGATTTTCTTTAGGATTAAGGTCTGGAGACTGGCTAGGCCACTCCATGACCTTAATGTGCTTCAAAGGAGCCACTCCTTTGTTGCCTTGGCGGAATGTTTTGGGTCATTGTCATGCTGGAAGACCCATCCACGACCAATCTTCAGTGTTCTGGCTGAAGGAAGGAGGTTCTCGTCCAAGATTTTACGGTGCATGGCCCCGTTCATCGCCCCCTCAATGTGGTGAAGTCGTCCTGTACCCTTAGCAGAGAAACAGCCCCAAAGCATAATGTTTCCACCTCCATGCTTGACTGTGGGGATGGTGTTCTTGGGGTCATAGTCAGCATTTCTCTCCCTCCAAACACGGCGAGTTGAGTTGATGCCAAAGATTTTGGTCTCATCTGACCACAGCACTTTCTCCCAAGCCTTCTCTGAATCATTTAGATGTTCATTGGCAAACTTCAGACGGGCCTGTACATGTGCCTTTTTAAGCAGGGGGACCTTGCAGGCACTGCAGGATTTCAATCCATTGCGGCATAGTATGTTACCAATGGTTTTCTTGGTGAATGTGGTCCCAACTGCCATGAGATCATTTACAAGCTCCTCCCGTGTAGTTCTGGGCTGATCCCTCACCTTTCTCATCATCATCTTTACCCCATGAGGCGGGATCTTGCATGGAGCTCCAGACCGAGGGCTATTGATGGTTATTTTGTATTTCTTCCATTTCCGAATAATCGCACCAACAGTTGTCTCCTTCTCACCACGCTTCTTGCTGATGGTCTTGTAGCCTATTCCAGCCTTGTGCAGGTCTTCATTCTTGTCCCTGATGTCCTTTGACAGCTCTTTGGTCTTGCCCATGGTGGTGGAGAGGTTTGAATGGAAGATAAAGATTCTTTGGACAGGTGTCTTTTATACACATAACGAGCTGACATTAGGAGTACTTTCTTAAAGTGACGGGACTAATCTGCGTTCGACATAGGCACATAAACAATCTGTAGGAGGCAGGATTCTTGCTGGTTGGTAGGGGATCAAATACTTATTTCACTTGATCAAATGCTAATCAATTTATAACCTTTATATAATGTGTTTTTTTTTTTTTTTCTGGATTTTTTGGTTGATATTCTGTCTCTATCCATTAAAATCAACCTACCATAAAAATTATAGACTCCTTGTTTCTTTGTAAGTGGGCAAACTTACAAAATCAGCAGGGGATCAAATAATTATTTTCCCCAATGTAAACCTGGTTCTTTCAGTCACTCATCACTAGGTCTTGCATATCTGTAACAGCCGCATTTCTGAGCCTTTTGAATCTTGTTTCTCCCGTGTCTTGGATTTTGTTTTTGTTTTTTACATCTCTCACTTTTCCTGTTTTTGCCTGTGCCCTGGACTTTATCCTTGTTTGTTTGGACTGTTTACCTGTGTTTTGACTTTTTTCCTGGCCTTTTGGATTACGGTTGTGGATTACCCTTCTAATAAATACTGCATGCGGATCCTCAACCTTCAAGTCTCAGAGCAGTTCATTACAATTAAAAAAAGTTCAAACATTCGCTGATACTCCAGAAGGAAACACGATGCATTAAGAGCCGGGGGGTGAAAACTTTTGAACAGGATGAAGATGTCAATGTTTTTCTTATTTTTATTTTTTCTTCATTTAGTACTGCCCTTCGGAAGCAACAGAAGATACCTGCATGTTTGTAATGCAAATTAAGAACAATTTACCTTGATATTGCTCTTAATGCATCGTGTTTCCTTCTGGAGCATCAGTGAATGTTTAAAACTTTTTTAATTGTGTTTGAGTCCCTCGGTTGTCCTCAGTGTAAAAAGATGGATCTCAAAATCATAGTCACTGCTGGAAAGGGTTAAAATATGGAAAAGATGCTGAAAAATTTGTGCGAGAAACCGAACAGATTGTTTCATGTCTTAGGACATCAATGTGTTGTCACGAGCCGCAGGGTTTAATTTGGATTTGTCTGTGCATGTTTTTTTGACTCTTATAGATGGAGTTCCCATTGACAAGCATTATACGACTGACAGACCACAACGGTTGGAGTTAAAAATCATCATTTGTGTTCTACTGAAGAAACAAAGTCACCTACATCTTGGATGCCCTGGGGGTAAGCAGATAAACATCAAATTTTCATTTTTGGGTGAACTATCCCTTTAAGCTTACGAATTTTTCTTACAAAATATTTTTTTAACAGCTTATCAATACTGCACATTGCCTGTTATTGCTATAATTGATCTAGGGCACTAACCGATGTGTGTGTATGATAAAGGCTGGTCCAGAGTCAGTGTGCGGTTATAATCTGAGATTGCAGTGATGGTGCGGATTTCTGTCTGCCAAGGGTCATAGCTGGTGGTGGACAGCAGGATCTTCTCCCCAACCTGGAGGTAATCAAAGAGTGTTTTATTCAAACAAAGAGAATAACGGTTCAGAGCAAAAATGCAGCTTGGAATCTAAATGGCATCACCAAATCACACAAGGAGGTTCAATAGTTCTCTTTAAACTGTTTTTTTTTTTTTTTAAAGCTTCTGACCTTCCAGTCCACAGATTCCTGTAGAAAGAGAGTGCTGTTTCCTGCTTTGGATGTGCTAGCCAGTTTAGTGTGATACACGTTGTGTGGCATACCATAAAGATCAAGAGATCCAAACACACCTGGAAGAAAATGTTTCCACTCAAATCAACATTTTATTGGCAAACATTTGAGAGGAACATCTCTGATGCAGATATGTTCAATAAAGAGACTTCTTTGTTTTTATTCATGATGATTTACCCAGCACTTTGGACCCTTGGTTTGGTCCCGATGGTAATAGCCAGTCTGGTGTGGAATGGCTTCCTCTCAGTATGATCTGTAGTTGACCTCTGAAGGGTTCATCAGGCCACCCAGCAATCAAACGTCCACCCTGATTGAGTGAACATGTACAGATTAAATTGGTGTCTTTAATACAGACAGAAGTAAATGATATTAGTCTGGTTCTGTTTTGGTGTAATAATCCTAAGATGTCTATCAGTAAGATGCAATTTGAATGTAGTTTATGTGCTTACTTGAATGGAGATGTGTGTGGCATTTAGAACAATGTTATTATATTGAGAAGCACTGCTGGAGGAGGTGCCATTGTTTGTGTCTGGAATCTCCAGAACTCCTTCTATTTTCAGCCTGTTCAGGGAGGGGACTACAACATCCACAACCATCCAAATGCCTTTGAGGTAGAATGGGATAGTATACCATATTGATAAATAGATTTTTCTTTCTGTCTTTGCTTGTGATTTGTCATATTAGAGATGCTTACCAGCTGGAATGACCACATCAGAGCCTTCTTGTGGCACTTTGAAGTTGTTCTCTGAGCTTGACTGCCAAAATGATGTATTTGACCAGAGACTAAATCCAACATGATATGTTTTATTAGCAAAGTCAATCGATACAATAGATAATAATAATAATAATAATAATAATAATAATAGATAATTATAGTTATAGTTATTGTTATTATTTTTATTATAGAAGAGTGATTATTATTATATGAAAAAAATGCTTAGCATGTGAGTGCTAACATACACATAGATGAAGTTTGCAGGTCTGCGGCCAATTGTGTTGGTTGGAGTGACTACAGGACCAGGTGGAGGGATAGGTTGAATACATTTGGGATAGTAACACTGATACACTCTGAAGTACAACCATCTGTCTACAGTTGAGCGATCCACACTGTTCCTCCTCCTCCGGCTAGTCACATGATCTCTTCCAGACACTATAGACACAAAACTCAAAACTCAAAATCTTTCATTCTTATCACAGTACTGAGCAGCTTACACCATAATACTTAAATATGTCCTCTTTAAATACAAAGATAGCACAGATGTCGTGGGTGAAAAGACAAAGTAGTTTTACCCATGTAATAGAGGCTTCTGGATGACTGGTTGAAGTACCAGTCCCCATTTACATTTGCAGCAGGGTTCAGGGGCTGAGAGGAACCATTCCTGTCATCTATAATGCGGAAGCTGTCAGGTGTCTGAATCAGGTTGTGATTCATGATTATATAATTTTCTGGCTGTCATGGAGAAAGAGAGGGAAAAAATTACTTGCTAAATAACAACCTTAATTGGATGGAACATAATTAAAAGTTTTATTGTCCAAGGGCTGTCATGCTATGGGAAAAAAAAAAAAAAAACCCAACTTAAAACCAAGTGGCAACCTCCCCCAGTTTCTCTTGAAGCCAATATGGAAGTGACTTAAACTGCAATTCATTGACTGGCCGCTAGGGACAGGCTCCAAAAGAGAGCAGAATCTCATTGAGTCCCATGTTAAAATGGCCAACTTTACAGCAGAAAAAAACATGTTTACAGCCTGGATCAAATTGTGGTTTTGGTCTATACAGCTAATTTTGCCCTTCATGACAACTCTGAGGAGGGTGAATTTTTTTTATAACTCATCCATTTAAATATTATTAAATATTAAGCCTTAAAGTTCTGCATAATTAAGGGCGTGGTCACTTAAGTGACAGGTTTGCTGCTGCTGTCTGTGAGCAGTCACTTTACCTCAGCTAATTCCAGCCGCTGAATTTGGCATCTCTGCCGTGTTTGTGCTTTTTTTTGTGATTTTTCTTTTTACAATTATAAAGTAAAAATATATACAATTATAAAATAATATGGCTTGCTGCGTTAATGGTCGAGACTCCAGATAGATGTGCGTCTGTGTAGATGTGCACGCATTCGTAAGATAAACAGAACACACACTGTTGGCTCATCTTGGCACTGGCTAAAAGTTTTGCTCCTGAGATTTACTACAGTGATAATAGCAGGAGGATATAAAACTCAGACAGCACTGCTTGGATATTATAACTAAAACTGCCGCACTATTTTGAAAAATTATACTTTGGACGCGGGCTCATTTGTTTGTTAGATACAATCATATACAGTTTTACAACATAATCGCTGCTCAGATTGCATAATTTCTTGAAGAACGATGATGGAGAGCGGATCATTCAGAAGAAATGTGATGCAAACAATGGATAATATATCAATATTTCATGGATTTAACGCTTTTGTGGACAAAAAGTACTGTTTTTTGTTTTTCAATGGACACTCATGGACATTTTACCCAAGTGCCACGGATTGGATTTATCTCGCAATCGCTATTTCATTATAAAGGTATGAAGTCCGGTTTGATTTTTCATGTTGTTATTTGCACACCTGACACAAATTACCAGACTGTCCTCCAAAAAAAACATGACCATATAGGTCCATGTAGTAGACTATATAGGACCATATAGTTTTTCAAGCACCTTATTACGACCTATATTTATGTTTTAAAGTCATGCGCCCTCTAGCGGGCGTAAAAATAATGACAGTGTTGTGTTACGTCTGTCATCATGAAATGACATATGACTGTCGTTACCAATCAAAATGTGTGTTCATTTAAATGCAATGTGTGGACTTTTTACAACATTTGTCCTATTTCCATTTAGCAAAACTAATTTTTTTATTAACGACTACAACCACCCCACCCCTAAACCTACCCTTAGTGATTTATAGTGCATATACACTTTATGAGCACATGCGTTCCCTGGGATCGAACCCACAATCGCATGATCACATGATTGCATACTGTTATATATTGCAATGCTCTGTCAATTGGCAGAGCATATATATATTTTTATAATATATAAAAACATTATATAAAAAGCATTATAAAAATATTTATATTTTTATAATGCTATATATATATATATATATATAGCATTATAAAAATATAAAACAATATGTTTTTAACATGCTTTTCTGACACAATATTTTTTGTGAAAAATGTTTTATTAATAGTGGGTAGATGTAACATGTATGTTCTGTTTAGTTTCATTGTGTTTTGGTTCTGTTTTTCCTGTTCCTGTTTGCCTGTGTTCTCTGTCATTGTAAGTTGACTATGTGTGCGTCTCAATCAGCTCCTTAGCTTCCTAGGTCATGAATCAGTATATCGTGTATATGAATTCGGACACTGGTAAGGACAGTAAGGACCCTGGCTCACTACATATTGGGACACTGATGACTCTATTTCTGGTGACATGACAATGTCCTCATTGTACAATATCTCTACTGGTATTTATGAACAACAGCAGAACGTTCATCTTTCAGACATTATTTGTTCATTTAAAATAGATTATGATAAATACTTTGCTTGTTACGTGTACATACAACATTTTAGCTGTAAATAAATTATAAATGTTAGCTAGATTATGTTCATTACCTGTCTAGCAATGTGCGTTTATGCTGAAATATAATTAAATAATGGTTTGTTTTTTAAAAACATCTATCGCGTGACATTATGTGTAATGAGTTGGTTCATGAGTTGGTTGATTTATGTTTTGCGCTTAAGAACTTCCGTGAGCATCGATGCTCCCTGGTTTTTATGCCGCATTGTGGGACTTTTTAGGGAGCAAACTCCCGGATCAGTGCACTGACTACTAGGGAGCTGATTGAGATGTAACCCTAAGTTCCTAATGTGTGCCAGTTTGTTCCCTTTGTTATTGATTACGTTCACCTGTTGTTCATTTAGTTTCCTCATTACCACTCCTTGTGTGTTTAAGCTCTTAGTTGTCCTCAGTGTTTTGTCTTGCGTTAACGTGGTATGTTTGGTTAGTGTTTCTCATTCCTGTTCCTGTATTCTCCTGTCAGTTTATTAAAGACTATATATTGTGTACTCTGTCACGTAGTTCACTATTAGCTAATCAGTAACTACTATTTTTTTATACCTCCCAGAGAACTACTAAGAACTACTATTAACAAGTTCATAATTAACATGAATGATGCATAATATATAATCAATTCTAAAGTAAAGGTCATGGTAACCCACTAGTAATGACTGAAGTATTACCAAATCCTTCAGAAGGAATTACTAATTATTTGGATCAGTATTCTAAAGTGAGAAACATGATAACTCTCTAGTAACTACTGAAGTCATTGTAAACTTTTGAGGTTTTTGTACATTTTTGTAGAGTTTTGTACAGTAATCCCTTCTGATGTATTTGGTAACACCTAAGTAATTACTAGTGGGTTACCATGATCTTCACTTTAGAATACTGATCCAAATAAGTAATAGTTCCTTTAGAATTATGTAGTAACTCTTGAGTAATTACTATCCAATACTTTACAAAAACCTCAAAAGTTTACAATGACTTCAGAAGTTACTAGAGAGTTATCACGTTTCTCACTTTAGAATACTGATCCAAAATAATTAACAATTCCTTCTGAAGGATTTGGTAATACTTCAGTCATTACTAGTGAGTTACCATGACCTTCACTTTAGAATTAATTATGCATTAATCACATTAATTATGAACCTGTATATAGTAGTTCTTATAGTTCTCTGGGAGGTATGAAAAACAGTAGTTACTGATTAGCTAATAGTGAACTACCACATTCAACTGAGCACTATTACTTGCTAATTCATTAATCAGAGTTGCTTGTTAGTTAATAGTAGTTACTAGAATGTTAATAGTGCATTACTCATTTGTTCCTGTGTAGTTATTTATTAATGAAGGATCAGTATTCTAAAGTGTTACCTAGCATCTGTCACAACCAACAATATGGACCCAGCATTTTCTCGGCTCATGAGTCTTCATCAAGAGGGAAGAGCCATTGAGGATTATGTTAAGGATTTTTCTGTTGCATGGATCATGTACCCTGGGACGAGAGTCACGAGACTTTTTTTAAAATGGTGCTTTCAATGTGGATTGGATGATGAACTCGCTGAACTCATGCCCTCGGTTGAGCACCCCTGTACGCTATGCCAGCAAATAGACTTTATTTTGTTTCTTTGTGGATCAAGTTTCACGGTGAGTGAGGCTGAGGCATATGCCAAGACTGAGTCTCTTCATGTCATGTCTGCCATGCCAGAGTTTGTTCACGCCACGCCAGGGCCTGTTCATGCCATGCCTGCCACGCCAGGGCGTATTCATGCCATGCCTGTCACATCAGAGACTGTTCACAACATGGCTGCCTCTCCAGAGCCGGTTCACAACATGGCTGCCATAGAGTCCCCGATCAAAATGGCTTCTCTGCCTGTGTCTTCTGACAAGATGGCCGCTCCACCTGTGTCTTCAGACAAGATGGCCGCTCCGCCTGTGTCTTCAGACAAGATGGCTGCTCCGCCTGTGTCTTCAGACAAGATGGCGCTCCACCTGTGTCTTCAGACAAGATGGCCGCTCCGCCTGTGTCTTCAGACAAGATGGCCGCTCCGCCGGTGTCTTTAGACAAGATGGCGCTCCGCCTGTGTCTTCGGACAAGATGGCTGCCACGCCTGAACCTCCTGCTGACATGGCCGCTACACCAGAGTTTCTTCATGTCTTGCCTGCTTAGTCAGAGACTGTTCATGCCATGCCTGCCTAGCCAGAAGCTGTTCACATCATGCCGGCCAAGTCTGAGCCCGTTCACGTTATGCCTGCCACGCCTGAGTCTCTTCACAAGATGGCTGCCATGCCTGAGTCTCTAGAGTGTGCAGCACTTACAATTGTAGCCACAACTATCCTGTGTGTATGGGCCACACACGCTTCCATGCCAGAGCCTCACCACATCATGAATGTTATGTCAGAGTCAAGTCACACCAAGAATGTCATGCCAGAGTCAAGTCACGCCAAGAATGTTATGCCAGAGTCAAGTCATGCCATGACCACTCATGTTTCCCCTGAAGATTTTTGGGGGGGAACTATGGGTACCAAGCTCCAGCGGATGCCCACCACTGCTCCATGGTCTAGTCCTGCCAATGCTCCACAGCCTGCCACTGCACCACAACCCATGTCTGTCACTGCACCATGATCCAGGTCCACCACTGCTTCATGGCCCAGGTTCACCAGTGCACTAGGACCCTCTGTTTCGCGGCCCAAGTCCACCAGTACACCAGGACCCTCTGCTCCATGGACTAGGTCCACCCATGCTCCAAGGTCCAAGTGTGCCCATTCTCCACGCAACAGGTCCGCCCACGCTCCAAGGTCCAAGTCTGTCCATGCTCCACGGACCAGGTCTGCCAATGCTCCACGTTCCAAGTCTGCCTATGCTCCATGGACCAGGTCCACCCATGCTTCAAGGTCCGAATCTGCCCACGCTCCACGGACCAGGTCCGCCCATGCTTCACGACCCTGATCCGCCCATGCTTCAAGGTCCAAGTCCGCCCATGCTCCACGGCCCAGGTCCGCCCATGCTCCACGGCTCATGTCCGCCCATGCTCCAAGTTACAAGTCTGCCTATGCTCCATGGACCAGGTCCACCCATGCTTCAAGGTCCAAGTCTGCCCATGCTCCATGGACCAGGTCCGCACATGCTTCATGACCCTGATCCGCCCATGCTTCAAGGTCCAGGTCCGCCCACGCTCCACGGACCTGGTCCACCTCTGCTCCATGACCCAGGCCAGCCATTGCCATGCCGTGGTCCAGGTCCTGTCCCCCTGCACGGGCCTGGCCCTCCATCCCTCCCTCAAGACCACCGCCGCTCCACAGCCCTCCGGGACTATGTCTTATTTTGGTTAATGTTGGGCGTCGGGAGCCGCCCTTAGAGGGGGGGATCTGTAATGTCTTGTTTTGGGTGTTATGGTTCATGTTCTTGTTCTCATGTTCATGTTTCATGTCTTTTATTTTGTAGTTTGATTAATGTTGCTTGTTTGTGTCATGCTTCCCCAGCTCCTCTTGTGATCCCTTAGTCAATGTGTCATGTGCTGATTGGTTGTTTATGGTCATGTGTTTTCTCAGTTCTTTTCTGTCATTGGTTCCCTTGTTCCTTGTGTCACTTGCCCATTGGTTGTCTTAGTCATGAGTTCACTAAGTTCATGTATTTAAGCCTCTTGTTCTCCATGTTACTTTGTCATGTATTGATAATGTAACCCTGCTGTTGGTGAGTGTTTTTGTCAAGCCTGCTCATTGTCATGTTCAAGTCTGCTCATGTTCAAGTCTGCTCATGATCAAGTCTGCTTATGTACAAGTCTAATGGTTGCTTTTTTTGTTTGCGCACTTTGATTCAATAAACTGCACATGGGTTCATCAACTCGCCTTCAGAGGACTAAATCGTTACAATGACAAGAGCTGCTTAAAAATTATATAAGAAAATTTCCCTTTTGGGTTCCACCACAGATACTATAAATAACAGCAAATGGGTTTGCAATTATTTAAGGGTAAGAAAATGTTAACAAAATTTTCAACTTTTCATTTGAATGCACATTGGATTATTTAATAATGTGTAGTGTGCATACTTTACCTGAAAACCGTAGACCACGCCTGTGTATGAGATGTTGGTGATTTGGGAAGCACCATTAAAATACCAGTTATAGGTTTGGCCTGTGGGCAGCATTGCCATCCAGCCAAATGTGTGGGTTACAAGTTTATCAAGGAAAGGAAGTACGCATGACCCTAAAGAGAGGTATGACATTGAGTTACTGTGCCAAGCAAGATGTTTTGTAAACATCACAGCTCACTTCAACCCACAAAATACAGAATGTTCCCCCAATGGTAGTGTATGGAATCTTTAGTTATTTTTTTTAATTAATTCATTCTCTTTTTTTTTTTTTTTTTTTTTTTTTGTCTTGAATCAATGTTATTTTTTTGGGCAACCAATTCCTAACATTCTAAGGGGCTGTTCACATTTTTGCACCCCACTGCATTGCTTTCCCATTGATGTTCTATGTACACATCCACTAGAGTAGACATGTTTGACCGTTGCGCTTGCGTCTTCAATCTTTTGTGCATGCATGACATGATGTTGTAAAAATGCGGCACTCAAGAACTAATGCTTTTTTAGAACTTGCATTTTTTTTCATTCCACTGCCGTTTCATGAAAAAAGTGTTTGTGAATTGCCCCTAAGATTTTTCATAAAGTAACATTCTCAAAACATTTTCAAAAACCAAAAATGTACATTCTGTAAGAATTGTATAGAATCATGTCTAACACTTTTTTTTTCATGGCTCAATCACCCATTTTATTTCACCCTACCATATGAGTTGGTCAGAATCACATTATTAGCTTGAAGTGAAGACGGTGAGGGATTGACGACGACCATGCGGTGGAAGTTAATGGTGTTGTCACACACTGCAGCAGGGACACCAACACTCCATTCTGTTCCCGGAAAGCAGTGTCTTGGGTCGAGCAGGTTATTCTTTGGTACCACCTTGTAGCTAATATTGCCTTTTCAAAAATATAAAATATTTATTTTAAATTTTTTATTTATTTTTTTATTTATTTTAATGTTACCAATGCTTTGGCAATGTAAAGTTTGAATTTTACCATACCAGTAAAGCTAGGTATAAGATATTGTTACACAGACACATTTTATTTCTCAAGTTATCATGCATCTAAATACTGTAATATCTAATGGTTCTATACCTGTCAGGGACCCGTCAGTATCTACTAGCTCCACCTCATGCTCCCATCTGAACCAGGCCTTGTTGGGCGACTGATAGTACTGGATCCCGCTGAACCTTGCACTCCAGCCTCCACAGCGGAACGTACAGGTTCCAACTACTTCTGCCACCCCGACTGCAGCACACATTGGATGGTCGAAGTTCACAAACTTGGTGTTGATGATGCTCATACCATCATCCAGGGGCAGGACAACACCACGAGCAGTGCAGTAGTTGCTTCCCAGCCCCAGCTCATTCACATGACCCACCATGGTGCTGTTGACCACGGCTGCCCCTCCATTCAGTCCCCATCCACTGACATACAACTGGATGATCCTCTTGGCCTCCACTCCTGCCTTCTCATTATTGACCATTAGGAACTCGCTGAACTGAACTGCTCCTACATTTACCCATTCGGCACCTTTCTCATTGTTCCAGGAAGTGAAGCGGCGGAAGACTGCTGGCGTTGCTGTTGAGGAGCTGCAGCTGCCAGAACGCATGGGGAAAAACTCTTGGAAGATCCACAAGCCAAACCAACCCTGCGAATGCACCGTATTGTTGAAGAACTCTCCCAGAGGTACTCTCTTCTGACAGATGTTGGCGTCATACGAAGGGCCGTCGGGATGATCGTGCATGCGGTACCAGAAGCCGAAGTGCGTCCCACCAGCCGCAGCATTGTGCCTAATGGTGTTATTAGGGTTGGTGACCCAGAATGCTGCTGGAGTTACATCGTCATTTAGCAAACTGGTGCTCTGTTTTACAAATACCGCCAGGTTGTACTGCAGGATGTTGCCAGTCTCAATGCCATCCTCAATAAAGAAGGCTCCGCCCATGATATTGTAGATGACATTACGCTCCACCAGCAGGTTGTGGGTGTTGTGGATGGTGATGGCACGGTTGTAGGACTGGTGGATGCCACATCCACGCACATATGACTTAAACTTAACATCACCCATTAGATGCCAGTGGATTGGGTAGCGTCCCAGACGGAACGCCTGTCCAACATTGAAGAGCTGAAGGAGGACAATGACAAATGTAATCCATGACTGAATTTCATGGAAAATATTTTGCCTTAAAGGTCTCCAAGAGTTTTGAAACAAATGTGTTTACCTCAACATATTCAATTCTGCCAATTGCCAGATTTTGGTTCGGTTGTGGTGCGTGGAACATGATACAGCCACCAAACTGGTCACTTCCTATTTCTTCTCCAAACCTACCCTGGAAACATGTCTGGGTGGCAAATTCCCCTGTAAGCAAAAGTATTCATACAATTTGATAAAATTGCCAAGTACACGACTTTCAGCTGTCTGTCTTTCCATCCACAGCTGAGGAAATCACATCCAAACCTGTGTTGAATCCATCAGGGCAGGCTGCAATCTTATCGTTCCACTCCACGTTGTTGGATCCACGGACAATAATGTTTCTGGTAAGAAGGCCCACCTCTGCTCTCGCTTCAAAAACTGTCCCATCAGGCAGTGTGACAGACACACCCAGATGAGTGTATCTCAGTGGTTCGGTCAGAGTGAGGGTCCTACCGTCAGCTGAAACTGAGGCAATTCTCATCAACTCATTCTCACGCTGACTGTGTCTGTAAATTCAGTCAAAACATATTTTTAGCACTGACAACTAATATAATTTCTTAGCATCATTAACATATTTTCATAGCATTTAGCATATTTAATATGAGCAAGAAGAATTTAAACAGTAAGTTTATAATTTAATTTTTTAATCCTAAAACAAATCGAATGATAACAACTAAATGCAAAAATGTTTATACATTTTTTTTTTTTAAAGTCAAATTAATTAATTTGGGACCATTATATAGAGAACAATTGCAACATTTTTCATTTCCTTGGCCCTTGTTCCTACACTGATGTAGCTTCAATTAAATCAACCTGAAACCAAGTTTCGTTGTAGGTTTGGGCGGTGCATCAATACCTATGCCCCGTGGAAGCGATGACAATTTCGTCGCCAGTCTTCCAGGTGACGGTATCCATCAGTGTCAGCGTGTTGGAGCCATTTTGTGCAGTCTGAGAAAGGCGAGTCCACGGCATAGGGACAGGGATTCCTGGAGAAGCAGGATTGTAGTTAAGCCCTGAACAAAACCTCTTACTGCAGGGAAGTGATTATGCACTATGGTGTCTGTATCAGGGAAATTTAGCACTCCTGTGAAGCCCACCAAAGGGGCTTTCTGACTTAACTGAGCCTTCTGGAAATGTTATATAGGTCATCTCTATATTTGTAAGGATTACTTCAATTTCTAAAGATTGTGTTTCTGACTTTGTGACCTTTTAGATGCAATTTTTCCAGTATCTCTGAGGTTTCTGTTACTTTAGTCAAGTTACCCACAAAAAAGTAATAATAATAATAATATTAAATTATAGTTTCAGATACATCTGTTCAATATTTATGGTTATGCATTTTTCAGTTTATTTAATATTTACACTACTGTTCAAAGGTTTGGGGTCAGTAAGATTTTTTTTAGTGCATTCATTGGAAAATGGGCTCTCAAATCTCATTAGCACTACATATTCAAACTTACAAAACATATTTTTATCTTTAGAGATATAAAATAAATCTGTACTGGCGCGAAATGGCAGTTCTCATTCACGCTTGAACGGACAAAAACACACAAAATTATGTCAAAATGTGTGTAGGATGTGTGTCAGATCCGCATCATGTGTGGCAGGTCTTAAGTGACAGCAGCCTAATAAACCTGCTGCTGTCTGCCATTAAGGTTAATCAAAGAACAAATAAGAGAAATCACTCAGTGCTCTTGAATGATTAACTTTTGTAGCTTTAATAAGGATATATCTATATTCAATTTATAATTTATTCAGTGAAGACTGTGCAGTAGGAGTGTAACGATAACCTCATGTCACGATTCGATACATATCACGATACTGGACTCACGATATGATATTATTGCGATACTCCAAGACATATGGTAAAAGGTTAACAAAAAATGTACAGTTAAAATGCTAAATTTTGTTTTATATTGGGGGTGGAAATTAATAGACTTGGACTTGGTGCTGGTAACCCAATGCACAGGACAATGGTGACACCAGAATAAAAATATTCATGATTCTGAAGCTAAAATTACAGAATTATTTTAGACATATGCTTGCACTCTGCCACCGACTAGATATATTTAAAATAATGTAGGCCAATTTTTACTAGTAACATAAGTCATTTGGCATTATCAGGACCCACACATATTCCCCCATTGCATTATTATACATTTTATTCAACATTATATATAGTAGTTTATTTAGTCTATTTATACAGCACAATACAACAACAGTCACTGACCATTGTGCTGTACAAAAATAAATGATAAAAACAATATAAAAAACACCAATCAAAACAATAAGATAACATACAAAGACATTTTACATACACAAAAAAAGATAAGTTTTAAGCTCGGTCTCCCTTTCTTTTAACCATGATCTAGGAACCTTCAACAGATTCTGATTTGATGACCTTAAACATCTAGCAGATATGTTAACAGTCACAAGTTCAGATAAATAAGAAGGTACCAGCCCATTTAAGACCTTAAAAACAAAAAGTAAAATCTTAAACTCTATTCTAAAACACAGTAGGACGTAAGACGGGGGTAATGTGCTCATATTTACGTGTGCAGTGAGAAGTCTCGCAGCTGCGTTTTGGACTGTTTCCAAGTGGTTCATATAGGATTGATTACTACCTATATAAATGGAATTGCAATTGCATGTATTACTTAAACTCAGCATGGGTTAAAAAAGTTTTTAACTTTAGCCAGTAGTCTTAGCTGGAAAATGCACGATTTGACTACTGCATTAACCTGCTTATCAAATGACAGGGCAGAGTCAAGTTTTTGACATCAGCTAATGCCAAGTTTACACTACAGGACTTTAAACGTCAGCAGATCGCTGTACTGTTCAGACTACATGACTTGTTGTGGAGTCTTAAAGTCGTTGTGGTGTTCACACTACGTGACACTACGTAAATGATCTGCAACAGGAGGTTACACACTACATGAGCTGACAACAACTCTGTCACCCAACAGCTTGATTTGAAAATGGACGTTGAGAAGAAATTATATAAAATTTTGAATTAAATTGAATTAAAATGAAAATAAACCTTTCACACATAAGTTTAAAACATTCTGTCTGACCTCCCAGAGTTAAGGCGACCTTTATTTTAGAACGTTTACCTTTATTGTTTCCATGACGACGCGTCATGCTTGTCACGTGACACACCGCGGCCAGCCAGCCACACTGTATGACAGATGTATTGCTTTTCTCACCATGTCATCAACTATCTCATATTCCGATTCTCAAATATGTGCAAGTGAGTGTTTTGTCATTTAAAAACCTATATAAGAAAAAGTTCTATTGTTCAAATAAGATTTGAACCAATTCAATGCATGACCTTGAATACCTGCACAATGTTCAAGACGAGAAATAAGAATATCATGATCGACCGTATCAAAGGCTGCACTCAAATCCAACAGCAGAAGTACTACAGAGTTCCCAGAATCAACAGATAATAAAATATCATTCAACACTCTTAAAAGAGTAGTTTATGTACTGTTTCCTGAATCCAGACTGAAAAGATTCAAAGACTCTATTTGACTCAAAAAAATGTAATAATTGGACTGTTTATTGGACAATAATTGGACTGTTTATATATATGTGGCATTTATTATAATGGGTTTATGTGAAGATTGTTTTAGGTTACCTTAAATTAAAAGTTGTTATATTTTTTAAAGCCTAAACTATAGCTTTCATGAGGTAAATCCAACAAGGTACATCCAGAACACTGTAATGTTTTGTCTGTAGTTCCTTATTTTCACCACTAGATGGTGCTATTTCAACCCAGACTAATTTCCCTTTGTTTAATGGTTGTAATGCTCTCACCTGTGTTGAATCACTTCTAATGAGAAACCCTATTTAAGGCCTCACTGTTTTTTTTGGTTTTTTTTGTTCTTGTTCAGTCCTGATGTTGGCCTATGCATTGTCATTCCTAAGGATTTTCGGGTTTGAGATTCTTTCTGCCTTCTGTTTTGTTCTTGGATTGCATGTTTTTTTGTCATCTTTTTGTGGATTGTGGACTCCCTGATTTTCTTACTGGACTGATGTTTAAGAAGATCTTTTCTGTTTTGTAGGAAACTTTTTCCTCGTCGAAGCAGAGACCAGGAGACGTTGGGATATCTTTCAAGCAGAAGTTACTCTTTATTGAGAAACGCGCTGTGCGTCGCTGTAGTCATCCAAGTCCAACTAAGGCAGTGTACATTGTAGTTTATATACATTCAAGGGGGAGGGATACATAGAGTAGAGGTGGAGACAATCTAAACAAAGCATGCAAATGCAGTGCAGGAATCAGCCCATTCCCTACATTTCCCAGCCATGATCTAATCAGCATAACGGTGTCATTCAAATGCATAGGTGCTAATCCACTCAGTCTGACAGTATCGCCCATACCTTTACATTATCATAGAGACAAAGGCACCGCTGTGTCTTGAGCTTGTCATGCCAAATGGTTAGGAAATGCATAAAGACAAAAGGTTAATGTTACAGACACCTGGGCTGCCTGCCTTGATCTCCTTAAATTGTCATTATCTTTACCTCAAAATGTTAAATACAATATACTTCACCTTAGTATTTCATGTGAGGTTATGTCAGGATTGTAGGATCAGCAGATCTTAAACAGATTCTTAAATTTGTAATCCCACAGTTTGAAAAAACCTTTTTGGATAACCTCTCAAGGAGAGTTGTTTGTGTTACTCGCTCAGATCCATCTAAAGTGCTGCCTAAGACTGTGCTAATGTTCTGTATTCCCTTTTTGAAGTAAAGATCCAAAGACAAGACTCAGATTCTTGGGGTCTCATTGTCTCTTATTCCTCTGCATTTGGGTTCAATTTCCTCCTGTGGTGGAGTGGTCAGCATCAAAGACACATACACACCAGAGACCCAAGTTTGATCCCCAGTGGGATCATAACAGAACACGACTACATAGAGACGAGACCCGACCGAGACACTCGAACTGAACTTAAATAGGGGAGATAATGACACAAACACCTGAACACAATGATGAAATCAAATGAATCACTATGACAACAAACAAGGCAGAGCAAAACAGTGCAAAACACAAACTGAATCCATGAGGTGTGACAGAACGCCCCCCTCCTGAATTGAAGGGTCCAGGGTGGTTCTGAAGGTGGTGAGAGCCAGGGAGGAGCCTTGAGCAGGGGCATGATGGCAGGTGCCCAGGCCATAGCCAGAACTGTGCTCCACGGTGGCACTGACGGAGGCAGGAGCCATGGTGGTGATTGTCCTGACGCCACCAGGGCGATGGCCAGAGGCGATGATGCTTAAGTGAAAGCCCACCACGTAGCTGAAGGTCCAAGGCAAGGGAATGATGACAAAGGCCCTGGCGACCGCAACTGAGCCACAGCAACGACCTAACGTGATGTCAGAGTGGGTCCAGAGAGCGAGCTGTGGCGACCAAGGGTGGTGGCGAAGCCTGAGAAATGGTTGAGCTCCTCCTTGACCCATCTCCCAGACTCCCTAGCATACATTCCTTCTACCCTCGATTCCAGCGTGGACCATCGGCCATTCAGCCTCACTGGGCTCCCTCGGTCAGTCGGCTCCACCTGGGTCAGATCTCGCCACAAGTCTGCAGCGCAGGTAGAGTTATGGGCTCCTTTTGCCCAGGCGAAGATGGCTCCCTCCCTCCACGAAAGCTCATTCAATGGTGGATGACGCAGCCAGCACGCGCACCTGGTCAGACTCGCACATCTCAGGCTCTGCAGCGATGTTGGGCACACACGCCCTCGATGGCATGGGCTCACAGATCGCGGCAGACAAGGGCTCATAGTCTCCGGTGGGCTCAAACTGCTTAATTCCAACCGTAGGGTTCTGGCTGGGCACTGGGGCTCATGACGTCCTCAACGGTGAAGGTTGATTCACAGGAGACCAGCACCCACTCAACATAATCGGCGAAGCTCCCTCAAGGAAATTCCCAGGAAAACTGCGCTCGAGTGGTGTTGTTAAATCGCACATGTAGAAACGTGCAGAGGCAGTCATCCAGCAAGGTGGTCTGAGGCACAAGATCCAGAAACCCTTTAGGATGTTCCTCAAGGGAGTGATTTCCCTGCTCAAGGCAGAGCAGCTTGATGGCAGGAGATTCCATAAATAAAAAACAAAAAAACAAAAAAGTAGCTGTGTGGGAGATACTATGCACACGAATAACACAAAGATGATGAAGAAGGTAGACAGGCTTTAATTCCAATGAGGTTAATCCAACAAGGTACATCCAGAACACAACTACACAGAGACGAGACCCGACTGAGACAGTCAAACTGAACTAAACTTAATTAGGGGAGATAATGACACACACACCTGAACACAATGACGGAATCAAACGAATCAAGGCAGAGAGAAACGGTGCAAAACAGTCCATGAGGTGTGACATATATATAGTGCTGTCAATCTATTAAAAAAAAAAATCAACTAGATTAATCACACATTTTTTTCTGTGATTAATCACGATTAAAGTTTTTAAATATATTTTATAATGTGATAATTTCACAGCTAATCTCCAAATTAACGTAGAAGCAACTTAAAGACATTTGGCCTCATTTATCAATCTAACGCAGAAACTAGCGCAGAAATCATCTTACGACAGGGTTCACGTGTGATTCATCAAACATTCGTATGCTGCCAATCCCATCGTACTAATTAATGATTGTACGTTGATAAATGTGGCGGCTGAAAACAATCGTCATTTAAATATCATGCCCCTAAAAATTCATGGTTTAGGAGCCTCGCCCCTAGAGTTTACAACATGGAGAAACGTAACCCGGCCAAGAAGAGGAAGTAATCTCATGAAAGAGAAATTGATCTTACTCCAAAAACACCTGTTAACCTCATAACTGCAAACAATTACATTAATTTGTGTATTAAATACTGGTTGATACAACTAAACATTTACAAACATTAGAAACACTATAGCTTATGCTATTTCCCCCATAATCCTTTAAAGGTATTCAGAACAGAACAAGAATGAAAAATAAGTATATATATGTAACCCCTCTACCGAGGTCCTACTCGCCCCGCTGTGCGCGGGCCTCGAACCTGGGTCACCGGCGTGAGAGTCAGACGCTCTAACGAGGAGGCTAAAGTCGCTAGAGCATTTTTTACAGGTTTACTCGCACAGCGACTACTAGCTGGCCTGTGTTACATACACACACACACATACATACATATATATATATATTTAACTATAAAATAAAACACAAATTAGACTATAGTGGCATTCATTATAAATAACAAACATCAAGCCAAATGAATTTAAGTGAAATTGAAATGGCACGGGCTTACCTCTCTCATTCAGCAAGAATCCAAATTTGATTCCATATTTGCCATGTAACATTTGTTTGCTAAACTATTATTCATTATGTAAACAAGGCTTTGTACTCGTGGTCCAATATCCAGGTAAAACAGCATCCTTCACATGCGCAAAAATGTGTGGTTGGGAGCTGGGCACGCTGATTTTACAGCGGACCATATAAATTGAGCAGTGTAACTTTTATGTTTGGTTGATTGCATTTTAGTTTGATGATGAAAGACTAAAATGTCAAGTTAGAACTATGCTAGAACTGATATGTTGTATGTGCGCGCATGATACGGCTGCAATCAGTTGGATTTAATAAAATAAAGATAGAAAGAAAAAAATACAATGCGTTAGTGTCACAAAAACGAGCATATCTTATACCTGTCGCAGTTTTTTTTTTTGTTTTGTTAATCTGTTAAGTGAAATATATTTTGTGTAGTCCTATTTATTTTATTCCTTTTATATAATTTTATTCTGTTTTTCTCCGTTCACAAGCGCTGCAGGTGCGTGATGTGGCAATGTGTGAATCCTCATGTTCTGTTGTTTATGCTGCTATTTGCGCATGTAAAGCTAAATTACAATTTTTAGGTCCCCTCCCCTATGCCCCGTTCCGCTGTTTTTTCTGGTTCTAAAACTCTGGAGATGAAGACTCGGCTGCGTTGCCTCCCTCTGGAACTGTAGCGTTGCCCGAGTCAGATCCAGAGCTGACTGCTATGCTTTCCCAGACCGTCGAGAAGGTCGGGCTCGTGTGGAACCCTCCCAAACCTTCTCGGTTGGATGATTGGTTTCTCGGGGTGGCCCACGCTGGTTGTCAGCGTCCTGCCCCGGTACCATTCTTCCCGGAGGTGCATGAGGAGGTGACCAGATAATGGAAGACACCTTTTTCTGTCAGAAGTTGGTCTGGTCCCTCTTCCACCTTCACCACCCTGGATGGCGGGGCAGCTAAGGGTTATGCCGAGATCCCCCCAGTTGAGTGTACCGTCGCGATACAGTTGTGTCCGACGGCCGCTAGCTGGCAGGGTGACCTGTGTCTTCCATCCCAGGCCTGTAAGTTCTCCTCCAATCTAACAGAGAAGGCTTACAGAGACTGCGGACAGGCCACCTCTGCCATTGCGTTGATGCAGGTCTACCAGGCCAAGGCACTCATGAAGATGCCCCAAGGTGGTCTTGATTAACAGCTTCTGGGGGAGCTGCGCACTGCCACTGACCTCGCTCTCCGAGCGACTAAGGTGACAGCGCGCTCCGTTGGTCAAGCGATGGCCACCTTAGTGGTCCAGCAGCGCCATCTTTGGCTGAACCTGGCCGACATGAGGGAGACCGATAAATATCGGTTCCTGGACTCCCCCGTGGCGTAGGTCGGCCTGTTCGGCGAAGCGGTCGAGAGCTTTGCCTGGCAGTTCTCGGCCGCACAGAAGCAGACGGAGGCGATGAAACATATCCTGTCCTGGGCAGCCTGCTACTGTCTCCACCCCGCTGCCGGCCGCAGCTCCTTCATCTGCTCATCACCGAGGGCGCCCGCCCGCGTCGTCCTCCACCCCTACGAAGTCTGCCAAGCAGCAGCCTCCACCCAGCAGACCCCAGGGTGCCGGTCGTGGACGTGGCGCCCAGCCCGCTCAGCCTGCAGCCAAGCCAGGTGGCAAAAGATCTCGTAAGCAGCCCTGAGACGGGCGACCTGAAGGAGGAAGAAGCAGCTCTTCGGGAGACGATGTCAGCATCACTCCCTCCCCCGGAGGAGGGCCGGTGGAGAATCCTTGGTTTCGTTTTGTTTCTGTTCCGCCGCTGGCTCTCCAGAGCCAAGAGGGTGCATCTGGCAGTGTGCGACATTATGCCTCGCCACCCTCAGCCCCCTCTCACCTCGCCAGCAGGTGTCAGTGTGAATGTCGAGGCCGCCTCTTTTGTGCTGTCTCCCATACATCCTGCCACCTCGCGGAGCCTGACTCCACTTCGGGCCGCTATGCCGTCCGAGTCAGGTCCCGTTGCTCCGCCTCGCTGCCCCACGCCAGGTACGTCTGTGGTGCCGTTGGTCCCGCTGGCTTGGAGTCTGGGAGCCTAGTTAACACTTCCCAGCCCGTACCGCTGGCTCATCCGCACGATCAGACTTGGCTATGCGATTCAGTTCGCCTGGCGTCCCCCAGTGTTCAGGGGTGTTCACTACACTCGTGTTTCTGTAAACGATGCCCCTGTGCTTCGGGTGGAGATTGCTGTCCTCCTAGCAAAGGACACAATAGAGCCGGTCCCTCCACCCAATATGAAGTCAAGGTTCTACAGTCCCTACTTCATTGTACCCAAGAAAGGCAGTGGGTTACGACCAATCTTGGATCTGCGAGTCTTGAATCGGTCCCTTCACAGGCTGCTGTTCAAGATGCTGACGCAGAAACGCATTTTCGAGTGCATCCGTCCCCAAGATTGGTTTGCAGCGATCGACCTGAAGGATGCGTACTTTCATATCTCGATTCTTCCTCGACACAGACCCTTTCTACGGTTTGCGTTCGAGGGTCGGGTATATCAGTACAAAGTCCTACCCTTCGGGCTGGCCCTGTCGCCCCGTGTCTTTACCAAGGTTGCGGAGGCGGCCATTGTTCCACTCAAGGAGCAGGGATTTCGCATTCTCAATTATCTCGACGACTGGCTCATTCTAGCTCACTCGCGAGAACAACTGTGTGAACACAGGGATCTGGTGTTAGCTCATCTCAGCTGGTTGGGTCATCGAGCCAACTGGGACAAGAGCAAACTCACCCCCGGGCAGAGAATCTCTTATCTCGGTATGGAACTGGACTCGGTCAAGCAGACAGCGTGCCTCACCGAGGAGCGCGTCCAGTCAGTGTTGAACTGCCTGAGTTCGCTCTGACTCAGAGACGGGGCACCCTATGGCACCCGCGTCCGGACCTCTGGAAACTTCATGTCTGGTCCCTGGACGGGACGCGGAGGTTCTAGGTGATCTACCCCAGTCAGTTGTAGACACCATCACTTCTGCAAGAGCTCCTTCTACGAGGAACCTCTATGCTCTGAAGTGGAACCTGTTCATCGAGTGGTGTTCCTCTCACCGAGAGGACCCCCGAACATGTTCGATCAGGTCAGTGCTTTCCTTCCTGCAAGAAGGGTTGGAGCGAAGGCTGTCTCCCGCCACCCTTAAGGTGTATGTTGCCGCCATTGCTGCACATCACGACACAGTTGATGGTAAGTCCCTAGGGAAGCATGACCTGATCGTCAGGTTCCTGAGGGGGGCGAGGACACTGAATCCGCCTCGTCCTCCCTCTATACTCTCCTGGGACCTGTCCCTGGTACTTACAGATCTCCGGGAACCTCCCTTTGAGCCTTTGCAGTTAGTGGAGTTAAAGTGCTGTCCCTTAAGAGAGTATTCCTGGTTGCACTGGCCTCCATCAAGAGGGTAGGGGACCTGCACGCATTTTCGGTCGACGAATCGTGCCTGGAGTTCGGATATGTGCCCAAGTTTCCTACCACTCCCTTTAGAGACCAGGTAGTAAACCTGCAAGCGCTGCCCTCGGAGGAGGCAGACCCAGCCCTAGCTTTGCTCTGTCCCGTCCGCGCTTTGCGCCTGTACATGGACAGAACGTGAAGCTTCAGGACCTCAGACCAGCTCTTCGTCTGTTACAGAGGCTAGCAGAAGGGAAAGGCTGTCTCCAAGCAGAGGATGGCCCACTGGATAGTGGACGCCATCGCCTTGGCTTATCAGTCCCAAGGTGTGCCTTGCCCGCTCGGGTTGAGAGCTCACTCCACTAGAGGAGTTTGCTTCTTCCTGGGCACTGGCGCGTGGCGCCTCGCTGACAGATATATGTAGAGCTGCGGGCTGGGCGACACCTAACACATTCGCTAGATTCTATAGCCTTCGTGTAGAACCGGTATCTTCCCGTGTACTCGCTTCCAGTAGCCAGTAGCGTGAAGGACCCGTTCTAAGTGTCGGCTTGCAACGCCACTCCCACCCCCTGGCCAGATACGTGCGTCCATTGCTCCAGCGAGTTCCCCGTCTGGCGAACCCTGTTGAGTTCCTCCGCCACCCCCTGCGGCTCAGACATTGCGGAGTGTCTGATGCTAGGCCAAGCACTCGTCAACTCGCCTGTGCTTGGCTGGGTCCCATATATGTATTTATCCACAGTAACCTCCCTACGGTGAGCCCGTGTCTTTCCCTTGGCAGAGTCCGCTCTGCCGTCCCTGCCACTCATGTCTCCCCCAGTTGGCTGGAGCCTTCCATATGTGCACTGCCCTCAGCCAGTCCATATCTGTATTCCCACATAATTCCCCCTCCCGGTGGGTTGTGGTCTCCGCTGCGTCCCCTTGGGCTCGCTTTCCCAGTGTTATCCAAGTCTTACTGAACAGGTCATGCGGAACGCCAATAGACTCTCTCAGTGTAAGCTCGCTCCCTTCTCCGCCCTGAGGTGCACCGGGTGGCTGAAGCTTATGCTGGGCACTGGAATGGGTCAGTAACTGTGGCATTTTATTAGGGATCCCAATTTGTTGGTTCACTTCTGACGTACGTCGAATGTGACTGACTGTAAGGGAACGTCTCGGTTACGTATGTAACCCTTGTTCCCTGAAGGAGGGAACGGAGATGTACGTCCCGTCGCCACGGTTCCTGTGCCTCTGCTGAGTGCAGGTTACATGCTCGTCTCCTCAGCGAAAAACAGAGTGCGAGCGCACCCGCTTCCGCATTTATACCCGCTCGCGGGGGCGGTGCACATGACGCAAAGCTTGCACGCCAATGTCCACTGGCTCGTTTAGTTACACTCGAAGGTGATAGGGCTCTCTTGCGATATCCCAATTCGTCGGTTCACTCCTGATGTACGTCTCCGTTCCCTCCTTCAGGGAACGAGGGTTACATACGTAACCGAGACGTTTTCTGTTGTACGTTCGTTTCATAAATGAGGCCCACTATGTTTTAGCATCTTTTTATGAATGAAGGCCAGTATCACTGATACCAATACAGCCGATGTCTCAATGATTTTTTTTTTTTTTTTTTTTCCCCAACTTTAAACCATTTAAACCATTTAGCCATTCAACATTACAGTGTAACTGAAAGTCTAACAGGTAGGAAAAGAAATCGAATAAAGTTATCAAACAGTCTGCACTGCATAAATTATGAATTAAATATGGATTAATCCTATTAAAGATACAAAAGTTCTAAGTCAAGAGCAGTAAATAATTTTCTCTGTTACCTTTGTTCTTTGATTAACATAAATGACAGACAGCATTAGTGGCTGCTGTCATTTTAAGACCTGCCACTGCCGAACATGACGCGGATCTGACACGCATCCCATTTTCTCACAACTCGTTCATTTAAGACTTTATGTAACTAATTTAAGACTGCTCTTATGAGGATACTCAACAAATTTATTTTTAATAAATATTTAATATAATAAATAGTAAATAATAAATAATAAATAAATACATTTTAATTGCACTGAATTCACAAAAAATTGATTTGAACCAAATAGTTATTTGCATACCATGCAGATCCAACACCCCTTCTCTGACAGCCAGGGTTTTGGTGCCATAGACAGGAAGTTCTGTAGAACGCAGGTGTCCATGCAGTGTGATGATGGCCTTGTGCTGGAAGGGCGCCTGCTCTGTTCCGATCTGCAGTGCTCCACCATCTGTAATCAGAATATTCTCTGCCTGCAGCTCAATATCTGCCTCATCAAAAATCAGTCGCCCGCCTAAATAGAAAAGAGACATTCACAGAACTGTGAGTGTAAGTGTACCAAGGCTTTGTTTAATTAAGGCTTTGTCACAAATACATTCAGTTTAGTTTGTATTAGTTTCTCTTCATGGACATTTAGTTTGTTTATCATTAATTTCCTGTTTCCTTTGTTCCTAGTTTCCCACCAGTCATTAGTTTCCATAGACGCTCATTTATTCATCACAGCTATTCTTAATTAGTTCATCATTCACTGTGTATTTAAGTTCCTTCTTGTGCTCCATTCAGTTTTCATTTGCTATTACTCTTTGGATCTACATGTGTTTGGTTTATTTAATAAAGACTGTTGTTATTTGAACCTTCTTCATCATCTTTGGAACTAAAACGTGACAAAAGGCAGTATTTGTTTAAATGAGTATACCCTGGATAAGGAGCATCTTAAGCACTGGGGTGCTGGTGTCCAGGAGGATGGTCTGGCCAGGAGTAATTACGGCAAACGTGCCCTCCTCAGGAGGGGAGAGACCACCCCATGTATAAGGAGATGACCATATGTCAATGTAGAAGAAGGTAACATTATTCTGAGAGAGAGAGAGGAGACATTCCTGACAATGAGTGTTAATGTAAATAATCATAATAAATGTTTTATAAATGTTATTATTATTATTATTATTATTTAATAATATATATATATATAATGAGAATAAATAAGTATTTAGTTTGTCACTGTGCTATTTAAGAAGGTCAAATATATTTATGTCACTTTTGATGTTACCATTCTGGCAATTCCTCTGTTCCCCAGCTGGACTCGCACTTGAGTTTCTTGGGATCTAGGCTGAGAGTTGGTCACACAGATGATTTGCGACTCATTGGCTGACTGGACATCGCAGACAGACCCTGCGATTGTGACAGTGACTTCACTGACATTTAAGCTACAGGTGAGAGGGGGAAGAGAAAAGCCAGTGAAATTGAGAATTTAAAAAGTATTCTGTCATCATTTCTTCATCCTCAGTAGGCTTTTAGTATATGGGAGATGTAGTGTAAAACTGTATGGTCTTCTTTTATGATACTTATGGTACTTTTTGTGCTTAACAGCACCTGGTCAACATTGAAAGTGAATGTTTGTGAATAGCTGCTCTGATATTAATGCTTAACGTCTCTTTTTGTGTTACAGGTTTGGAATGACATGACTTGTATAGACCAGGATTATTATCATTAACTAAAACTAAAACTATTAAACATTTTTCAAGCACATCACTAAATAAAAATGAGAAATGTTGCTTTGTCAACTAACTAAAATAAGTTTAAGTTGAAGCATTAAAATTACTGGAAATAAAAAAAAACTAAAACTAATATAAAAATACACCTAAATATTAATATTAAAATATAAAAAATGCAAAAAAATTAACAATTAAAAACAATTAAAACAATTAAAAATAAAAATATGAAAATAAAAGCTAAATAAAAATATTATTAAAACTATAATAGTATATAAATAACACTAAAATAACACTGGTATTGGCTGTACAATACATATATAAATGTTACACTTAGAAACATTAAACAGTGTATCTAAGCATGATTGAAGGACAATCAGCCACAGTGTAATTCTGGTCTGTTCTGCACCTGAAACCTGAGCCGGTAATCGTGAGTCTGGTGCCTCCAGCGGTTCCTCCTCTGCGTGGTGTAACGCTGGTGATAACAGGGGTCAGAGAGGATCTGTAAGTATAGCTGTTTGTGAGGTTGACGGCATCACCACCATTCATCACTACGACTGTGCAGGCCCGCTCTGCTTCACTTCCTGCAACAGACAAAAGCTGTCATCAGACTGACAGTCTTTATTTCAGCTCTATTAATCTGTGACCTGTTTCTGAGCTGTCACATTTGTCATTGTCTCTCAGTGACTGACTTCTGTCAGTTAAAGCATTTCTGGTGTGTTTCACTTTTGCAGACAAAACTTTGTACTGGGAGTTCAGACATAGAAATACTTACTTTGATGGATTAAACTTTGTTAATCTAACTGAATATTACACATATGCAATGCTTTTAAATTGATACATGCCACTGTTGGGTGGGACCTCGCAGTTCAGCTGGGTAGATGTGGAGTTCTGCCGGTGCACGTTACACTCTGTGTTACAGATAAGGACTCTGGTGATGTTTGGGTCAAATCCAGAGCCTTGAATGGCAACAACAGCTCCTCCGGCGTAGCTTCCTACAGCAAGACAGAGCAAAGGTATCCTGTAGTGTCTTGTTAATCTGTAATCTTGCGTGAATATGACAATAAGTATTGAAAGGCAATATGTGACGTGATTTTTTTGGTTTTGTATTTTGAAAATCTATTTTTGTTTCTAATTTCTAATTTTGATTAATTGGATTGATGCTCTTGGCAGCCAATAATTCACTGCATAAAATACAATTCAAATAATTTTTTTTTTTTTTTGGATAGTTCATGTTTTGTTTTCACAGATGAGGACATCACATAACCTGTCCAAGTTGGCAGATAAATGTAACAGATAAATGTGGCCAAGAAGTGTTTAGTTTGATTGACATCAACAACACAGAATGTTAAGTGTTTTTCCCTGTTCTTATTTGTTGAAGTACCATACTTTCAAAGTACCATTTAAAAGTTTGGGATCATTAAGATTATTTTTATATTTATTTTTTGTTTGTTTTGTTTTTTGAAAGAAGTGAATAATTTTATTGAGCAAGGATAGATTAAATTGATTAAATTGGTTCAATGCGACAGTAAAGACATTAATAATGTTAGAGAAAGTTACTATTTCAAATAATTTTTTTTACTTTCTGTTCATAAAAGAATCCTGAAAAAAAACATCAAAACATAATTTGATACTGAAGACTGGAGTAATGACTGCTGAAAATTTAGTTTTGACATAACAGGAATAAATAATGTTTTACAGGAATAAATACATACATAGATTTAAAAATATATTTAAAAAATAGTTTTAATTTTAAATTATAATATTTCAAAATATTACTTTTTTTTACTGTATTTTTGGTCAAATATATGCAGCTTTGATGATACTTTCACAAACATTTAAAAAAAAAAAAAAACATCTTACCAGCCCCAAATGTTTGAAAAGGAGTGTATATGCCGGTAACACTTTAGAATACTGATCCTTCATTAATGAATTACTACACAGGAACAAATGAGTAATGCATTATTAACATTCTTGTAACTACTATTAACTAACAAGAAACTCTGATTAATGAATTAGTAAGTAATAGTGCTCAGTTGAAGGTGGTAGTTCACTATTAGCTAATCAGTAACTACTGTTTTTTCATACCTCCCAGATAACTATAAGAACTACTATATACAGGTTCATAATTAACATGAATGATGCATAATTTATAATTAATTCTAAGGTAAAGGTCATGGTAACCCACTAGTAATGACTGAAGTATTACCAAATCCTTTAGAAGGAATGACTAATTATTTGGATCAGTATTATAAAGTGAAAAGCATGATAATTCTCTAGTAACTACTGAAGTCATTGTAATCTTTTGAGGTTTTTGTACGTTTTTGTACAGTAATTCCTTCTGATGTATTTGGTAACACTTAAGTAATTACTAGTGGGTTACCATGATCTTCACTTTAGAATACTGATCCAAATAATTAGTAGTTCCTTTAGGAGGATGAAGTAACTCTTGAGTAATTACTAGTGGGTTACCATGATCTTCACTTTAGAATACTGATCCAAATAAGTAGTAGTTACTTTAGAGTTATGTAGTAACTCTTGAGTTATTACTATCCAATACTTTACAAAAACCTCAAAAGTTTACAGTGACTCCCGTAGTTACTAGAAAATTATCATGTTTCTCACTTTAGAATACTGATTCAAATAATTAGTAATTCCTTCTGAAGGATTTGGTAATACTTCAGTCATTACTAGTGGGTTACCATAACCTTTACTTTAGAATTAATTATACATTATGTATTATTCACATTAATTATGAACCTGTATATAGTAGTTCTTAGTAGTTCTCTGGGAGGTATGGAAAAAATAGTAGTTACTGATTAGCTAATAGTGAACTACCACCTTCAACTGATCACTATTACTTACTAATTCATTAATCTGAGTTTCTTGTTAGTTAATAGTAGTTACTAGAGTGTTAATAATGCATTACTCATTTGTTCCTGTATAGTTATTCATTAATGAAGGATCAGTATTCTAAAGTGTTACCTATATGCCTTATTAGAAATCTGTTATTTTGTGATGTCACAACGAATGCATTAACACATTAACAAGGGGCATTTACATATAATGTTTAATTGTAAGGGACAGAGAAAGTGAAAATTGTCATGAAAAGCTAAATTATTACTTTTTTTTGCAAGTCCCCTTTAAAAAAATATTAGTTAAAAATTATTAGTTTTTACTTGGCACGATAATATCTATATTCTTATAATGACTATTGCTGCTTATAAATAAGCCATTTTCTTATAACTAGGCACATTTTCTTCTAAGTCTGCTTACATTTTACACAAAGTTTGTCAGTTTTGCTATATTCTGTCCATATTAACACATCTTTTACCCTAGAGAAAGTGTTTTTGATTACCCTCATTCGGTGTGACCCCTGTCAGCAGCAGCTCATAGGTGAAGACAGATTGACTCAAGGCATGACCTTTGACCTGATGGTGGAACATGATTAGGAAAGTTCCTCCAGCATGTTCCCCAACAGTGCAAAGCAACTGTGTATCTGTGACGGATGTCACGCTACAAGCCACGCCACCAATCTCTAAGGAGATGAGCGCTACAGCTGTGCCAAAGCCAGAACCAGAGACGGTGATCTCTGTTCCAGCTGGACCTGCGAGGAAGGGATTATGTCCGTAGGATTACTACAATGTGTTGTTATATTCAGTAGTTCAGTAGTGCTGCAGAGATTACGTATTTCTGTAAGCCAAAACCTAGAAACAAGTTAGCATATTAGCACTTATGGTTTCATTGTCCTGATGTCAATGTTTGTTTGTTTTTTTGTTTTTTTTGATTGGGTTTTTGTTTAAATGCTTGAAATTATATGAAAATATTTTCACGTTTTATTCTACGACAAAGTTGTTCATTTGTGAAAGTATCAAGATTATTATGATGAACAAAACATGTAAGAATCCAAACTTTTGTTGGACACAGAGCTTATTTTATGCAATTATCCAAAAGTCAATGGAAAAATCCTGTTTGGTTTTGTCAAGGGAACCAGGGTGATGCTAACTTTTGGGCTGGCCTAAAAAAATATGTCATCACTGCAGCACTATATATTAAATGCCACTAATTATATTCTTTTAAATGAAATGTATATTTGTACCTGTTATAGGACTGGCAGAGATGATGACTGGAGTTTGTTCCCTGGAGTAGCTGAAATGTTGAAGTGGATACGCATAAGCAAGCACCTTAATGTACAACTGCACCTGTCCCTCTGCATGAGGCGGTGTCAAGCACCTCACTGTGTCTGGAGTCACATCTAAAATCCTGCAGGGGGAGTTAGCGAGCTTCACAGTTGTATATCCCGCCACAAAGCCATTTCCTGTGATCAAGAGTGGAGTTCCTCCAGCAATGCTGCCTGATGTTGGGTAGACGTTGGCTCGTGCTGTGCTGGTCAGGGTGATGCCTCCGGTGGCAAGACCTTTGTTCATGACCACCACCTTTAGGACGTCCGTGCCAGCGGGAAGGGCACCAACTAAAACCGTGATGTTCCTGTCGGTGACTTCTGTGACTTCCAGCAGGATGTTGGCCGTAGATACAATTAGACTGGCAGAATCGTTCCCAAATCCACTGCCGGTGACCACAACAGTGGTGGCGTTTCCACTAACCGAGTTAGGGAGCACTTTGGAGATGTATGGTGCGATGGAGTCGGAATATTCAAATGTGCAATCAGAACTGCATGAGGAAGAGATGGAGTTGACGTAAACTGCGACGTTTCCCCTGTGAGCTGCAGATGGCGAGGTATCACAAACCACTTGGGAGTAGTTCATGAAAACCACATTGCATGGAATGTTTGCTACCGTAACTGAACCATTCGAGAATCCAGAACCAGAGATGAAGACACGTGTGTAGCCTGTGGTGCTGCCCACCGAGGGAAAGACGGAATCGACCACGGGTAGAACTACAAATCTGCGATCATACTCTTTCGGCATGGACAGGATGGCAGTGCCAAAGTTGTTGATTCGGACACTTACAGGTAAGGGGATGCCCACTGGTACTCCACTGTCAGGACTGAGTTGGCAGTTAATCTCAGTGGAGGTGCTGCTGATGATGTTGCATGGACGATCTCCAACTTTGACCTTTTATTGCCAAAAAAAAATAAAATAATTTTTTTTTCTTTTTGCCATGCTGCCCAAAAGTGAGTGAATTTACAGTAAATATTTCCATAAATATTTAATGCAATGATAAACTGTATGACAATGGATTTTGATAATTGATGTTGTTTTTTCCCCCCTTTTATATTTTTTGGCAAACAGAACAGGTCATTGGGTCACTCAAGATGAACTTCTGTTCATGAATTTTCCAATTATGAAATATTTAAAAGTGGAAAAAAAAAAATTTCTTTTGTTTTTAAATCTTGTTCCTTAAAACAAGATGAATTAAGTTGAGAAAAAAGATTGTATTTTCAATATGTGATTTTTTAAAGTATTTTGTCTAGGAGATTTTTACACTTGTTTTTAACTCTCGTGTACTGGTGACTGGTTGTATGGTCCGGGTCAAATTGACCATAAATGGATTCAATACAATTCCCCAAAAATCACAGTATGGAGAAAAACAAAAAAACAAAAACATACAATCATGTACAAATAATTAACTTTTAATATCAATACTTTTCACACATTACAAAAGAATAAATATCTGAATTTATGATTTATAAAAATGTTTTTAACCACTATTTGTAAGACTGCTCCTCCCCCCACCCGTGGGACATTCAATAATATCTTAGTCTAAACCTAAAGTAATCTTGACAAACTATATCATTTGAAAGCTTTCTGACTCTAGTTTTCATATGTCATGACGGATTTTCAAAAGAAATGACAGAGCAATAGATAAATAGCGATGGATTCTTCATTTGTGCCAAACTATAACACGTGCTCTGATTCTTTCCGTATGTTTTTTATGAGTTTTAGGGATTGAATTCAAATCAAATATTAACATTACTGGACAAATATTTTGAAAAGTATGGAAAAATATGGTTCAGATCACTCAAGCCATATATGGAAATCGAAGAGTCCTTATATGGTCACCGGTGGAGTCTAGATGTCATCTAGTGAAAAAGTTTGGTACTGTGCACAAAAAATCTTACTGAAAGTTGTTGTTTTTTTGAGATATCAACCTAAAATTTGGCACAGAACTTGTTCCGATATTTAGCTTTGATTTACCTTTGATGAAGTTTTAGAGCTGAACATGTTTTGTAAAATATATATTTTATAATATATATATATATTTAAAATTTTCATAAACAAACTGTTTTAAACTTTACTTTTACAACTTTTTTTACTTCTACAATAATCTGTGAAGTGTTCCCTTTAAAAAGATACCAAACTTAAGTCTGTGCTCTGAAGTATTCAAGATTTTTAACAATTTAAGTTAGAAAAGTCATTTTCATATCTATGCTCAAAAAGTGGGACAGACAATTAACAGGTAAAACAACTTTATATTTTCACAAACTTTGAAAATAAAAAGTTGTTAAACTCAGCAAGACACTGGCACTTGAGTTGAGGAGTTCTGACATACAGCACACAAGTGTTTTGTATTTTGGGTCTGTAGTTGCTTTTGAATGGCTGTCTATATGGGTCAAATTGACCCACATACAATAAGAATGTATAACATTTCTGTATGCACATTTCACAACACATCAGAGTGTTAAAACTTTGCATGCATGTTCATGACCCTAAATGAGAAAAAGTCAAAAAAAATTTCAAGAAAAATAATGAAGGTTAGATAGTCATTTTTACCATATGTGGCTGACAAAATATTTTTTTGTATTGAAATAAGTGAGGAAAACGTCTCGGGTTACTTGTGTAACCCTGGTTCCCTGAATAGGGAACGAGACGCTGCGTCGAACGCAATGGGAACGCCTCTGCGTGATTGCGTCATGAAGCACTCTGAAATCTAACCAATAATGTGACAAGACGTCAGAAGCGGGTGACGTCACGGACCAGGAAACTATAAAGCATACCCAAAACAAAGAACGCTAGCAGGTACGCCGGGGGTACGGCTACGCGACGCAGCGTCTCGTTCCCTATTCAGGGAACCAGGGTTACACAAGTAACCCGAGACGTTCCCTTTCATGGGAACTGTCAACGCTGCGTCGAACGCAATGGGAACGCTGTCCCAACTACACCGTAGTGCCAAGTTCCTGTCTGTTACCATTAAGACAGCACAGCTGACCCCGGAGAGGAGCCGACATCAAGGTTATAAAACCTAACAAATGTATGCTGGGAGGACCACCCAGCCGCATCACATATGTCGTGGATGGAAACTCCCGACATCAGAGCCTTTGAGGCCGCCATACCCTTGGTAGAATGGGCACGGACAGCTAAAGGAGATGGCTGTCCGGCTGCTTCATAAGCAAGTGAGATGGCCTCAACCACCCACTTGCTCATTCTCTGCTTAGACGCCGGGCCTCCCTTCTTGGGAGACCCGTAACATACAAACAACTGGTCGGTTTTACGCCACAGGGCAGCTCTGTGGACATAGGTGTCTAAAGCCCTCACTGGGCACAGCAGATTAAGTTTCTCCTGATCCGAATTTAAGAAAGGAGGAGGACAGAAAGCCTGTAGTACAATAGGCCCTGGGACATTGGTGGGGACCTTTGGCACGTAGCCAGGTCTAGTGTGAAGAAAAGCCTTTACCATACCAGGCGCAAATTCTAAACACGAAGGAGCAACCGAAAGTGCTTGAAGATCTCCTATTCTCTTGAGAGATGAGATAGCCAGTAGAAATACTGTTTTTAAAGTGAGGAACTTCTCAGAAACCTCTGCTAGTGGTTCAAAGGGAGCCTCAGCTAACCCCTCTAATACCACGGCCAAGTCCCAGGCCGGAGTTCTTGTGCGAATAGCAGGCCTCAGCCTCAGAGTACCACGAAGGAAGTGTATAACTAGGGGATCCCGGCCTACCGAAGAGTCTGCCAGAGGAGCATGGTAGGCAGATATAGCCGCCACATAAACCTTCAAAGTCGAAGGGGATAAACCATCCGAGAACTTGTCTTGGAGAAATTGTAGCACTAAGCTAACAGAAGAATGGACAGGGTCCACTTGACGTTGTCTACACCAGGTAGAGAACAGTTTCCATTTATAGGCATATAGCTTCCTCGTGGAGGGAGCTCTGGAGTGGAGTATGGTCTCCACAACCTCAGTTGGGAGACCAGATTCTATGAGCCTAGCCCCCTCAGAGGCCAGGCCCACAGTCTCCATAATCCTGGGCGAGGATGAAGAATCATGCCGCCCGCTTGAGACAGAAGGTCCTGCCTGAGAGGAATTTCCATCGGAGAGCCATCCAAGAGAGACACTAGGTCTGAAAACCAAATTCGGGTTGGCCAGAACGGGGCTACCAGTATTATGCGGACCCCGTCCCAGCGCACCCTCTCCAGAACTCCCGGGAGCAGAGCGATCGGGGGAAATGCGTACAGACGCAGCCTTGGCCACGTCTGTACCATAGCATCCAGACCCAGGGGTGCTGGATGTGACAGAGAGAACCATAGTGGACACTGGGTCGTTTCTCCCAAAGCAAACAGGTCGACATCCGCTCGACCAAAGTTTTTCCAGATGAGCTCCACCAACTCGGGGTGGAGTCTCCATTCCCCGGGCCTCGGCCCCTGCCTCGACAGGATGTCTGCTCCCACATTTTGATGCCCTGGGATGTAGGCTGCTCTCAGCGAGAGGAGCTTCCCTCGGGCCCACAGGAGGATCCAACGGGCTAACTTGCACAACTGGCGAGACCTCAGACCCCCCTGATGGTTGATATAGGCGACCACCGACATGTTGTCCGTGCGGACCAACACGTGATGGTCTCTCAGGTCTAGGAGAAAGTATTTGAGTGCTCGAAATACCGCCATCATTTCCAGCCGATTTATGTGCTAGGAAAGTAGATGGTCCTCCCAGAGACCCTGAGCTGAGCGAACACTCATGATCGCCCCCCAACCCGTGAGAGAGGCGTCCGTCGTTAGCATTACGCGACGACAAGGAGCCCCCAACACAGGTCCTTGGGACAGGAACCAAGGCTTCTTCCACATGACCAAAGCATGAAGGCATCGCCGCGTGACCTTGATCATGCGAAAAGGATTTCCTCTCGGGGAGAACCCCTTGGTCCTGAGCCACCACTGTAAGGGTCTCATGTGCAGCAGGCCAAAAGGTATCACATTGGAAGCAGCTGCCATCAGACCCAACAGTCTCTGAAACTGTTTTACAGTGAGTGACTGGCCTAGCTTCACCCCATTCACAGCATAGAGAATGGAACTCACACAAGCAAGAGACAGACGTGCCTGCATCGTGGTGGAATCCCAAACTACCCCTAAATAGTTGGCAATCTGAGCCGGAACAAGCACACTGTTCTTGGCGTTGAGCCTCAGCCCTAGCCTCTTCATATGAGACAGAACAACATCTCGATGTTGAACTGCTAGATGTTCGGTTTGAGCTATAATCAACCAGTCGTCGATATAGTTCAGTACGCGGATGCCCTGGAGTCTCAATGGAGCCAGAGCTGCATCCACGCACTTCGTAAATGTGCAGGGTGATAGTGCTAGGCCGAAGGGAAGAACCTTGTACTGGTAAGCTTCGCCCCCGAAAGCAAACCTGAGGAACTTCCTGTGTTGAGGACGGATGGATACATGAAAGTAAGCGTCTTTCAGGTCTATCGCCACAAACCAGTCCTCGGACCTGATCTGTGGGATAATCTGTTTGAGTGTGAGCATCTTGAACTTGAGCTTTTGCACAAATCGATTTAGCACGCGTAAATCTATAATGGGACGCAACCCTCCATCCTTCTTTGGAACAATGAAGTATCGGCTGTAGAACCCTGACAGCTTGCTGGGAGGAGAAACCCTTTCTATAGCTCCTTTTAGCAAGAGCGTCAGAACCTCCTGTTCCATTACCAGAGACTGCTCGGGGGCCACCGCTGTGGGAAGGACCCCGTTGAACTGGGGCGGGCGAGACCCGAACTGAATTTTGTAACCCTTTTCTATTGTGAGCAGTACCCATTGAGAAATATTTGGAAGAATATTTCCATTCTGCCAGAAAATTTACTAAGGGAACCAGTCTCTCAAGACTGGCCTCTGGTGTTTTTTGAGCACTTGACTCGGCGCCCTGAAGCGGCGAACCGGCAGGAAACAGCCGAATCAAGTGATGACTGGCACTCCTCGGAGGGTCGGTGGAGACCGCTGTGACCGAAGAGGGGTGGATACCAAGTATTTTGATACCAGACCCTCTCCGGAGGGGGCTGCCCTCGAAGGTCCTGGGCCATTGGCATCAGGACCTCTTCGAAGCCTTCTTGGTGATAATGACGGTCCGCAGATCCGTCTTACCCCTCGAAGGCTTCAGTTGTGTTGCCCGCTCCGGTCCCCAAGCCCTCTGCGGGGGAGCACGGGTGGCAACACTAACTCTTTGTTGCGCTCTATGCGCTGAGGAGCTTGTTGATGGCTGAGACTGCTCCCGCTCAGCAGTCTCGGGGGGATGAGAGCGGCGGGGGAGGAACCTCTGGAACGCCACTGATTGTTTTCTTGTCTCCTGGAACCTCTCGACGACCGATGTAACTGAGTCGCCGAAGAGGCCCGCAGGAGACAGCGGCGCATCCATGAGGATGTTTTTATCTTTCTCTTTGATGTCTGAAAGATTGAGCTATAAGTGCCTCTCCGTGGCCACCAGGACTGCCACAGAACGGCCTGTTGACTTGGCCGTCTCCTTGGTGGCCCGGAGAGATAAATCAGTTGCTTTTCTTAGCTCTTGAATGGTCTCAAAACTCGCTTCCCCGCTGTCATCAATTTCCCCTAGCAGGTCGGATTGATAGGCTTGCAATATTGACATGGTATGAAGGCAAGCCGCCGCCTGACCCGCTGCCATATAAGCTTTGCCCACCAGCGCTGATGTTGTTTTTAGCGGTCTGGTGGGCAGCGTCAGGGATTTTAGGGACGATGCAGACTCGGGAGAGAGATAGCTCGCAAGCGTCTCTTCTACCCGGGACATCACCCCATACCCATGGTGTTTCAGCCCCACGATGTTACTATATGTCGATGTTTGGGGGCTGAACACACGGTACTGAACAGGACTCTGCCACGACCTCGACACCTCGGTGTGGAGGTCGGGAAAGAACAGCAGTCCCCGACGCTGAGGTAGTGACCGAGCGGGGAGGAAGCGTTCATCTAATTTGCTTTTCTGTTTCGCTTCACTCCTCTCCACGGGCCATTCAATTTTTAATTTCTCTGCAGCCCTAGTCACTACCTCTAAAAGCTCCTCATATGCTGGAGACGAGGATGGCGAGTCCTCTTCTCCAGCCTCGATGCTCACCACATCCACTTCCTCAGAGCTGGATAGATGAAGCGCCGATGTCTCTCTCCGGGGGGAAGAAACCGCAGCGCGTGCTTCCGCCACCAGAGGAGAGACACTGAGTCTGGCAGGTGAAGGCAGAGATAAGGCTGGGCCCGTCTCTAACCCCTTTGTCAGATCCATTTGTGATCCCCACGAATGAAGCCGCCGCTCTGCCTCAGCAGAAGCGGGACCCGATCCGCGGGAAACACTGGCCGCAGCACCCTCTTTCTGTTTATCAAAGATTGCCTGGCGCGATCTCAGTGTCCTGAGAGTGAGCCTCTCACAGTGCACACAGACAGCCCCCTCGAGAGCTGCCTGGGCATGCTCAACTCCCAGACAAACAACACACATCTCGTGTGTATCCCCACCCGTGAGAAAACGAGGGCAGGGAGGAACACACTTGATGAACTGCTGTTTCTCCGCCATAATACGTGTCTTATTTTCACTATATGGAAATATATGTGATGTGGTGTGAGATACTCTTGTCCTCAGACAAAGAGATCATGACTTGTGTATATATCAAGACAAACAACACCAAATAAGACACACAATACAGAGAGCGCTTGCTGGAGACACAGAAGCTAGCGTTCTTTGTTCTGGGTATGCGTGTGAACCTGCTTGTGAATTCTCCCTAGTCGAATCGATAAATCTTGTTCTTTATTTAAACGGTTCTAATTTTGAAGTTGAAGAAGTTAAAGTGAAAGAGTATCCTCCTCATCCAGTCCCATCAGAAACAAATAAGGCCTCGCCAGCTCACCTCATGCCAGTTCCCTTCACATACCGTTCCAATGGCCCTGTCCATTCCTGGCCGCCTGTGTTTCCCCGTGGACGCAAATGGGCTTCCAATAGCGCTGACCTGGGGGCCAAGGTAGTAGACCCCATGTTAACATCTGTCAGGTCAGCACTAAAGTCTGCCTCCCTGCCTACTACAGCTGCTAATGCCATCCCGGTCCTCAGTCCAGTGAGCAAGATGGCCGCCAGCCCAGAGACCCTTCTCAAGATGGCCGCCAGTTCCAAGGCCCTTCCTAAGATGGCCGCCAGTCCAGAGTCCTTTCTCAAGATGGCCGCCAGTCCAGAGTCCCTTCTCAAGATGGCCGCCACTCCAGAGTCCCTTCTCAAGATGGCCGCTGCCACGCATGAGCCCTCAGTCAAGATGGCCGCCGCCACACCTGAGCCCTCAGTCAAGATGGCCACCGCCACACCTGAGCCCTCAGTCAAGATGGCCACCGCCACACCTGAGCCCTCGTTCGAGATGGTCGCTGCCACGCATGAGCCCTCAGTCAAGATGGCCGCCGCCATGCATGAGCCCTCACTCAAGATGACTGCCGCCACGCCGAAGCCCGCAGTCAAGATGGCCGCCGCCGCCACGCCTGAGCCCTCCGTCCAGATGGACGCCGCCACAACTGAGCCCTCTACCGTAATGGTTCCCACGCCTGTGCCCCTTGGCCTGTTAGTGGAGTATGAAGGGATGTCCTGGAACCCCGAGTCAACTCCAGACTCCGCTCCTGTCCCCAAGTCAGCTCCAGACTCTGCTCCTGTCGCCGAGCCCGCTCCAGCCCACGAGCCAACTCCAGCATCTTTTCTAGCCCAAACACCCAGGGTCTCGCCCAAGTATTTTTTTTGGGGGGGGGGCTATCCGTCCCCGACCTTGGTGGCCGAGCCTGGGGTCTGGGCCAAGGCCACGGGTCCCAAGGAGCCTGCTCCGCTGTGGCATCCCGAATGGCCAGCACTGTCGTGGCGTCCCGAGTGGCCAGCACCGCCGTGGCGTCCCGAGTGGCCAGCACCGCCATGGCATCCCGAGTGGCCTGCACCTCCATGGTGTCCCGAGTGGGCCGCACCTCCATGGCCTCCCGAGTGGCCAGCACCACCATGGCGTCTCGAGTGGCCAGCACCTCCATGGCGTCCCGAGTGGCCCGCACCTCCATGGCGTCCCGAGTGGGCCGCACCTCCATGGCCTCCCGAGTGGGCCGGACCTCCATGGCCTCCCGAGTGGCCAGCACCGCCATGGCCTCCCAAGTGGCCAGCACCTCCATGGCGTCCCGATTGGCCAGCACCTCCATGGCCTCCCGACTGGCCAGCACCTCCATGGCTTCCCAAGCTGCCAAATCCACCATGGCACCCCGGTCAGCCAGTACCGTCCTGGAGACGATCTGCCCTGTATCACCTGGATCACCTGTCACGTCTCCAGTACACCCTCCCTCCCGGTTATCTATCCACGGCGCGAGGTCACGCCTACCGGGAGGGGGGAGTACTGTCACAGTCACCATCTGTCTCACCTTCCCCGGACTCCACTTCCCAGCATCCCTTCTGATTCACACCTGCACCCAGTCAGCTCGTCATCTCATCACATGGATTCCCTGCACTTGCACATCCTCATCAGCACCCCCTTTAAAGATTCACTCTTCCTGCACTCCCTTGTCTATCCTCATCTTTGGTTATGTTGGTTGTTTCTGTTCCTGTTTGAGTGTTTTGTATTATAGTTATTGGTGAATAAATCTCTGCTGCTACAACGTGATCCTGCTTCTTCTCTACGTTTACAACCAGCCCTGACACATACAGCTATCGGATTTCATCAAAAATATTTTGTGTTCCGAAGATGAACGAAGGTCTTACGGGTGTGGAACGACATGAGGGTGAGTAATTAATAAGAGAATTTTTATTTTCGGGTGAACTCTTTAATTGTATTTTGTAAATATAAACAAATTTTGATTTTGATGGCTACAACACACTCCAAAAAAGCTGGGACAGAGGCATGTTTACCACTGTGTCACATCACCTTTCCTTACACTTTTTAATCGTTTGGGAATTGAGGATACTAATTGTTGCAGTTTTTCAAGTGGAATTTTTACCCAATCTCGCCTGATATAAGACAGCTGCTCAACTATCCGTGATCATTGTTGTCTGATTCTCCTTTTCATGATGGGCCATATATTTTCGATAAGAGACAGATGTGGACTGCAGGCAGGCCATCAAGCACATCCTCTCTACGGTGTAGTGTCTAGAAACCACTTTGTTGTAGCACGTGCAGGCCTGGCATTGTCTTGCTTCCCAGGATCTTGATGGCAATATATGTCTCTGTACAATCCAATATATGCCTGTACGTCAATGGTACCTTCACACATATGCAAGTCACCCAGGCCGTTTGCACTGATGCTCCTCCCATACCATGACAGATGTTTGCTTTTGCACGTGTTGCTGATGAAAGTCTGGATGGTCCCTTTCATCTTTGGGACTGAGAACTTGATGTCCATTTTTTTCCAAAAACATGCTGAAAGGTGGACTCATCTGACCACAGCACACATTTCCATTGTCTTTTAGACCATCTGAGATGAGCTCAGGCCCAGAGAACTCGGCAGCATCTCTGCATAGAATTAATGTATAGCTTTCTCCTTGCATTTCTTTATGCAGCGTCAGACTGTGTTAAGTGAAAATGGTTTTCCAAAGTACTCCTGAACACATGTGGCTATATTTAACACAGTAGCATGATGGTTTCTCATGCAGTGCCATCTGAGGGGTCAAAGCTCACGCACATTCAATGGTGGTCTCCTGCCTTGCTCGAAACAGACTGAGATTTCTCTGGATTCCCTGAATCTTTTCACAATATTATGTATGGTTGAAGGTGAAATGATTTTTGAATTGTTTGAAAATTCTCATAAAATTTGGCACAAAGTGGTGAGCCACGACCCATCTTTGCTTGCAAAGACAGAGAAGCTCCTTTTACACCCAATCACAATACCCTCACATATTACCAGTCCACCTGCTAATTGTGGACTGATTCAAAAGAGTTTAACTTCTTTTATCTTTTCACTTTTATTTTGCTTCTGTTCCAACTTTTTTGGAGTGTGTTGCTGTTACAGTAGCTGTGTAGCTGCAGCAGGGATGAGGTGAAATACGGACTTCTAACATAAACAGGGTCTTTATTAAACAAGGGACAGAACAGCGACACAAGACTTAACACAAGATAACATCAATATAACATTAAGAACAGACAGGGAGTGCAAGGAGTGAGTCCAACTTAAAGGGAGTGCTAATGACGAGGGACAGGTGCCGGGAATCTGTGACATTACCTCCCACTCCCCGGTAGGCGCGTCCTCGCACCTCAGATGGAACAACGGGGGAGGGGGGGTGGGCGCCCTGGAGACCTACACGCAGGTGCGGGGGGAGGTGCAGACGGGTGCGGAGGTCTCCAGGGCGGGTCTAGGGGCTCAGCCGTCACGGCGGTTCAGGTCAGGAGCTGTGGGCGGCCGTGGCGGGTCAGAAGCCGTGGGCGGCCATGGTGGGTTCCGAGCCCCACCCACATGCGTATCCCCCACATTTTCCCCACCCACGGGTACATGCCCCCCCCCCCCCCCAAAAAAAAAAAAAACAATTTTTTTTTGAGAGATTTAGGGAGGACTGGAAGGGCCCGTGGCATGGAGTGGGTTCGTGGGCTTGAGCGGGCTCGGGGGCTGCTGGAGCTGGCTCGTGGGCTGCTGGAGCAGGCTCGGGAGCTGTTGGAGCTGACTCGAGAACACTTGGAGCGGGCTCGTTGGCAGCGGGAGCGGACTCGTTGGCAGCGGGGCGGACTCGTTGGCAGCCGGGGCGGACTCGTTGGCCACCGGGGCGGACTCGTTGGCAGCCGGAGCGGACTCGTGGAGGGCTGGAGCGGGCTCGGAGAAGGCTGGAGCGACTGGCTCCGTCCAAAAGTCTATTAGCCAGTCATTTCCTTCCATTTCTGGCGACTTGGGTTGTTTAGCGGCCTTCTTCTTTTTTGGCCGTCTGGGCCTAGCGGTGGATTTTCCTTTGGCCAGCTTGGGGTGTGGGTCAGGCAGGACACCAGGGGAATGCCCACTGGAGGGGCAGGTGGAGGAAACCGGCGGTTGGCGAACTGGCCAGGCCGCATGTATTTCTGTGGGGACTGGACGAGGAATACACGATTTTTCTTGAACCTCTTCAATAACAAAATCAGAGCAATTCAGAAAGAGAATCAGATTAATTGTCTCGACTAAGGAAAAAAAACACGCTGGTTCACTAAAACGAATCGTGTCCTCGTCCAACCCCGCCAGAAAACAAACGTTTAAAGGGGCATCTGGCCAGTTCACCAAATAAGCAAGCTCGGTAAATTCCTCCACATACCTCTCCAGCGGGCAACCGTCCTGCCGGAACCCACACAGGCGATCCTCTGCTGAGGCCTGCTTGAGAGTCGCGGGAGATACGGGAGACTCAGGTAACAGAAATAATCCCATGTTTGAGCTGTTGAAGTCCTTCGGTTGGGTCCGTTCTTCTGTTACAGTAGCTGTGTAGCTGCAGCAGAAATGAGGCGAAATACGGACTTCTAACATAAACAGGGTCTTTATTAAACAAGGAACAGAACAGCGACACAAGACTTAACACGAGATAACATCAATATAACATTAAGAACAGACAGGGAGTGCAAGGAGTGAGTCCAACTTAAAGGAAGTGCTAATGACGAGGGACAGGTGCCGGGAATCCAGGGAGAAGTGGGAAGCTGATGAGGGAAGTGCAAACAGGTGTGGAGCAAGGAGGATACTGGGAAAATGGAGTCCTGGAAGGTGTGACTGTGACAGTTGCAGTCATCAAAATCAAAATTTGTTATTTTTACAAAATACAATTATGTTGGCCACTAAAAACATTGGAAAATGTTTCTTTGTACTTTTGTCAGTTAAATAAAGGTTCAAGAGAATTAACAAATCACAGACTGTGGATTTTATTGCAGTTTACAAAAAATCCCAACTTTTCTGGAAATGGGGTTGTATATCTGAATCAATATTATATGTTAGAAAAAAAAAAAAAGTCAAGATGATGTGGAGAAGAAATATTTTTGAAAAAATGGCCAAAATTAGTGAGGATTGAGTAAATGTTGCTTAGTTTTCCCCCTACTGTTATAAATAGATGAATTATTAATTGGGCAAAATTAGTGAGGATTGAGTAAATTTTGCTTAGTGGTAACACTTTAGTTTAGGGTCCAATTCTCACTATTAACCAGTTGCTTGCTTTTTAGCATGCATATTACTAGTATATTGGCTGTTTATTAGTACTTATAAAGCACATATTAATGCCTTATTCTGCATGACCATATTCTACATCCGTTAATCCTACCTAAAACCTGAACTCAACAACTACCTTACTAACTATTAATAAGCAGTAATTAGGAGTTTATTGAGGCAAAAATCATAGTTAATAGTTAGTTAATAGTGAGAATTGGACACTAAACTGAAGTGTGACCATCAATGGTAAGTAACTGATATGCCTTTACTCTGAAATCTGAAGTTATATGAATATATATGTGAGTATTTTATGTTGTTTTGTATGTATTGTGATAGCTTTTTTTTTTTTTTTTTTTTTTTTTTTTTTTTATTCATTTGGGGATTTTAAGTAGAAAAAAGGGATTTGTTTTTGTTGTTTTTTGCAGTGTATTTCAGTGACATCTGTCTGTGTTAGGGACATTCCAAAAAATCCCTTACAGCAGTGTTTCTCAACTGGTGGGTCACGACCCAAAAGTGGGACCGTTCTGAGTGGGTTGCGGAGTGCCTGAGAAAAACGTGTTGTCCAGTATTCAGTATCTGCGGTCAGATGATATGTTGTCAGGCTATATGTCAGTGTCATTTTTCTAATTTTATTTTCGTAGCTTATTACGAAATGAAAAGTCTCTCTCTTCAGAAAACAGAACTTTCCTGTCGAATCAAACATTATACTGTGCTCATAGCGCACACTCTTCAATTGCACTCGTAAATGCAGCGCCGCCGCTGTATATCACTTCATATAAAGCGCAAGAGAAATGTCTCGGTTACGTATGTAACCCTTGTTCCCTGAAGGAGGGAAACGACGTACGTCAGAAGTGAACCGACAAATTGGGATATCGAGAGCCCAATCACCTTCAAGTGTAAACTAAATGAGCCAATGCACATTGGCGTGCAAGCTTTGCGTCACGCGCCCCGCCCGGCGGTGTGGGTATAAATACGGAAGTAGGTGCACTCGCACTCTGTTTTTTGCTGAGGCCGCAAGGGGTGACGGAGGAACTCAACAGGGTTCACCGGCTGGGGAACTCACTGGAGCAATAACCGCACTTATCCACTCCGAGAGAGGAATGGCGCTGCAAACCGACACAAGAACGGGGGCTCCAGCGTTACCGGCGAGCACGCGGGAAGCAACTGGTTCCACATGGAGGCTATCCAGTGGGCCATACTCTGCTTGGAAACAGCCTTTCCCTTCTGTTGGCCTCTGTAAAAGATGAAGAGCTGGTCTGAGGTCCTAAAGCTTTGCGTTCTGTCCATGTACAGGCGTAAAGCACGGATGGGACAGAGCAAGGCCAGGGCTAGGTCTGCCTCCTCTGAGGGCAGCGCTTGCAGGTACACTACCTGATCTCTAAAGGGAGTGGTAGGAACCTTGGGCACATAGGGGTTTCAAGGTAATGTGAGAGTCAGCCAGACCAAATTCTAGGCATGATTCGTCGACTGAAAATACGTGCTGGTCCCCTACCCTCTTGATAGAGGCCAATGCAACCAGGAGAACTGTCTTAAGGGACAGAGTTTTCAACTCAGCTGATTGCAAAGGCTCAAAGGGTGGTCCCCGGAGAGCTGTAAGCACCAGGGACAAGTCCCAAGAGGGCATAGAAAGAGGACAAGGTGGATTCAGTCTCCTCGCCCCTCTGAGGAACCTGACCTTCAGGTCATGCTTCCCTAAGGACTTACTATCAACTGCATTGTGATGTGCGGCAATGGCGGCAACACACACTTTGAGGGTTGAGGGAGACAGCCTTCACTCCAACCCATCTTGCAGGAAGGAAAGCACTGACCTGACACTGACCTGACCGAGCAAGTTTGGGGGTTCACTCGTCGAGAAGAACACCACTCGACGAACAGGTTCGACTTCAAAGTATAGAGTATAGAGGTGCCTCGTAGAAGGAGCACTAGCAAAAGTGATGGTGTCTACCACCGACTGGGGTAGGCCACCTAGAACCTCCGCGTCCCATCCAGGGACCAGACATGGAGTTTCTAGAGGTCCGGACGTGGGTGCCATAGGGTGCCCCATCTCTGAGTCAGAAGGTCCTTCCTCAGAGGAATGGGCCAAGGAGGTGCTGTCGTGAGGAGCATCATTTCGAAAAACCAGGTCCAGTTGGGTCAATAGGGCACAACTAGAAGGACCTGCTTCTCGTCCTCCCTGACTTTGCACAAGTTGTGCAAGTAGGCTCACTGGTGGAAACGCATATTTGCGAAGGTCCCGGGGCCAGCTGTATGCCAGTGCATCCGTGCCGAGGGTGCCCTCTGTCAGGGAGTAGAACAACTGGCAATGGGCTGTGTCCGGGGTGGCAAACAGATCTATCTGTGCGCCCCCGAAACGCTGCCATATCAGCTGGACTGCCTGGGGATGGATTCTCCATTCTCCCGGAAGCGAAGGCTGCCGTGAGAGCTCGTCGCTTGCACGGTTGAACACACCTGGGATGTGAATGGCACGAAGCGACCTCAGATGCTCCATAAAAGGAGATGCCGGGCGAGTTGTGACATGTGATGGGAGAGTAGACCGCCCTGGTGGTTAATGTACGCAACGGTCGCAGTGTTGTCTGTACGGACCAGTACATGCTTGCCTAGTAGCAGCCCTTTGAAGCGGCCCAGTGCAAGATATGCTGCTAACAACTCAAGGCAATTGATATGCCACTGCAGCTGGGGCCCTGTCCACAGACCCGAGACTGCATGCCTGTTGTACGTGGCTCCCCAACCGGTGGTGGAAGCATCTGTGGACACCACAGCATACCTGGCTCGCAAGAACGAGGGGTCCGACCACGGTGTGAGGGTACGACGGCAGCTCGGTGTGATGGGCACACGGAGTGTGCTGCGTTGCCACGCCCATCTCGGGACTTGGCCGTGAAGCCAGTGCTGAAGCGGTCTCAAATGAAGCAATCCGAGCAGCGTGACTGCGGCTGCGGATGCCATATGCCCCAGGAGCCTCTGAAATAGTTTCAGTGGGGCCACCGTCCTGCTCTTGAGTGAAATCAGGCAGTTCAACACTAACTGGATGCGTTCCTCGAAGCACAGGGGCATCATTAACAGAAACACAAGTAAAGTGAACGCCCCTGAAAACTGGGGGACGCCGGGCGAACTAAATCGTATAGCCGAGTCTGATCATGCGGAGGAGCCAGCGGGACGGGCTGGGGAGCGTTAGCCAGGCTCCCAGACTCCGAACCAGCGGGACCAGCGGCACCACAGACATACCCGGGGTGGGGCAGCGAGGCGGAGCAGAGGGACCCGACTCGGACGGCAGCGCGGCCCGAAGTGGGGTCTGACTCCGCGAGGTGACAAGGTATAAACCAGGAGACAGCGCAGTGAGGGCAGCCTCGACAGACACACTGTCACCTGCTGGCGAGGTGGGAGGGGGCTGAGGGTGGCGAGGCATAGCGCCGCACACCGCCAGACGCGCCCTCTTGGGACCTGGAGGAATAGGAAAAAGCTCTTTTATTGAAGTTTTGGGTACCGCTGGACCCCGAGGAGCCAGCGGCGGAACAGAAAGAAAACGGAACGAAAGTTTTTCCACCTAGCCCTCCTCCGGGGGAGGTAGCGATGCTGTCATCGTCTCCCAAAAAGCTGTCTTCACATCCTCCAGGTCGCCAGTCTCAGGTCTGCTTCCGAGATCTCTTGCCACCTGGCTTGGCTGCGGGCTGAGCGGGCAGCAGCGGCCCACCGGGGCAGGATGTGCTTAACCCCCTCGAGTCGGCGGTTGCGCCGGCAATACCACCTTGCTTTCTTATCAGTATGAAAGAGATTCAAAATACTCCATCAATTTTGCACATACAATTAAGAGTTATACTTCATTTTAATCTGCGAAATATCTTCTTTTATTTGTGTACACTCAGAGTAAAAACAAAATGTTGTGCTTTTTGCAAAATAAAGAAAACTAACATGATGCGTGATCTGTCGTCTCCCTCTGAACGAAGTCCAATCTGATAGTTCTCAGAAAATGAACTGTAACTTAGTGAATACTAATCACAAAAAAAATGAGATTTATGTCTTACACGTTTAAATCGTGTAAGTCAAATCGAAAACAAATATTCTCTGTTTATGTAATCTGAATGGAAAGAGAGAGATTCAAGTCGTTTGCGAGTCAGCTCATTATCCGCTAATGCGGCCACACCCACGGAGCTCACGCTCTATTCAGACGCAAATTTTGAGGCAATACATGTATACATCGTCGCAATCGTGTATTTATTATCTTCAAAAGTGTCTATCTGCATGTGCCGTGGTTACAGCGATCTCTGGAAGCCTCTGTTAGTTCCTGGAATGTCACATGGTATGCCTGTTCTTCATTATGAGTCATTTGTGGACTAAATGTGCACAGAGCGCCCTCCGGCTGCAAGTATGAATTGAAAACACAGTATCCAGCGCTCATAGTGATGACAATAAATATTGAATAAATATTAGTCCTCTGTATAGAAAATTGACATAAACATATGAGAATCCATCAATATTTCTCCAAATGTGCATGCTTTTAAGCTAAAAGCCCTGATGGATGTTGTTTTGTCAAAGGTAACGACTCCATTTTTCATATTCATAACTCCTGGCGCATATTAACAAATTACGGTCACTATAAGATTTTAAGAGTAAAACAGAAGTCAAAATGTGAAGCTTGAGTCTTAGATCTTTTTAATGATGTATAGTTTGTCAACTGCACATTAACATTTAGGCTATATAATATAACAAATATAATAGCCTATATGAAATGCCATAGAGGCAACATGAATGTTCAGATGCTTTGCATCACAGAAATACATTATATTTTAAAGTATATTAAAATAGAAAACCATTATTTTAAATTGTAATAATATTTCACAGTATTGCTGCTTTTTCTGTATTTTTGATATACAGCATGATGAGCATGAGACTTCTTTTAAAAACATTATAATAGTAATGCGTCCAATCTTTTGACTGGTACTGTAATTTAAACTATAATAGACCTATACAAAATTTTCTTCACATGGTGTGCAATAATACGTGCATGCATGAGATCACAAAAATCATGTTTTCTGTCAAGAGTGGACATTATATTAACGTTAATACAGCTGATATGATCCTGTTATCACAGGGTTTTTTCACATAGCCTACCTGACTGAAAGGGCTCATTATGCAGGTCATTATGCAGGTCATTATGTGGGTCTTTGTCTTCTCAGGTGTGAATCACAGCATTATTCATGAAGATTCATGCCTCCATGCATACTGCGTTTCTTGACAAAAAGTGTCTTACAAAATTTAAATCAATATATTGTTTTATATGAACGAGTAGGCAGGATAATATTTACATCATTTTGAAGCAAAAACTCTAGTCTACAACCTCCAATACCCAGAAGTCTTGTGAACACATATTTTGTATTTATTTTGTGGCCTTATTTCAGTGACTTAAGTTTTTTGTTTTTTCAATAACCATGCATAAACGTTATTCCTTCAAAAATACAAACATGTACATACATGTTGCTCACATATTATGGTAGCCTAGTTCGTGCTGAATACAGTGTAATGACACCTTTTCCATTAATATGTTTATGAACAACTGAAAAAAGCACAAATGTCAGGGCATGTCAAAACTTCTCCAGGGCCCCAAAAATCCTCAGACCCCAGAGGGTTAATCGCCTCCGTCTGCTTCTGTGCGGCTGAGAACTGCTGGGCAAAGCTCTCGACCGCTTCGCCGAACAGGCCAACCTGAGAAATGGGGGAGTCCAGGAGCCAATATTTATCGGTCTCCCTCATTTCAACTGGGGGAATCCCGGCATAACCCTTGGCCACTCTGCCGTCCAGGGTGGTGAAGGTGGAAGAGGAACCAGACTGACACCCCCGGGAAGAAAGGCACAGAGGCGGGGTGCTGAGAACCAGCGCGGGCCGCCCCGAGAAACCAATCATCCAACCGAGAAAGTCTGGGACATGGTGGAGGATTCCAGGCGAGCCCGACTTTCTCGGCAGCCCAGGAAAGCATAGCAGTCACTTCTGGATTGGGCTCGGGCAACGCTACTCTCCCAGAAGAAGGCAACGCAGCCGACTGTTGCTCACCTTCCCACGTCTCGATCGACATCTGGTTTTCAGCAGGCACTCCAAAAGAAAGGGATGGTCGCTCATGGGAGGGACCCACGGAGATGGTCTCAGTGGGGAAGTCCTAACCGTGATCCTCATGTCTCCCTGCCAATTCACCGAAGTGCCGCCTTCCTGGCGTCCGCCAGTGAAGACCACAGATCGGGGTATAGGAGAGGGGACTCCGCCTTGAGAACCAAGGTACGAGAGTCTAGACCGCAACACTGCGATAGTCATGTTTCCACAATGAATACATGAACTATCCACAAAAACTGACTCAGCGTGCTGAATGCCCAGGCACGTGATACAGCGATTGTGATAAATCAGCTGGGGCCAAGGAACGACTGCATCCAGTTATGCACGGGCGGAATGACATCTTGAAACAGACACAATGTCACACCCGTAATGCTCTTTTAGAAGGGGAAAACTCGCTATTTTTGTTTTGGTGCTGAAGCACACAGGGGAAAGCCGTGGCACGATTGTAGGTTCACACTGGTCGCCTACAATCCGGGCTAACAGAGAACCGGCCCAAATCGCAAACCTTGCCCGGCAAAACACAACAAACTTGCTGTGAAAACAGCAATTGAGAGATTGAAAGCTTGCGGCCAACGCTGCAGCATGCTGTCACACCAACACCGATACACAAAAAGATGAGGCTTCCTCAGACTCGTTTCTTCTTACACTGAAGAGATCTCAGCAGGAACAAACGAATGCTTGGCTCCGATGCGAAAGACAGAGTGTGAGTGCACCCGCTTCCGCATTTATTCCCGCACCGTGGGGCGGGTCGTGTGACGCAAAGCTCGCACGCCAATGTGCATTGGCTCGTTTAGTTTACACTCTAAGGTGATTGGGCTCTCATGCGAAATCCCAATTCGACGGTTCACTTCTGACGTACGTCAAACGTGACCGACTGAAAGGGAACTACAAGCATGCAATGTCATATTTACGTTGTCAATTAGTAATTCATGAAATAAAAGTAAAGTACCAATAAATCACGTAACTGGTACGTCATGTGTTAGCTGAGAAGGATTGCATGCAGATGATGTTCATTCTATTCATCAGGAGCAGTTTCCATGTTTCATTAATGGTTCATGTTCGTATTGTGTGTTTACCATGGTAACTGTTGTTTCTGTAACCCCAAAATGACACTTTATTTTCATTTTGTGTTATTTTGTATATTTTTTAATTACTGTGGTGGCTCATACCAACTTTATTGTATTAACAAAATCTAGTTTGGTGTGGAACTGCTATATAACCTTACCTTATAGGCATATTTATCCATCAGTATTAGTCATATTCGTACAATTTATGTATTTTAAGTAAAATGGGACAGTACTTGTGTGTGTGTGTCAACAATTTTTGTGAAATAAATTTGCTTGTTTTTTTAAAAAACAAATGTATATATTATATATATAAGCGGTAATAAAATATGACAAGATCTCAGAGTTAACCTGTGTCAGAAAAAATTAGTCTTAATTGTGTCAGATAACACTTAAGCAAAACATGGTCAGGTCAAAGTGTCTGGATAATTTTTGGTTCCAAATTTTCATTAATTTTACTGGTAGTCCACTGTATGAAGAATTTTTGGGTATAATTGTAACGATCAGCCAAATCGGTTGAGTTACAAGATTTATAATGGGGTCAGATTTTATTGTGTGAGACTGTTAGTGGTTAAAAGAATGAGACATAAAACAGAGATAAGTTTAAATATGAATGGTGTATTTACAATATTCACATGAGACTTAAAAAACAACACAATAAAACCAGGAAAACTCAGTCTGTTAAAAGAATACAGTCCAAAGTGCCATACCCTAAAACAGTCCAAGAATCCTAGAGAGTTGATAAGTCCCAATGTGAGTGTCCACCAGTGTATATACAAATGTCCACTGTAGTGATAATCCAAGTTTGCAATAGTTTCTGGAAAAGTAAGTCCACAGGTAGGTAAGTTAGTGATGTGACGTTTGACACCGAGGCTTCGAAGCTTGTATCAAAAAAACGAAACATCTCACAGTGAAGCACTGAATCGGAGCTTGATTCGTTTTGCCATAACCACGTGATCGGTGACGTCCGAAGCTTCGTTTTCGTACACAACCACGTGACTGCTTCGTATTCTGATTCACATAACGTGAACCCTTGCATGCGCAGATGTGAAGTGTCATCTGCTTTTTAGTAAACGAATATGTCATAATACGAATAAATATTTACATGTGCAGTTTTGTGCATGTTCAGTTTGTATTTATTCCCAGTTCATACTTCATTCTATGACAATCTTCATTTATTTTGATAATATATGCCCAGGCTTGCCTATTTCCCCCCCCCAAAAAAATATTCACAGACTCATTTATTCAAATTGTGTAAGTAAAATGACACGTGAAAGACTTTTTTTTTTATGTATAATAATAATTTACATTGTTTTTTGCTTTTCACCGTGTTGAAAAGCTTCGAGTAATGAACCTTTTTACGATACACTTGAGGGGAAAGCCTCGGTGCTTCGCAAAGCTTCATTTCACCATCACTAAGGTAAGTCCACAGATAGGTAATTCCACAATCCAGATAAGTTGTGTCTGTTAATGAGTGTTTGTTTGCCATGCTGCTCTCTTTATATAGATGTATTTCCTGCTTCCTGTCATGTGACTGGTCACATGACAGGCCAACCATTAATTTCTTATAGACATACACACTAAAATTGGTAAGAGGAATAAAATGGACTAAAAAACATGTAAACCAATTAAAACTCTATACTATGTGACACTGTCATATAAAAGACATGTTTTACCGCTCTATTTATTACAATGACTTTATGTATAATAGAGTTTTAATTGGTTTACATGTTTTTATGTCCAATTTATTCCTCTTATCTATTTTAATGTGTGTATGTCTTTAAATGTGAATGGGTCTGATCAGTCACATGACAGGAATCAGGAAGTACACCAGTATAAAGGAAGCAGCATGACAAATAATCAATCTCTCATTACAAACTGGTGATCACCTACTAGCTGGACTGTGGAGTTTCATTTTATGGACTTACCTTTCCAGCAAACCACATCACTTTTCATTGGATTGACACTTCTGTGGACTTTGTATATACACCGGTGAACACTTTCACATTGGGATTTACAGCACGCTAGGATTCTTATGGACTGTTTTAGGGTATGGTGCAAACAGACTCCACACTTTTAACAGCCTAAGTTTTTCTAGTTTTATTGTGTTGTTTTAAGTTCCTTGTGAATATTGTAAATACATATTATTTATTCATTTTATTTCTGTTGTACGTCTCCTCTTTTTAAACACTCCAAACCCTAACACAGTTTAATCTGACCCCATTTTTAATTCATGTAAACTCGACCAATAGGGCCGATCGTTACATAATATGTCACAGTTTTATTTTATTTTGCTATCCTCACTTACATAAATGAACTATAGTGTCCTGCACCCACTAGTAAAAATATATCAAATGTCTGAATAATTTTATTTATATATATATATATATATAATATACTGTATGTATATTATTCCTAAAAAAGTGGGTCATGACTTAAAGGGTTAGTTCACCCAAAAAATGAAATTTCTGTCATTAATTACTCACCCTCATGTCGTTCCACACCTATAAGACCTTCGTTCATCTTCAGAACACAAATTAAGATATTTTGATGAAATCCGAGAGGTTTTTTAATCAAAAGCAACAAAATTACCACATTCAAGGTCCAAAAAAGTAGTAAAAACATCGTTAAAATAGTCAACGTGACTACAGTGGTTTAACCTTAATATTATGAAGTGATGAGAATACTTTTTGTCCGCAAAAAAAAAAAAAAAAGACTTTATTCAACAAATTCGTCTCTCCCGTCATTCTGCTACGCTATTTACTAGGGATGTAACAATATCAAAATCTCACGGTACGATAATACCTCGGTATAAAGTGCGATATTTATTGCGATATTTAAAAAAAGACAAATGAAGACTGTCAGTTTGAAACAGGAACTTTCAGTGTAGTGTTTTCAGTTTTCATAATAAGAAAAAAATATTAAACAACCAATAAAAAAATAGTAGTAAGGGAAAAAAATGCAAAATAGTCAACTCAGTCCTTTTTGTGTTTATTATACTTGTAAAATGAGTTTAACAGACAGCTAATCTCAACAAATTCACTAACACTTTACAATAAGGTTCATTAGTTAACATTAGTTAACTACATTAACTAATAATGAACAGCATTTCTACAGCATTCATTAATCTTTGTTAATGTTAATTTCAACATTTACTAATACATTATTAAAATCAAGAGTTGTATTTGTTAACATTATTTAATGCACTGTAAACTAACTTGAACAATATGAACAGCTGTATTTCTATTAACTAACGTTAACAAAGATTAACAAATACAGTAACAAATGTATTGCTCATGGTTAGTTCATGTTATTTAATACATTAACTAATGTTAACAAATTAACCTTATTGTAAAGTGTTACCACAACTTCAACACAAATTAGATGCTTGAACACACATGTAAGATTCAGACAGGTGAAACAGAATATTTTTGTAAGTTGGATTCATAAAGATTTCACTTGTTTCTGAAAGAATGACTCAGTGATAGATACATTTTTAACAGTAATTTGTTGCCACCTAGTGGTGTAACAATGCAATCGATACAGTCGTTATTTGAAGCACTTTCAAAAGGTGATTTATTCTGATCGGTAAGGTAGACATCAGCGTTTATCTGAATAATAAACTATAATAAACTGTATACTTCTGTGACAACTGGAATATTTGTAACAGAAATAATGATACTGTGTGTTTAAAAAGATTGTTTGTGAAGCTGTTTATATCTTAACATGACATGACATGACAAACATGACAACTCTCTCTAGATCAACGGCAGTGCGAACGCAGATTTGAATGTCACGATTTTTTGTCAAAGGTTTAATATAGCCTACATGGGCAAATCGTTGTGATTTAGGAATTAGATCATATGGGTGATGAAATTCAGAACGCGATCTTTTAAAGATTAATCGTGCAGTTTTGTGCACCTCTCTCTCTCTCTCTCTCTCTCTCTCCCTGCACTGATGTATATGAGTAGCGCAAGGGCTTTTCAGTGCATTTTTTGTTATAATATTCACGAGGTGAGACTTCTCTATTAAAGGATACGCTCCTCGCACTTCGTTCTAGATAAGAACCAGTTCTCAGTTCCCAACCCTAGTTCCCACTTACTACACAAACTACACTTTTTGCCCGGAAGACACATCGTTTCATACAGTCATGTGACCACGATGATATCGAGACAATTTTGCTATCGCGATACCACGATATTGATACCGTTAATATCGTTACATCCCTACTATTTACAATTTACTATTTATTTCTGGAACTTGAAAGTGGTCATTTTGTTACTTTCAATGGAGGATTAAAAAAAAAAAAACTCTCAGATTTCATCAAAATATATTAATTTGTGTTAATGACAGAAATTTCATTTTTGGGTGAACTAACCCTTTAATGACCATGGGGAAAATGTGGGTCCCATGGCCAAATCGTTGAAGTAATGGAATGAGGTAATGAGGTAATACCAGTTGAGAACCAATGCCTTACAGCATTGCTGTCATTGCTGACCACTGAAGCTCACCTCGTTTGCACAGTTAATGTTGCTAAAGCCAGATCCACTGATGTTGATGATGTCATGTGTGGTGCCATGGCTAGGCGTAATGTGGTACACAGTGGGGCTGGCGCAGGAAGTAAAACTGAAGTAGAGACTGTCTGAGGTGTCATAAAATTCCAGCTGATCTTGAAAACAGTCAGAAGTGGCCAAACATTCAGAGTCGGATGAGTTCATTTGTTCTGAAACTGGGGAGGACACAAATGACAGTTATGATGCTTTTACTTACCAATTCCTTTTGCTGAAGTTAGAAGTTTTAAATGTAAACTTGAGTTAAATTACTTACGAATATAGCCTGTAATTGTGTCTATATTCATAGAGGCCTGTATTCCTGTCACAAACACCTGAAGCCCAACAGTGCTCTCCTCCAGAGGCATAACGGTCACCACACCCTGCAGCGTCTTCTGGTTGCTAGAGTCAATGTAACCGCTGCTGTAGTAGTAAACTCCAGGAGATGTGAAACGATAGGCGAAAAACCCTAACAATAAAACAGACACAACAAGAACTGTAGGATCAGATTTTTTTCCTCCTTAATCAAACTGGCATCAGGCCTCTCGCTCTTATTGCCCTCTACAGTTCCTTTACAGGAATACAAACATTTACATCTACAGCAAAAGGCATTCAACAAATTGTCTAACAAAATAGCACAGTACATTGTTTTTTGCACAGTGACTGGTGTGTAATTATGTTGTAATTATAGTTAATTACAGAGCAGACACCTTGAGTTTATGCTTCATAAAATCTGACACCCTCACAAATCAAATGCTTTCCTGTATCAGGGGTATTTAATTTCCCTGAGGACCAGTCTCTAATGTCACAATGGTCAGGACAATCAAAAGCCACTTACACTGTTTCAGAGTCAATACATTAATGGCTATAGGCCTATTAATATATAGCCATTAAAAAGTAAAAGTAAGAAAATAAGTGTTTCAGAGTCAATATATTGTACTGTATGTGACAAAATGAAATAATGTACATTTCGCAAAAATGTAAACTTTCAAGCTGGTAGCCATTAAAAAGTAAAATTAAGAAACAGCTTAAAAAGTGAGAAATTGTGTATTTAAAACAGTGTCTCCCAGACTGTTGATCTTTCCAGTGTAGAATTGCAAATTATTAATTAAATCCAATTCAAATGTTCAATTCAAATTTTCTGAAGAGACACTATCACTTTATATGATGAACAGATTGAATTTAGGATTTTATTCACATAGAAACATTGATCAGCAAACATAAACAGAAGTTTAACCTAAACCTGCTTGACGCGTGAGAACAAACCTCATTGGTTCTTTGCGGAAGCTCAAACGTGCTGCGTAACACACGAGAATTTAAAAACTAGAACCGCCACGGGGTAAAATTTACCCGTGGCTGTTTTTCAAATGTATATAACAGATTTTCAAGAAAAAAAAAAAATCCAAGTCTCCTAGTTATTGACTTTTACTAAAATTGTATTATTTACAATCCCCTGTTGTTAAAAATTGTTTAGATAAAACCAGATTTTGAAAACACGGCATTTATACCTATAAGCGCCAGCGGGTCAAATTTACTCATATATGCCTCTGTGTTTTGCGCTGTCATTTTTGCGCCGCTTATGTTTTAACGTTCTATGTTACTAGGCAACGCCTTTCACCCACTGAGATCGCGGTAATCAGTTTTAGGCACAATGGATAAAAGAAGATGATTTTATGTATGTCAAACAGATATTAGAGGCACTAAATGCCATAAGTTATGAGTGCTATTTATTCTAGTCTGCCCGTTTCCCAAAAAAAATGTTTCCGATCTATTATGTAATGAATAAAACAATTTTTAATAATTACCCCAAGTTCATTGGTGTTGTTCTCTTATTCAAATTATATGTAACTGAACAAATTAATAATTAATTAGGTGAAGCTGTGCGCTTGAATTTGTTGTTGCATCATAGGCTTCATCTTATGCAGCGCAGTGAATTATTATTGCTCTTTATTGTCTATTTAGGGTGTTTTAGTCATTTAAATAACATGGTTATCTTAATGTGATTAATGGCATTTTACTATAATATTACACCACCCAAATATGTATTTATTTCCTTCTAATTCTCGTTGTCATTGCACGCTGGTTTAGCCTGCTTAAAATAACAAACAACAGGACAAAAACATAGTTGATGACTGAACATTATTTTTTATGACTCTAGACATTACTTTGTGAAGACAGTGGCACAATACAGTGACATAATAAGTTTGTTTACCCATATCAAAACGGTAGTCGTGTGCATAGGTAAATTTTACCCGCTGGCGGTTTTAGGTATACAATGACCCCTGGCGGTTCTAGTGTTAACCTCATTGGTTCTCGCACATCAAACATGCTCGAGTTTCCGTTTACCACAACTAATTTGTAAGTAGATGAATGTTTATATGTAAATAAAAGCCTAAATTCAAACTGTTCATCATATAAAGCGATCGTGTCTCTGAACTTTTTGAAGCGTCAAAGTGTCAGTTGCGTAGCTGTCTATGGAGGGACAGAAAGCTCTCAGATTTCATCGAAAAGATCTTCATTTGTGTTCTGAAAATGAAAGAAAGTCTTATGGGTTTGGAACAACATGAGGGTGAGTAATTAATGACAGAATTTTCATTTTTGGGTTAACTATCCCTTTTATGTCAGGCACGTCCCACAGTTTAGCAATAGTAGACTTCATTTTACACCTGTTTTTTCTGATTTAGATGTTAAGTTTGGCTTAGGGAGGAACAAAAAGCCACTGCTGAATGTGGCATCAGCACAATAATCGTTTTACCTCAATTATCTTGATTTCATAATAGTTGAAAGCCAAAATCGAAATAAAAAAATCAATTACAATTAATCGCACAGCCCTACGTTCTTTTCTCATCTTGTTACATAGTCTAAGAATCAGACTAGAAAATGTACAATTTTAAACAAGGACTGGTTTTCAACATGGTGTTCAGGCAAATGTTGTTCTCACAAAGAGTTTATGTAGTTTTGTTTTAGCAGGTTTAACACACAGGGTATCAGATAATAGTTGTTGTAGTAGTTTTTGTACCTTTGGCGGTTCGGGTGTCTCCACTGCTGAAAGCAATGCCATCATAGTCTGTGCTGCTGGGACTGGACACACTGAAGACCCTGTAGCCCAGACCGGCCACAAAAGCTGGTGCGTCCCAGCGCCAAACCACTGTATCCCCCACTGAGGCTATTATTGCAGAGGGGCTCCAGGCGTAACCCTGACCATACACTGAATACATATGATATAATTACACAATTAACTGTATTCAAGTGGTGAAACAAGCACATATGGTCACAAATGCAATACTTTTCCATAACCAATCAAGATTTTAATTACCAGCATTTTTCCATTACCTTTTAAAAGTTTTTAATTCCAGTCAATTTGGTAACACTTTACAATAAGGTCTCATTTGCTGACATACATTAACAAGAACAATAAACAATACTACAGCATTTATTAATGTTCATTTCAGTATTTACTGTACTGTACATTTTTAAAATCAAAAGTTGTCTCTGTTAACATTAATTAGCAATGCACTGTGAACTAACATGAACAACCAATAACTGTACTTTTTATCAACTAACATTAACAAAGGTACTGTAAAAAAAATATTGTTTATTGTTAGTTATCGAATACATTAATGTTAACGGTAACACTTTATATTAGGGTCTTTAAAGTTGCTTATTAGCTTGCATATTACTAGAATACTGGCTGTTTATTAGTACTTATTAAGCACATATTAATGCCTTATTCTGCATGACATTATTCTACATTCTTAATCCTACCCAATACCTAAACTTAACAACTAACTTACTATTAATAAGCAGTAAATTAGGAGTTTACTGAGGGAATAGTCATAGTTAATAGTGAATATGCGTTCCCTATACTAAAGTGTTACCATGTTAACAAATGTGAACTTATTCAATACTATTTTAAAATGTTAGTTTCTTTACTTTATAATTTATTTAATTTTTTTATTACATTTTAATAATTTAATTACATTATAATGATTTATCCAGGTCTGGTAATCACACGTTAAAAAAAATTTTATGACTTCAGGAACCATAAATGTAAATATGCAAACACAATCTGTGTACATTTTCATATATTCTGCACTGATTGTGGGGGAAATCTGTGGGATTCTCCCAAATATATCTGAAAATGTTGAAATGTGATAAGTAGAGCCAGAGCCAACAGTCAAATTGGTAACAAAAACGTCATATTAACACAACTATTTAATAAGCACTCAACACTCAAGGGACAGCATAGAAATTAGTGCATAACTAATTGGAATTCTCCAGGAAACCTACTAAGGATTTCACCAAATTATGCCGGTGTTGATTCTGTGGAGGACTAAATATAGCTTATGATGTTAGTGAACTTGTTAGTGTTAGTGAAGTGCTTTTCTTTAATGATGTCAATATTTTTATGGGTTTTAAAAATAAAAAAAAAATTTAAAAAAATCCTCCCGCTCAAACAGTGCTATAAAATATCTTGCTTTTTGCAGGCAGCTCTAGTATTTGATAAGTCATGATGAGACCGTCATTGTGTTGACAGCCATTGTTTCACTGTCTCTGATGTATTCAGGTTTTGTGTGCGTGACAGAAAAAGAGATAAAAGTAAAGAGAGATTACCGGGGTGGAAACCTTGGTTCGTCACGGTGTGTGTTTTATCTCTAGACTGGGTCACACACTCAAGTTGATAGTCTGAAGCGGCTGTCACTCGGCATTGTGTGTCCCCTGTATGAAACGCACAACTGTGACTACAGTACTAAATTGTGTTAATGATTGGTTTCAGTAAAACACTGTTAAAGATGAAAGAGTAAATCAAAGTATTCTGTGGTAGTTTTAAGCATGGGGGGATATTTTAAAGAATGTTGATATGTTTTTTTCCGTTGTAGTCTTGTCGTACCTAGAATGACATTATTGTCTGCTGCGACAGGGCTGAACCCAGAGCCGGTGATAGTGATGGTGGTTCCACCATACAAGGACCCCAGAGATGGAGAAAAACTTGTGACCTCTAGAACATACTCTACGGTGGTATTAACGTCAGCACTGCACACAAACATTTAATCACTCTAAAAAGCTTCACTTTTGATTAAATGTCATTGTAAATGCACAATTCCATTTTACAGTTGTAACATGATATTTACATATAAATAGAGTATAGTAAGTGATATAAGACCTGGTTAAGGAGTAACCCTGGTTTCCGACTCTTACACGGACATTGTACAAAGCTGGGGGAAGTGTGGGTAACAGGCAGGTAATGCTTTCATCGGTCCACTGCAGCAGTTCACACTCAGCTTCACCAATCAAAACAGAGCTGCCATTAGCCTGCTCCTCAAAATTGATGCCCAAGATGGTGAGAATCCTGCGCCCTTTATCAAAAAAGATAAGTGAAAATAGGGTAAAATTAATCGCTGTTCTTGTAAGATTGTGAGTAAGGGCAACCCTGCTGAAAAATCCACATGGTTACATGTTTATACTGTATAAACATGTAACCAGCAACATGCGTTTTTCTTTATAAAATAATTTATTAAAATTAATTTGGAAAATTGTCTTGGTCTTTAACTACAAAAACACACTTAGAAATGTGATACACATACACAAGTTTTGTTGTGGTCTTGCTGGGATCATACCAGCTCCCAAAAGAAAACTGTGACAAGCAGGGCGGGGCGAAAGCTGTAAGTGAACAGCGCAAGGCCGGTGGCGTGATTGCTAAGGAGTGTCACCTGCGCACTGCACCGGGCTCCTATCTTTCACGGAGGAGCTCCAGAAGCATAAAATGAGGAGCGAAGACAGAGAGGACCAGGCCTGGACTTTGTTATGTTTTATTATGTTTGTGTGCGGCAGTCTTCCGTGAGGGACTGCCGCCATTTTACTTTCATTTTGTTGTTTGTTTATTTTGGAATTATTAAAGTGTGTTGAACATTCGCCGGTTCCCGCCTCCTTCTTCCCTTATCAACAAACCATGTTACAACAACATATGCTGGTCCACCAGCAACAAGCATCCCATGCTGGGATCCAACAAAGCAGCAACCAACATCCCATGCTGATACCAGTGTGCAAAACATACCTTATGCTGGTGACCAGCAATGCTGCATTTTTCAACAGGGAATGAGGAAGTTGGATACAAAATTGCTGTGATTGTTTATTTTTGTGAGTGTTTAGAGCATATTTCAGTGTTGTTGACAGGTCCTTTTAAGAAACATCACACTGTTGATTGTCCTTCACTGCAGCCAAACCGGCTTTCTGATTCTGTGACATCAGAAAAAGCCAGCAGAATTATCTAGTGTGCACAAAAGCGCTGGAAATGACTTTTAGCTGAAGTCTGTCTGGAGGCCATATGGAGGTTCACAGCTGTAACCAAGATGAAAATGCAGATCGGGGCGGTATTCACAAAACATCTTATGGCTAAAAGTAGCTCCTAACTTACCGATTTTGGAGAAACACTTAAAAATAATAGGTGTGTCAATACTAATTTTAGGACTAATGTCTAATTTTTGATCTAAGAGTATGTCACAAAGCATCTTAGTGCTAAAACCAGCTCCTAAATCTGTGAAAAGTTAGGAGTAGTCAAGAGGACTCATAAGTCACTAAGACAAAATCACAAACAATCCTAAAATGGCTGTTGCTGGCAATCCACCTCAGCAGTCCACCCATTACACAGTACACTACTGAGGCAATAGAGCTTTGGGTGTTGAGCCTTTTTTTCATAAATGCAATAAACATTTTGATTTATATATATTTTGATCTGCGACTGACATAAACAAAGTTTCATTTATGTACAGGCAAAATTCATTGAATGATGGAGAATAAAACATTGCGGTCAAGTTAAAAATAATGTCCCATCGCCTTGTCTCATCTTTCCTCTCACAAAATAACCAGCTAGATGTCAACCATTCTGGTTTCAAGAGCGGCCATTCAACCGAGGCTGCACTACTGTCGGTCACTGAATCCCTGCGGATTGTGAATGCTGATTCAAAATCATCAGTTCTCATTCTGCTGGATCTATCTGCTGCCTTTGACACTTTGAATCATCAAATACTTCTGTCCACCCTCTCCTCACTGGGCATCACAGGTATTCCACTTCACTGGTTTGAATCCTATTTCACAGGTAGGTCTTTCAGAGTTTCCTGGAGAGGGGAGGTATCCAAAGCTCATCAACTGATCACAGGGGTTCCTCAGGGTTTAGTTCATGGACCCCTCCTCTTCTCCATATACATTACATCACTGGGTTCCATCATACAGGCACATGATTTCTCCTACCATTGCTATGCTGATGACACGCAGCTCTACCTTTCATTCCAACCACATGATCCCACAGTAGCTGCACGAATCTCAAGCTGTCTGGCGGACATATTGGCATGAATGAAAGAACATCACCTGCAGCTCAACCTGGCAAAGACTGAGCTTCTCATCTTCCCTGCCAATCCAACTCTAAGGCACAATTTCACCATCCAGCTAGGTACATCATCAATTACCCTATCAAATTTGACCAAAAATCTTGGAGTAACCTTTGATGACCAACTGACCTTCAAAGACCACATTGCAAAGACAGCTCGGTCATGCAGATTTGCACTACACAACATCAGGAAAATGAGGCCTTTTCTAACAGAGCATTCAACACAACTTCTCGTCCAGGCCCTGGTCATTTCTAGGTTTAATTACTGCAATGCTCTTCTGACCGGACTGCCATCATGCACAATCAAACCTCTACAAATGATTCAGAATGCTGCAGCACGTCTTGTCTTTAACGAGCCCAAAAGAGCCCACGTCACGCCTCTCTTCATCTCGCTGCACTGGCTACCATTTGCTGCTCGCATCAAGTTCAAGGTGTTGACGCTTGCTTACAGATCTACCACAGGCTCAGCACCCTTCTACTTCCACTCACTTTTACGAGTCTACATCCCTACCAGATGTTACCAAATTGTGATGCACTGTGTATTCTGACATCTTTCTATCAGAACCAGCATTAACTTCTTAAGCTCGTCTGTTGGATTGGACCACACGGGCCAGCCTTCGCTCCCCGTGTGCATTAATGAGCCTTGGCCGCCCCTGACCCTGTCGTCGATTCACCACTGTTCCTTCCTTGAACCACTTTTGATAGATACTGAACACTGTAGACCAGGAACACCCCACAAGAGCTGCAGTTTTGGAAATGCTCTGACCAGTCGTCTAGCCATCATAATTTGGCCCTTGTCAAACTCGCTCAAATCCTTACGCTTGCCCAATTTTCCTGCTTCTAACACATCCACTTTGAGGACAAAATGTTCACTTGCTGCTTAATATATCCCACCCACTAACAGGTGCCGTGATGAAGAGATAATCAGTGTTATTCACTTCACCTGTCAGTGGTCATAATGTTATGCCTGATCGGTGTATATACCACCTCTCGAGCTGATTAGATAGACCATTTGAACGTGCTCCTCCCAAACTTTGTTTATAAAACATAATTTGTTGCTTGAATTCTGCAATCTCTTGAGATGCAGACATGTGACAATTAGTTGAACATATACTTGTTTAATTAGTGACACTTACCTTTGTATATGACAACATTTTTATTTTAAAATCTTTATTTGAATATGGGAAAAAAAATTTTGAAATCTTTATTTGAATATGGCAACATGATACCTTGTTCTACAATATTTCTATGATTAAATCACTGACAGAGACCACTCCCCATATCAGCCAATCACTGTGGGCATAGTTAGTAAGCGTGTTGACATCATCCATAGCAACAAGGTCAACCTCACCCTTTCTCTTAGCTTAAGATTTCTCTCTTTTCCTTATTAAAAGTTGGTCTCGGCAGCTTTGTGAATAGGTTTTAAGAGGAAACTCTTACATAATAATTTTTACTGCTATTTGGGATAACTCTTAGTGGTAAGATAAAATGTTTTGTGAATATGGCCCTAGAACAACGGGATGAAAAGAGACACTTCACACTTCAAGTCATCTTCATTTATAAGATGACTTGAAGTGTGAAGTGTCTCTTTTCACTTGAATGTGATTCTACCGGTTTGTTTGTATCCTGTGACTTCCATCTTTATTATCATGTCTCTCTAAGAACAGAAGCTATCCAGTGTTTATTTGAATATGGAAGCAGTGAAACTCACTAATTGTTGTTCAGGCCCTTTTTAAAGGTTATTTATGTTGACAGTTTTAACAGTTTCTACAATTCTACAGCTACAATTTCGAGTGTCACATACTGTACATCTTGAAATTGTAGCTGTTGCTATCAGCAGTTTAAAGGGTAGCCGTGACTACAGGCTATTTGGAATAAGGGCAGCTGATAGATAAAAATAACAACACACTATTTCCCCTAACATAAAGTGTCCGATATGGACACTCGCAAATTGCCAAATGTGAGTAAAAATTGTTTTTTGGTAACCTTAATAAAAAAATATATAATAATAATAACAATAACAATAAAAAAAGGAACATATCGAGACAAGCTTTACATTGCATTGTAAAAACTTACAGTCTGGTCCTCACTGATCTAAGAGACATGCATGATTCAAATCAAAGATATACAAAAGGTTACTAAAGAAAACATGTTGTGATGTGTGTCTTCTTTTAACTTCCTCCTCAATGGAAAATTTACCATCAGGAGTTTATCTAGGACACTTAAAGGTTTTCTCCTCCATAACTGAATATATATTATTGTGTGTGTGTGTGTGTGTGTGTATTTGAAACTTTACACTTGCACGTACACTTATCATTATGGCATGCCCAATGTCTAATCAGACTGGATTTGACTGGCGACTTTGAGTGACAAATAAATGATGCACTATTACAAGTTGTATGTCGAAAGCATTAAATCTTTATATGAATTGCCCTGAAAGCTGGGTGATCCTTATTTACTACTCAACATTCTTGTGAATAAAAGCAAGTGAACTCTATTCTAAGAATATACTATATTCAACAGGCGGAGTATTGGATTGGAATACAATCAGTGCAAACATAGAATGAGACCAACTATTGGGCACCAATTTTGACAAGATGAATAGGCATTAAAAACATTTTTGAACATGTAAAAAATCATGGAACTTAATCTTACGTTTGCAGAGTATTACACTGAGAGAAGGGCCCAGCTTTTTTAATGTTTTAAGGTCCTGTGTTCAATTCCTAGGGAATACATGGACTGATAAACATATCTGCCCTGAATTGCCTAAAAGCATCTAACAAATTCATTAATATTAATATCTTACCAAATACTGTTGTAGTTTGTGGACTCACAGATGTGATTATGGCCATCAGAGTGTCGTCGTACGTGAAAGAGGCATTTGATATTGCTGTCATCTCTGCCGTGGTCACTGTTACTGTCTGTTCACCTTCTGACCCCTGATTGATATCATACACAAGATTCAAGTATACAAGTTTTAGTACAATAAGGGGGGAAATTCCCTAAGATTGCTGTCTATGTTGTTTCAGTACCAGGTTCACCAAAGGAAAGATGCAAATTCCATGTACTAAATGCAATTTGGATGTGACAAGTCAATTTCCCATCTTCAAGTCAGCACTGAGTGGCAAATTGTGGAGCATGTGGATGCATTTATTTATTTATTTTTTTTAAGTGGTGCAACTGTTTAGTGAGTTTGCCCTTAGGATTTCTGTTAATAATACTAATATAAACAATATTAATAATAATACGTTTTATATTCTATTAAATTTTTTATTAAGGTAACCCATTTAGGATTTAATTTTATTTTAGGATCAATTTTATTTACTCTGTCTCTCCCTGAATTAACCTTTTCATCTGCTGAAGCTCAAACTCAGTCTCGGTACTATTCATGTCACTTTAACTCTGATTTTAATGTGTTATTTAATAATCTGAGTTCACAATTATCCTTGGATTCGCTGTTTCCTGATCTGGATGTCAACCAACATCTCAAGTTGCTAAATGATGCATGGCTGGACATTTTAAATGTGACTGCTCCTTTTAAACTGTTTAAATCAAAACCAAAATCTGACTGCTGGCATACTTCTGACACTCGCTTGCTTAGACAAGCTTGTAGGAAAACAGAGCGAAAATGGCAAAAGGACAGACTCCAGTCCTCCTATGACTTGTTTAAGGACTGCCTTCTGGGCTTCCAGAATGCTGCAAAGGCTGCAAAAGCTGCTTATTTTTCCAATTTAATCTCAATCAACTGTCATAGACCTAAGATCTTCTTTTCTGTTATAAATTCTGCTTTAAACCCTCCTGTTAACCATATTCCTAATTCCTCCAATGCTCTCTGTGAATCCTTTTTGCGTTTTTTCATTGATAAAATTTCAAATTTAAGATCGCAGCCGATATTTTCACAAAATGAGCCTTGTGCACCTACTCACCCGCTGGCCTCTTGGGAGGTTTTTAATTTATATCGCCACCTTATCTTACTGAAATTATTGCCACCCTCAAAACCTCTTTTTGTCCTCACGATCTGATACATTCCCCGCATTTTAAATTGGTAATAGAGTCTGTTGGCCCTGGTTTGTTATCCTTTCTGAATAAATTATTATTAACTAGCTTGGTTCCTACTTGCCTGAAAGTGGCCACTGTTACTCCTTTACTTAAGAAGCCCTCTTTAGATACTTCTGTTTTAAATAACTATCGTCTAATCTCTGTGGTTCCTTTTATCTCCAAGATAATGGAAAAAGTTTTGATGTGCCAATCATTTTTAGAAAATAATCTAATTTCTGAGGTCTTCCAGTCAGGGTTTAAGCCTTTTCATAGCATTGAATCTGCCCTGCTGAGAGTTTTAAATATTTTTGTGGCTACTGATGCTGGTGACTCTGTGATTTTAGTACTCTTAGACTTGTCTGCTGCCTTCGATACCATTGATCACACACTGCTTCTATCCAGATTGAAATCCCATGTGGGGCTAAAAGGTTCTGTTCTTAACTGGTTTAAATCTTACTTATCTGAGAGATCCTTCTTTGTCAGGATTTTACCTCCTCTGCTGCTCCCCTTGAATCTGGACTCCCTCAGAGCTCCATTTTGGCACCATCGCTCTTTTTTCTCTTTATTTGCTTCCTTTAGGTTCGATTCTGAGTAAGTTTGGAGTATCTTTCCACTTTTATGCGGATGATACTCAAATCTACCTGCCAATAAAAAGAAATGACCCTTCTGCTTTACATACTCTATTTTCCTGTCTCGACGAGGTTAAACTCTGGCTAGCCAATAACTTTTTAACTCTAAATGACTCCAAGACTGAGATTATTGTTTTTGGTCCATCTGATAAATTTGAGTTTAATAACACTGCCCTGGGTAATCTGTCTGCTTTTAATTCAAACTGTGTACGGAATCTTGGTGTTCTCTTAGATAGCCGGCTAACATTAGAAAAACATGTATGTTCTGTCGTTGCTTCGAGCTTTTTTCAGCTTCGCTTACTTTCTAAAATAAAGCATTTTTTATCTGAAAAGTCTCTTGAGATAGCTATCCACGCTTTTATAACTATGCGGTTGGACTACTGCAATTCTCTGCCCTACGGTATCTCAAAGACCCAGTTAGCTCGACTTCAACTGGTGCAAAATGCTGCAGCCAGATTTCTAAAGAATAGTCATAAATATGATCATGTCACTCCCATTTTACGAGCGCTCCATTGGCTTCCAGTTCAATTCAGGATCAATTTTAAAATTCTTTTATTTGTGCATAAATGTTTAATTAACCTCGCTCCAAATTATCGGTCCGATTTATTGTGTCCCTACAACCCTCCCAGAAGTTTAAGATCTGGTAATCTTAATTTACTTTCAGTCCCTTGTTCAAGGCTAAAATGCAGAGAAGATAGAGCCTTTTCGGTGGTGGGGCCGAGATTGTGGAATAGTTTGCCTGTCCATCTTAGAGCAGCTCCTTCCTTATCAGTTTTTAAATCTTTTTTTAAAACTCATTTGTTTTATTTAGCCTTTAATACTTGTTAATTATTGCTTTTGTTATGTTTCTATTATTATTTTTATTATTATTATTATTGTTGTTGTTTTTATTTATTTCATTCATGTACAGCACTTTGGTCAGTCCTGTGGCTGTTTTAAAGGTGCTTTAAAAATAAATAAACTTAAACTTATTTAAAATTTAAAAGCCTATTTTTTTCTTCATGGGAAATCAAGCTCTTCACTTACAGCTGGAACTATGCATCTCAGCTGGAAAAGTTCCACTTCTATAATGTTACATGGCTGAGTGCCAATGGTGACTGCAGTATCATTACTGAATCCATAGCCTGACACTGTCAGAATCGTCCCTCCTGTGAAGCCATACAGAAAAAGATCATGCTAGTAGCTAATTGTAAGCATAGGTTTTGGACACACCAAATACTATTTTGAGAGTAATGTGTCAGTTCAACTTGTCATTAAAATTGTTCTGTTGTTATAACTTTTAATAAAAAAAAAAAAAATCATTTTCAAAATATGAAATAGAAGCATATTTACTAGTGGTATTAGACCTCTGTACACGAATGTACCATATGAAAGACATATGTAAGCATCAAATACTTCAGTATATATATATATATATATATATATATATATATATATATATATTACAATCTATGTATGTAGAGAAGTGTAATGCTACATATACCTGCCACACTTCCTGTTGTGGGGTTTATGGAGGTCACTCCTAACAGGTGTGTGAAGTTAAAGCTGTTGTTATTCTGGTTTTGGGCATTTCCCAGCACAGAGAAACTCAGAGAGACTGGCTGTACACCTGCACCTGCACCGACCTGGCAGGTTATAGAAGTATCTAAAATGCAAATAAATAATTTGATCAGATGATTGCTTAAATAGTGTACAACTACAAAAAATTACGCCATCTTTATGTAGAGCAACAATTCTTTTTTTCAGATATTCAGAGAGTTCTTTGCCATGAGGTGCCATGTTGAACTTCCAGTGACCAGTATGAGAGAGTGAAAGCGATAACACCAAATTTAACACACCTGCTCCCCATTCACAACTAAGACCTTGTAACACTAACAAGTCACATGACACCGGGGAGAGAAAATGGCTAATTGGGCCCAATTTGGACATTTTCACTTAGGGGTGTACTCACTTTTGTGGCCAGCGGTTTAGACATTAATGGCTGTGTGTTGAGTTATTTTGAGGGGACAGCAAATTTATACTGTTATACAAGCTGTACACTCACTACTTTAAATTGTAGCAAAGTGTCATTTCTTCAGTGTTGTCACATGAAAAGATATAATAAAATATTTACAAAAATGTGAGGGGTGCACTCACTTCTGTGAGATACTGTAAATAATGATTTAATTTGTTCTTTTTCTCATGCAAAGCTATGAACCACTGTGTAAACCACTTTTATGGTGTTATTCTTTTTAAAGCTTGGAAGCGTCTAAAAGCTTCTCAAGACCTCCATGGATCCAATATAACGATACACATCCATTTTCTTTCTCAACTGTATACATTCACTTAAGACCACTGTTGGGGAAAGTTACTTTTAAAAAATAATGTCTTATAATACTGTGTTACTCCCTAAAAAAAATAACTAACTGCGTTACATAGTTAATTTTTATAGAAAGTAATATGTTGTGTTACTTTTGCGTTCCTTTTTCTCACCTGGGCTGGGATTACTTGGTTGTTTTTTTATAACAAAAAAATAAGTAATATTTTTGGCAAATGTAAAGGCCCTTTCACACCAAAAGTGAATTAAATAAGTGAATTAAATAAGCCTCAGACTAAAGGAAATGCAAATCCGTGCCTGTACAGTAGAGGGTGCGGCTCAAACAAAGCTTTCAGCTGGTTCTGGATTACAGAAGAATAGGACACAGGATAATAGAGTTCCCTTTTGAAAGGGGGAACTCGCACTGCGTCCTGAGACACTTCTGGGGAATTCCTCCGCGTGACTGGTATCTGAAGCAACTGTCAAATCACGGCAATCCTATTGGCTGGCGACAGCCTATGACATGATACTAGTGCGACCAAGAAGTATATAAAGGGCTCCTAGAGAACATGTCATCCCCTTTTCGTCTTTAGGGACTGTTTGTTTGAAGCGATTGTTCTAAATCAGGTAAAGAATGGCTTGTGTAAGCAAATGTTTCAAGTAGTTTGTGGATTTGTGTTCAAAGCTTTTTGACATTTGATCACAGACACAACTTGTGCATTGTTTGTTTGGGCGAGAAGTATGCTCAGTTCTTGAGAGAGCTGTTTGCACACACTGGGCCTCATTCATGAAACACGAACACAACAAATTTTTGTGTAAATCGTTTGTAAAGCCGTTCTGACATAAATTTTCAGATTCACGAAAATGTTTGTATTTTCAAAATGTTATTTGGTACGAAAGAAATTTACACCTGCTCCCTACCACGTGTAAATGGTGCTTAAAACATTTGAGCGTTATGTGTTCTAATTTAGGCAAACTGATGACATTGCATTTTGATGCACTATGTATATAATTATATTCACGAGGTGATTTGCCCTGTTTTTTATTATTATTATTATTATTATTATTATTATTAACTGTTCAATTTTGGGTAATAGGCAGCGCTCGTCACTGTCACTTTTTACCCAGCTGTCCAATCAGTAGAGGAGGGGTGGGACAAATACTACACCGACCAATCATCCTACTTGTACAATGACTGAACAACAACGGAGAAGTTATTGCTGGTTACTGCATTTTTATATTCAGTAATATTCTTCAAAATGAGATACTATTAACACATATTACTGCCATGGATATTCTGTATCATAGCAATGTTTCAGAAGAGCACCAGGCATTTTTTAGCTGGCTAAAAATATTTTGGTGGACACACGATAATTGAATATTTATTGCTAGGCATATGACCAATTAGTCTCTTTAGCATTTATGCAATATACTGGAGCCAAACCTGAGAAGGAAGTCCAGATAATTCCACAGCGTTCCTGGACACGTAATTTGCGTAGTTGTAACTCGTGTGGGGATTACGCTAATTATGAATGATCGTGTACGCGCGCCCTATTTACGAATGTTTGGAATTCATATACACACACATTTAAATACCGAATCCGTGGTATACAAAGCGTTTGTGAATCCGGAGGAGAGCTTTCATAAAGGTCAATTTTACGCACAAATTACTCCAAATTTGCTTGTATATTTACGAAAGTTTCATGAATGAGGCCCAATGTGAGCGTTTTCCCTTTAGGAAATCCCAATCTTGTTTTGTCTATCTTCCCGATGGAAGAGAGACAGGCATCTGCACCCAGCGGTTCGGTTCCACTCACTAGAGAAGACTGAGATCGCAGGGGTCTTAGATGAAGCTTGTTGAAGAGTTAACTCCCTGAGTTTGGTCTAAAGGGTTTAAGAGATTCTTGTAAAAAGAACCCCCTCTCATTAGTGACCCTATGTAGAGTACCCAGCCTCCACAGTGCTTTGAAAAAAGAAGCGCTCTGTAGATCCAAGGTCAAGCAGAGTAACTCCCCTCATTTGTAAGGGTTGGAAAGTGCTATGCTGAGTCCTGCTCTGCAGGATGCCCATCTCTTTGTCCGGTGTGACTTGGATACTGCCTCTTCTGCAGTCCCTCTCATTTGGTTACCTCTCTTGAGGTAAATAATGTAAGAGACTCTATTTAGAAAACAGACAGGTTGTTGGCTAGACTAGGTCACAAGTTAGACCAGGTCAGCCTCCCTGGAGGCTCTAGGAATTGACACGATGTCCCTCTAAAAAGTTACTGGCCAGGGCTCCTTTTGGCCCCAATGGCCATACTCCCTTAAAGGAACCCCTTCCCATTGAAAATGCTGGTTCCAAGACTTTGAGCAGCCTTTTGACAAGTCCTTCTGTTACTATGAGGTACTTCCTCATTGAGGCGTGATAGCTCAGGCAGTGGCCATAGGGAGTACTGTTACTGACAGCCTAGTGTGTGACCAGAAGGGGTAAGAGTAGTTTTTGGCATTTCTGTTGAAAGTGATATTATTTGTGCTTAGTCACAGCCATTTCTTGGCATGCACTCCCCTCAGCATGGCGGCGTGGGTATTTCGTTCCCCAAAAGCGTCTCAGGAGGCAGTGCGAGTTCCCTTTCAAAAGGGAACGTCTCGACTGTAACCCTGGTTCCCTGAGAACAGGGAACGAGACACTGCGTCTCCCTGCCATGCCTCCGGGCTGACTGCGACATGTTCTCTAGCGGCCCTTATATACTTCCTGGTCGCCCGTTGTATACATTCCCTGTTCTTAGGGAACCAGGGTTACAGTCATAACACGAGACGTTCAGCACTCTTACTTCAGCAATAAAAAAAGTGACACACAAATGTGATGTTTATCTAAGTCATTTTTGATTATTGCATTGGATCATTGAAGGTCAGACATTGGTTAATTAAATAGATAAAGTAGCCTATATTTGTGTTATTTAACATATTTAATTAATGTATATATTGAAAACATTTGATGAGTTTGCATTTCACTGTTTTAATTCATTTTGAGGAATACTGAATCTGTTTTTGTGCAAGTGAGATGAGTAAATGCATGCTCATATTTAGTCTAGAACTACAATAAGCATGTTTACACCGCGCACACAATGCTTCTGCACTTACTCCCGATTTCTCTCAACATGGGAACAGAAGAGGTGTCAGTCAATAAATGGGAAAACAAAGAAACTTGCATTACTTATTTAAAAAAAGTAACTCATATTTGTTGTAAATTTAAAAGTAATGCGTTGCTGTACACATTACTTGAAAAAAATCTGATTTACGTAATTCAAGTTGTTAGTAATGCGGTACCCCCAACACTGCTTAAGACATAACCGACTGTGTTTATGAGAATACTTGCCGAGAAGAGTATTTTGACATATTTTTTTTTTGTATATATATCCATGATTCAAGCGCAAGGAGATACAAAAGAGACCTCAATCCTGTGTTCAAATGCTGTCTAAAATGCAGCTCTCTATGTGCGTGCTTTGGATTTTTGTGTGCAAAAACAGATTTTTACTAGGTTTTGACTTACTGGTAACCTGTAGAACAGAGCATTCCACATCTCCAATTTTTACAGTGATGTTTCCACCATCAAAACCAGATCCAGTTATGGTAAGAACTGTTCCCAGACTGCTGGATCCTGAAAGACAAGTTATATCAGTAATAAAAACACTATGAATGGGGATGACAGCTTTTATGTGAGACTCGATCATTACCTTCTGTAGGCAAGATCCCGGTCACTGTTGGGGTCTTTAACTCACTCCAGGTGAAACCACAGTCTCCTGAGCACCATGATGGGATACCATTGATGAAAACTTCCACCTTAAAGATAAGGATTTTTGTCATTATTCACCCTAAACTGGTTTTGCTTCAGGACCCAGATTTTACAATGGACTTTAAGTTTACATTTACATTAAGTGGTGACCCAATACAGTAATAAAATTGTATATAATATAAAAAAAAATCTTCTAAAAACCTACATTACTGTAATATTAAATAAAAAAATAATATTAATCACTTTAAATGTTTAAACTTTTGTCAGTGAACTGACAAACAACTGGACAACTGGAATAAAATATTAATGGATCATGCACATTCAAACTACGGAATGCACACCAGTACTTCTGTAATAATACAAATGAACCTTTCAGTATTTAATTCAGCCATAATCCTCTCAAAATGCAAAATCACTAGAACAGTGAATATTCAAACAGAGTAACACAACCAGACAGGCCCTTCAACTGACCGACTATGTAGCTCTATGGAAATCTGCACGCTACATGGCATCAGGTAACATGAGGAAGAGCTTTTAAAAACAAGCAGCATTTATATGACCAATGTATGTTGGACAAACATTATGGCAGTAAAAGCAATGAGTAAGAAATGCACCTGTGGTTTATTTGTAGGCACACGTAGAAAGTCTCCCATAATTCTCTGTTTGAAGAGTCCTCCTTGCTCAATCTTGCGTGATGTCAATGAAGGGTTCACACCGACCACATTGGAAGCATTGATCTGGTTAACATAATCAAAAATTGTTAATTCAGCAGGTATGAGTGAATTAATTAATTAATTGCAAACACCTTTCCATGGTGACTTTAAGTTATGTTATATATTTTAAGTATATTAATTGTTCACATTTGATTTTTAAAATGACACACATTTATAGCTGATCCGACTTAATTTCGTAATTGATGAATTTTGCAACATCGACACTGCTATTGAACTGAATCAGCATTGAACAGACTCAAAGTGAATAATGACACTATTGTCTTCTGTAGAGCTGCTTATAGATGAGCTGAACTCATTTCATTGAACTTTACAGTTATTGCACTGAACTGAATAATGACACTACTATCTTTTTTCTATTCTGTTTGCATCGATGATTATTTTCCTGCTTATCACTGTAGAACTGCTTTGAAACAATCTGTATTGTATCAAGCACTATATAAATAATTGTGATTTCTTTTCTTTTTTTTTTTTTTAACTAAACACTTTTGATTAAATTCAAATTAGCATTGCTCATGAGCAGTTCCCCTACCGACTTGCAAACCCCTATTTGGGGAACCTCAGTTTATTAACACTGAACTCTCTCTTACCTTTAACAGAGGCTGATTTCCAGGGATGGTGAGCCACTGTATGTACCAGCTGTAGCCTCTACAGTCTCCATATCTCTGCACCTGCAGCTGGCCGAGCTCTGGGATCCCCTGCAGGGTGTATTGCAGGTCTGCAGCGCTGATGTCTACCGCCAGGCCTGGGAACACACAACACATGTACCACATGAAAAAACAGATAACCTTATGGGAGATTGTGGTTTATGTAGAAATAAGTCCAGTTCACTATTCTACTAAATTAATTTCGGGATTGAAACATGATCAACACTGTCTGACATCAAGAATCTACTGTGCAACTACAGGAAATTACATGTACAAAATTATTCAGTTACTTCCAGCAGCTACACAGTAAAATAACAGATAAACCCACAGCCAACAAGCTTACCTTCAACACGCCGGGCTAAGAACTCGATGTCAAAGGTTCCTGTAAGAGGGGGGCTGGCTTTCTGAGAGCGCATAATGGTGACAGTGGCATTCCCTTGGCTTTGAATCAGTAGGTCTCCTGTGCTGTTTGGCATTTTCTGTTGGACAAAAATGAAGACTGAAGATTGAGAATATGGATGGCTTACATGGATCACTTAAAAGGATAATTCACCAAAAATAAAATCTGTCATTAATTACTCACCCTCATGTTGTTCCAAACCCACAAGACTTTATTTTAAATATTTTAAATGAAATCTGAGAGATTTCTGTCCCTCCACTAAAAGTCTGTTCACCCAAAATTCTGACATTTCAAAACGTTCATATTCATAAAGAGATCATAAATACATATAATTCAAGCGGTTTAATCCAAATCTTCAGAAGAGACACAATTACTTTATATGATGAACAGATTTAATTTAGACTTTTCTTAACACAAAAACATTAAACAGCGAACATACTGTACACTGAGCTCAACCGTACTTGTTTGACGCAAGGAGAACAAACCTCACTGTTTCTTGCAGAAGCTCAAACATGCTAAACGCAAGAATGCTTGAGCTTCTGTTTAGAATGCTGTAAACTTTGTTCGCTGATCAATGTTCATATGTGATTAAAAGCCGAAATTAAATCTGTTCATCATATAAAGCAATCTTGTCTCTTCAGTAGACTTGGATTAAACCACTCGATTCATATGGATTCGTTGTATATCTTTATGAATATTTTGAAGCATTAGAATTTTGGGTGAATAGATTTTGGCACTTTAGATTACAGCCTGGAAAGAACTGCGTAATTAAAACAAATTTATACCATACCTTTCGGTAATTATAGTGTACCTATAAAGTACGTACGTACGGAGCCCTTAAAGCAGTGGTCAGCAATAGGCGGCCCGCGGGCCAAAACTGGCCCGCCAGCAATAATATCTGGCCTGCGTCCGCAGCCAGGTTATTTTTATAACGGCTGGTTCTGAAATAGATCTTCGTCTCGTGGTGCCGTCTAATATTATCATCATGTCTACACTGGACGCGACTTTTTTCGCGTCGTGTTGCGCCGTGCCGCAACAGCTAAAAGCTGCCTACTCTGTTTATGCGAAAAACCGACCATTGCAAAGCACTTACGCGACAAACCGACCATTGCAAAGCACTTGGACTACGTCAGAAATGGAACGGGGAATCCGTTTACTGTCAGGAATGTGTTGTGTCGCTTGACTCGCGTCGCACCGCGCCGCATCCAGTGTAGTCAATATCACTGATTATAATGGGTTCTATTATCTTTTGACGCGTCGCATCGCGCCACTCGCGTCCGGTGTAGACACAGTGTTATATTCTTTGAAAACAGTGACAACTTCGTTGCAGATACCGGCTTTGCATTCACAAAACTAGGTAAGATGAACGCATAGTTGTCTTTCCATTCTTCTTTGTTTGCCCTATTTTCGCTGTCAACTTTCCTCTTTAGACTCTTTGATACATTTTCTCTCACCAGCTAGCTTAAATGTTAACATCACTCTGCACACGACGTAATAGCGTACCTCCAGCACACAATAAAAAAAAAAGCAGTTTAGTACGTGAGGATGCCAAGGAATAATACTGAGTGTAAAAGTAGGCTACGTCAAATAATTATTACAATAAGTTAGGCTCCATTGTGTAACAAGCAAATTAAAATGAGACACATTTATTATACACAATATGGAAAGAGTAAATAAAACATAGTTCGTTAAGAGCATGAATGCCATGAGAAACATGCCATTAATGGGCTTATTCACGTCCTCTTTTATTTTTTGAGTTATTTTTATCCATTCATTCCGCATCTCCCACATATGTGTGTTTTAGCAAGGCGATCTGTGTTGCAAGTTGGTGAATGAAGATACTTGCCAGGTTACGTGTCACTACTCTGCTTTATTAATTTATCCAGTGTAAAACCCGGACACCACCACACAAATGTGGCTTTTTGTTAATGACTGTTTGTTAGTAACAGCTCAATACCAGTTACAAAAGACACTGTAACAGTCTGTCACAGGCAATTCTAGTTGCATTTTTCATCAATTAATTTAAATTATCCTTGTTCTGACCCGCCATCTAGTGGTGGAATTTTTTTTTGGCCCCAATGCCAAACTTAATTGCTGACCCCTGCCCTAAAGGGACGTGGTGGTGGAAAAAATTTGGGATGGGAGAAAAAAATTTTTTTCAAATCTTTTGCGTTCCCTCACAATATTTGCATTCCCTAGCAAAACTTTTGCGTCCCTTCGCAAAGATATTTGCGTTCCACACAAAACTTTGCATTCCCAAACACTCTGTTTCAGCACAAGCCTTAATCGACAGTGGATCTTCTGGAAATTTTGTATCACTCGGACTTCTCCACAAACTTTATCTTCGACTTAAGAACTGTTCACAAAGACTGGATATCCATACCATCCTGGGTACACCGCTGGGCCAAGGTAGCATGAGGCATTGCACACCCACAGTGACGCTCCGCATCAGCTGCCATCATCAGGAGCAGATCTCCTTTCTGGTACTGGAGGGTTCCACTGCGGACATCATCTTGGGATGCCCGTGGATGAAAAAAACATTCTCCTCTTGTGAACTGGAATACTGGAGAAATAATTCAGTGGAGTGAGTATTGTTACGAGAACTGTCTTTCTTCTCTCAAGAAACAGAAACCCTCTTCCGAATCTTCGCTGACATCATCATCTTCCAATACTAAGGATATCATGCTTAACTCCACCACCATCGAAAGTCCAGAATCATCCACCAAGACTGAGATCCCTCATGAATACCGGGCATTCCAAGATGTCTTCAGTAAGCAGTTGGCAACGGAATTACCACCTCACCGGCCATGGGACTGCGCCATCGACTTGCTTCCTGGGTAAAATTTACACTTTGTCCATCCCAGAGCAGAAGGCCATGGAGGAATACATCGCGGAGGCACTCAGGCAGAAGTTAATTTGTCCATCTACTTCCCCTGCCGCTTCCAGCTTCTTTTTTGTTGCCAAGAAGGACTGAGGCATGAGGCCGTGCATTGACTATTGCACCTTGAACGCCCAAACTGTCAAGTTCCGTTACCCACTTCCTCTGGTCCCATCTTCCTTGGAGCAATTGTGGGGAGCTCAAGTTTTCACGAAGTTGGACCTGCGGAGCACTTGCAACCTCGTAAGAATACGTGAGGGTGATGAGTGGAAGAACACCTGTAGGCCACTATGAATATCTTGTCATGCCTTATGGCCTTTCCAACTCACCCTTCGTATTCCAATCGTATTCCAAATGAGGTGTTCCGGGAGTTCCTCCATCAGTTCGTCATCATCTACATTGACGATATTCTTATCTACACCAGGAACCTGACCGAACATCGCCAACACGTGACGCAGGTCCTCCAGAAACTGAGGGATTACTATCTCTACCTCAAGCTGGAGAAGTGTGAGTTCCACCGTGACACCATCCAATTCTTCGGATATATCATCACCAGAGATGTAGTACAGATGGACCAGAGGAAGTTGGAAGCCATCCGCAATTGGCCATAACCCATCACCGTTAAAGACCTTCAACATTTCCTAGGGTTTGCCAATTTCTACCGACGCTTCATCTCCAACTACAGTTCCATCAGTTCTCCACTTACATCTCTCCTGAAAAATCAGCCCAAGTCTCTGTCCTGGACTCCTCATGCCACTCAAGCATTCCAACAACTCAAAGAAACCTTCTGTTCCGCTCCAACCCTGGTCCACCCCGATCCTGAGGGGTTGGAGCAGTGTTGTCCCAGCGGCAGAGTGATCCACCGATCCTCCATCCATGTGCCTCCAAGAAACTGTCCCCGGCGGAGCAGAATTACGACATCGGAAACCTTGAGCTGTTGGCAATCAAATTTGCCTTGGAGGAGTGGAGACACTGGCTGGAGGGAGCAAAACATCAATTCGAAGTCTGATCATGATCACCGCAACCTTGAGTACCTCCGGGATGCGAAGAGACTGAATCCTCACCAGGTATGATGGGCGTTATTCTTCACACGCTTTAACTTCATCGTCACCTATCGCCCAGGAGACAAGAACATCCATGCCGATGCTCTCTCCCACATACATCATCCTGAACCAGATTTATCTGCACCTGAACCTATTCTCCCTCCAGCTGTCATCATAAGCCCTATCCAATGGTCACTGAATGGCCACACGCACTGAACCCGCTCCGCCAGGAGGTCCTGAGGGCTGGGTGTACGTTCCATCCACCCTTCGCCTGAAGATATTATCTTGGACCATGGACCACAATTCATCTCCAGTGTCTGCCGTTCCTTCTTCCAGTTGCTCGGTATCTCCATCAGCCTCTCATCCGGTTACCACCCACAAATCAACGGCCAGACTGAACATAAAATCCAGGAGATCGGGAGATACCTGCGGTCCTATTGTCATCAACATCAACATGACTGGAGTCGTTTCCTTCCCTGGGCCGTGTATGCACAGAACTCCCTTCGACAATCCACCACCGGGTTAAACCACTTTCAGTGCATACTTGGCTACCAACCGCCCCTGTTTCCCTGGTCAGGGGAAACATCGGACGTCCCAGCCGTGAACCACTGGTTCCGGGAGAGCGAGAGGGTATGGGACTCAGCACACATCCATCTCCAGCGCACCATACAAAGACACAAGAGCCAGGCCGACGCATGACGATCTGCCACTCCCATTTACCATCCGGGACAAAAGGTCTGGCTCTCTACCAGGGATATTCGTCTTCGTCTGCCAATCCGCAAGCTGAGTCCCTGCTACATAGGTCCATTCACCATCGAGAAGCAGATCAATCAAGCACCACTTACCCTGTAACTACATGGAACAAGAGTATATTTCTCCAGTATTTAAAAAAAAAAAAAATAAAAGTTGCGATAGTTTTAGTTTTATTGGCTTGAAACACAGAAGCCCATACTTAATCAGTGCACTTTTGCTATAAAAAACTACTGTATAAATGCCCTGATATGTACCATGTAATTTTTAAAAAGCCTTTATGTATTGGTACGCTATCATTACAAAAAGCTATGCAGTGTATGTTCTCGCTAAATTGCTCCCAAACGTAAGATTGTTGCCATAATAGTAGAATAAATACCCCTTAGTTCTAAAATAATTACATTATAAATAATTTGTTAATTTTCCTTTTTGTTACCCCTTTATTTCCCAAACTTTACATATTGTTCCCTTATACCTACACGTACGTACTTTATAAGTACACTATAATTACCGAAAGGTAAGCTGTAAATTCGTTTTACTTACGCAGTACTTTCCAGGCTGTAATCTAAAGCGCTACCTAAATTTAAGTGGAGGGACAGAAATCTCTCAGATTTCATTAAAAATATCTTCATTTGTGTTGTGAAGATGAGCAAAAGTCTTATGGGTTTGGAACAACATGAGGGTGAGTAGCTAACTGATGACAGAATTTTCATTTTTGGGTGAACAATCCTTTTAACTATAAAATTATGTACACACAATCTGCAGGAAACAATTCAGAGATATAGCAATAAACTCAAATGTCGAATACAGATCTTATGACAAGCAAATATTTTGTTGTCACCTGTCACATCAGAGAAAACAGAAAGTTCCAGCACTTCAAGACAGTCACTGTAGAATGAGTTCCATTTGAACTTTAACTTACCTCCAGAAAGCCCATTTCAAACAGTGGGACATCAAAGCCACAGTTGTAAGGTGTTGCTGTGATTTCATAGCTGACTTGTGAAGCATTTGCTTGTTTGCTCACAATTATGTTTGAAAAGAAAAGTCCTGAACTGGCTAGAGCAGGTGGTCTTCTTCTGTGGATTATAACTAAACATGTGGAGAGAGAAAATAGAACATTACATAAAAAATAAATAAATAAAATAAAATAAATAAAATTTAAAACTTATTCCTATTCACCATTAGAATCCAAAGCAGTCGTTGCACGTCCAATGTGAACAGCATCTATGAAGTAAACAGAGTTAGCAGCCTCTCCATACACACTGAGCTGAAGAAGTTTGTAGTTGGAGCCAATGTATTTTGTCTGTATGGAGCTCAGGAGATCCACACACTTGTAGTTCCACCTGAGAATGATAACATCAATGTTATACTCACAATAAAAATGAACTTGTTATTGGACTGATTTTGTTATTACATTGGCAATAAAGACAAATCATGTAAAGGAAAGATATACAGTAAGATTGCTTTATGTTCAATAAATTAAACATACTTATCCGTTGAGTCAAACTGCACAGAGATGTGTATGTTCACCTCCCGGTAAGTATTCGAAGCCAGGTAACTGAACAATATTCCCAGTTCATTCACCAGGGGCCCTTTGAAGGCCAAGCAGAGCTACAAAAATATATACATACTACGTATTTCCATCTTTGAAAAGTTAATTTCTATACTGAGAAATATACATTAGTAAGGATGAGATACATAAGTGTTTAGTGGAGCTTACAGTGTTGTATGTTTGTAGCAGTATTGTGTTGTAGATCTCTCCGGATTCTGTAATGTCATTGGCATTGAAGAGAATCTCTGGATTCTTCAGAGACCAACGGCCACAGAAAGCCTCAGAATCAGTGACACGGACCCCTCTGCGGCTTAGATCACCTGAAAACTGTTTGATAAGGAGAAAGCTCTAAAAGCTGGACAAAAAGGTGATGTTTTCAACAAAATAATTTGTTGAAATTATGTAATGTCACACATTTGCAATGCTAACTTGACTTGAAATAGGTAGGCATGTCCTCTGCATGTAAAATATACTTGACCATCTGCTTTTGCAGCCTTGCTTACCCCTGTGGTGGTGCTCTCATAATCTCTGAAAAATTTCACATTAGTGTTCTCCATGGTCGGAATCTCTGATGGACATTTAGCGGTAACCATCATATCTAGTGCCGAACGCACCTATAATAATAATAATAAAAAAACAGAGGTGTAAACCTTCATGTATAAAAGGAATATTTCAAGAGGGCCTTCAAAATGTTTGTACACAGTACTGTAATGGCTATCATTTTATTCTATGATAAATATTAAGAAAAACCTTGGTTTCAGAAGCATTGAAAGGCAGAGGGAGGGACGGAACTCCACCCCACAGCAGTGTGAACGTCTCCATGCTGGCCTGGCCTTTCACGTCCTCAGTAATTGTGATGTTCGTATCTGAGCCCATGATCAAGTAGTCAAGATCCTCAAAGTCACCTGAGATAATTCCAAGATTTAAAAAAAAAACAAATGTACTGGCATACTTTACAAGCAACATAAAAGGCAACATAAAACACACTAATATAACTGATAACAAAAATAAGAAGCAGCAATATAATTGAAATATATATGAAAAATATATAATCTGTGGTGCGTTGGGCAGAGACTTCTGAGAACATCCCTTTTACGTTTTTTTTTTTTTTTTTTTACTGTGAATTATACGGTTACTAGTAATTTTTTTAATAACAAAAACATTATTTAAACACTATTTTACTGTAAAAGTACATATTGAAAATATAGTATCACCATGCTATATATTGCACCGTAAATTATATCATAATTTGCACTTTATTTCCAATAAAACATTGCAGTATTTTACATGTATATTACTGTACTGTTAAATCTAATTTCTCAAAATATAGAGGTGACTACATAAAGAGTAAAAAATATATATATATAAATAATATATTCAGTCATAAATTATTTTCATTACAAATATTTTTATTACAGTTTATTTTTACTGAAATTTAGTGTAGATGGGTAATTGGTCAACAGTCAGCATACATCTCATGTACGCTGTTTTGTCAGCAAAAGTAAGATGACAGAGAAATCAGAATATTGATTTTAGAAATCAAAGAATATTGTTTTTTAAAAGATTACTTTTAAGTTCACCTCTGTTAGAGTTGAATGTGACATTGTACAGAGCCTCATTGTCCAGTTCTTGCTTTGTAACTGTAACATTGTCTGGTTTTATCATCCACAAATCATTCAGAGCGTTCTGCAACTCCATCGCTGATGCACTAACTGGGATCGGCCCTACAACACGCAAAGCAACTCCAGTAAACATTACAAACATGCAAACAAAAAGACGTCTCTAGAGGTAGTTCAGAAGGGTGAATGCAAAAATTAGGAGCACATGAAAACTGGATATCTTAGCTTCATCAAACACTCATTCATAGTGCTGTGTGAACTAATGCACCTGTTTTAAGATCTCCATATGCCAGGAAGTAGTATGTGTTTTCACAGTTGCTCCGTGAGAAACAATCACTGCTGATTCTCAGAGTCTGCACCTCATTGATGGGGGTTATTGGTGTCCATCCCACGAAACGGACCACCTAAAAAAAAAAAAAAAAAATGTACATAGCTGGTAGAGGAGCTCATATCTAAGACTTAATGAGTTTCTGCAGGTGCAATGACGAAAAGGAATTCCTAAGGCTTCCTTCTATCTTATCTTATCTAGATAATCTTTGAACTTTCCTAAAAGTGCTCCTGTGAGCTGACTTACCTGTTTTTCAGGTAGTATATCATAGTTTGCATTAATCTGCTGTTTCTCATTAACAGCTTCTATTGTCTGCTGAGCTGTGAAAGGGCTGATCTCTTTAAAAAAGGCCACATCTACTGATGCTGCTCCTCCATACTCCTGCACTAGAATCTCAATGTAGTATCTAGCACATTGAAAGATGTTTCATATACATTGACTATATTGTAGAAAACAATTAATGACAAAAAGACAAAAAAAGAGCAAACATTTATGACTTTTAAACATTTTTTATTACTTGAAAACCTTCACTTACGGTTTTCCCTTCTCTAAGCGCATGACGTCTGACCTCTGGGTGTTAAAGCTGAAGAAACTGCCTGTATAGTAAGGCTGTGATGCAATCTTAACCTGAAATAAAGCAAAATGGTTAAGTTTATTTTAAAATTAAAATATGCTTGTAAGTTACTACACATAGCCTGTTAACTGTCTGTGTACTGCTAGCGGGACACTTAGCATGCTTTTTAATTGCCTTTTTTTTTTTAAAATTAGGTATCATTCAAAAGTAATAATTCAAAATTAATTCTGTAAACCTCTTTTTTGAAATTGGACATTATTACCATGGAAAAGGTACTTTAAACCTTTTAGCTGGCTTAATTTTTGTGATATCAACTTCAAATTTGGAAAACGACTTGGTTAAAAATGGCTTCGATTTTTCTAGCAATTTCAGTGTCCAAATTATTTTGTGTAAAACATAACATTTAATTCAGTGCATTTGCTTTACAGTAAAATTAAACCTTTAACTTTTTTACACTAACATTTTTTGATGCTGCTTTCACTTCTGCAGTAATCTGCTGAGTGTCTCCTTAAAAACAGACACAGCCCAGCAAGCAATAGCTATCATTTCACCATCTAGGTTAACTATAGACCAGATATAGTCTGGCTATGAGTAACCCACTTCTAGCCAAAATAACCTTGAATTTGTTGTTTTTACCAAAATAACTTGAGAGATGTGTGATATTCCATCACATAAGCAAAGTCAGCAGTGATTACAAAGTGTTTGGTTTCATTTGGTCAATTAAATTTTCACTGACAGCCCAAATTTTGCCTTGTTTTAGCCTAGACCTCAGGGCTATCTGTCTTCGGACAGCTATTAGACATCTTTTTAATGCAAAATTGCTTGTTGGGACCTTAGGTCTGTATTCCAAAGCATTCATGTATTAGGCCTACAACCATTTACAGTTAACAGGATAATTGCTTACATTGATGACTACTGAAATTATGAAATTATGATTTTATTGTCAATTAGGCACCTTATCCTGGGGAAGACCTGTTTTGCTGAAATATAGCTGGCATCGGTCGTCTGCTTTGATTCGGAAATAGTAGTTGTCGGTCTCCGTTGGAACAAAGAAACCACTCAATCGTGCCACAAAGTAATCAATTTCATTGGGCCACACGTAGGACAGCGAATCCACCCACTGGACGGAATATCCAGGCCTGCTGGAATTATACTTCAGGACGTCCTCTAGAAGGTTTGGAGAAGATTTGCTCCACATCTCCATTTTAAAGCCTCTGCCACCTACAAACATGATCATTTAACTATCAGTCAATACAATCAAGACAGTACTGTTTATAGGACTGTTCATTTTAAATGTGTAATTTCATAAATTGTAGGGGAGACACATTTTTTTCTCAGGGTAGATTTCAAAGTCTATTTTGTATTAACATATACCTTATAGTCTTGGCTATAAAAAGCTATTGAATATGTCCACCATTATTGGCCAGGAAAAAAATGCTGTTATACATATTAAATTAAATTAAATGTATACATAATATATTTTTTTCCTGTTAAAATTCCAGTTTCCTTGCTATCAATTATGTGATGGCCTCTGATACAATGTTCTTTGGAAACAGTCAGCTACGTGACAAAAGAGAATCATGGTCTTGGTTGAGATAACATGTGACACATCAACAGTGACAAAGTCAGATGTTCTCGCGTGTGGAGCGCAGAATTCCACTGTTGTGCCAATGTCTATGGAAAAGATTGTTACAGAAATATTACGTCACCATAAGAGATCTGATTTCAGATAAGGTTCTCACCAGGAAACACTGTCATATTGGTTCTTTCATAACCAGGTGTTATGCAGACAATCCTCTCATCTGATACGCTCTTAATCTGACACTCATGACCTAAGAGAAAAAAATAAAATAAAAAAAATATTACAACAAAAAACATGAAGGCGAGCCAATGGATATCACCCAAGCAATGTGCAAACTATGCGCAAGAGTTATGCCGATGAAGAAGTCTTTAACCTCAGTCAATTCACTACAGAAAGTGAAAGTAAAAACTGACAGAGCTTTCATCATGCTGCATTAATGGCGCACAATCTCTCAGAGATGACGAGAGATGCGTCTACTTCAACATATGCTGATAACGGCATGTAAGTGTCTTAATTTATTCTCATAATATTTCTGTTGTGGCCCATACATAGTGAAAAAAAGAGAAGAAAAGTATTTCAGGGTAGACAGGTTGTTAGCCTATGCGGTGATGCTCTGTGAAATTATTGCAGGGCCAATTTATTGTAATATTAATTTAATAATAAAAGTAACCTAATAATAATAGACCTAATAATAAGAAGAATATAGCAGGCCTACATTAATTGGAAATGCCAAATTTAATATTGGCAGTATGTGATGCATCTGACAATATCTCTGGCTATCGTCGATACATGACCTGACCTTCGACGCAACCCAGCACGGGGGGTTATTGCGGGCTCCTAAGAAATGCGATAGCTACTGATAATACTGAGGAGCTTATATATGGATGCTGTGATAGGCGTCATATTCCTATAGGTTGACGCGGGTCACCTGGGAGTCAGCTGATGCGAGCTTGACTGACGTGACCTGCCAGAACTGACGTTAACGCTGGATATCTTGTAGAAAGGGACATAATAGGTCCCCTTTAAGGATAGCGTCAATTTCAAACCAATTCAAGCCTGATTCAGACTTAAGAATGTTAACAAACAAGAGGATCGTGCAGAATGGATTTCACAGGACATTTAAGAGTGGTATGTTTTTTGTTTTTTTGTTTTTTTGTAATTTTCTTTTACATTTTAGATGATGTTATACACCATTTAATCATGATCTGTACAAACAGTAATTGATCAAAAAACCATGGTTAATTTTCCCAGAACAGCCTTACAAAAGTAAAAGCTTACAAAAGCTACAGTAAACACTATATCAACACTAATGTTGACTAGCAGGTGAGCGGAGGCAAAGCTTTGCCCTTCGTTTACATCATAGCAACAACATAAAACTTACAATTGGAACTGTTAATAGAAAATGCAACTACAAATAGTAATACATACAAGTTGTGATCCACAAACAACAGATTGTCTGGACAAAGTGGGAACTGCTCAGTTTCAGGAGAAGCATTTGTGACATTCAGCTTCAGTTACAAAAGTGCAAGACAAAATTTGCTGGATTTAGACTTTCAAAGATTAAACAGATCATTAGTACGTCAAAGCGAACAGGGCATAACGAGTTACAGTGGATAACATACAGCATCAACATGCAGAAAGACAAAAGTACCAGTTTATAATGTTTACTTTGATGTGTCCAGAGTAGACAACCTCAAACGTGACATGTCAAGTCAAAAAATACCCAGTGCAGAAACAGTATGTTAGATGAGTTTATTACAAGCGAGCCGTTCGAATTTCCTCTAGACAGAGTGTTAGTCTACTCAATTGGTTACTGTAATGATGACACATAGCAACACAGCTACAAGTATTCCTAATATGTTAGACCTTTTAATTGAAAGTAACCTACATTTACCTGTTGAGACATGCCTTTACAAGGACCCATAAGAGCTGTATTTGTAATGTTTGAGTTGGGGGAGGCACAATGCGTGAATCTTATTTTGTAATTTTGCCACTTGTGCCCCAGGAAATACTTCATCTTTAATTCTTTTATAAATAATTAATTTATATAATCATTTCAATAACTATAATTATTTACAATAATTAATTTTATTACATATTATATATAATGTTTAATGTGTATCACATAACAAATATAAACATTTAACACTGATAGAGCATCAGGGTTACCTCCTACTAAGACCATGGCTGGCTGGTCAGTCTCATCAAAGTAGTGTCCCTGAATGGTCAGTAATGTGCCGCCCAATATGCTGCCCTCAGAGGGAGAAACTCCTGTCACCTCTGAAAGATACCAGGCCAAGTTTTTCAAAAAAATATCTGATTTTGTGCAGGCAATAACATGTTGTATTATTTAAGAAGAATAAATATTATCCACACCTGCGTATGTCTGGAACATGGCAAGCTTGTTCAGCGCTGAGATGCTGAAAACCCCAAAGTCTGGCAAGCTCCTGAAAAAAACGAATATATGTGTTTTGTCTACTTTTCTGTCAACAATATGCAGAGACTTTGATGTTAAACTTAAAAAATTAAAATCAATCTTCCCTGACCTTCCATATTGACTATCGAGAATGTAACTGAGGTTGTGATGACCTGAAAACCAAGGCAATTACATTTAATCCAACAAAAATCTATAGTGAATAAATAATTCTTGAACATTTTAATAATGACGTGTCCTCACCAACATACGTTCCAGTAATTTTACAGCTCATATATCCCCATTGGCTGGACTCGTAATCCAAAAAGAGGCCATACCTGGAAAAAAAAAAAAAAATGAATGAATGAATGCATATTTATGGAGGGTGCATTCACATTTAAAGGGTTAGTTCACCCAAAAATGAAATTTCTGTCATTAACCCTCTACCTCATGGTGTTGCCATATGGCAACATACTCTTTGTGTTCATTTCCTTGCCACTGTCTCTTGAAGAGAACATTCTCGTTTTTTTGTTGGTAAGAGAAGACCTTAGTTTAGCAAATGATGTGCTTTGGTTAAGTCACATAACATGCAATTTTTTTCTGTGGCACGATTTCTGACAGACTGCCGTCTCTTGGTGGTAGTTGCTGAAAGCAAACTAAAACGTCAGTAACAAACAAGGACCAGTCCATGTCACATTCACAAAAAAACATCATCTCAGGTAAGTTATGATGACATCTTCACCATTCAAAAAAGTTTTTATGAAATTAGTTTTTGGTAAATCAATAAAATGTCTGTGTTGCCAAAGTGGCTGTAAGTGTATTGTTAGGGTGAAGTGCACCAAATGTGATGTGTACCTGTGCCTCACCTCTGAAAAAAATTGCTTTGTGAAGTTTCTTACAGAAAAAATGTGAAGTTTCAAGGATTATGGGGGGTTCATGTTCATAATTTTCCTCTCATAAGATTGCGTAATGTTGAATTTTCATGAACTGCAATGTTTTTGGTTTTATGTCAGTGTTTTATGATACATGATGAACAGTATTATATTTGTTTTTAACTGTATAAATTTGCAATTTAAATAATATTCATGAAAAATATAATGAAATTCAAAGAATATAAAGCATTATCCAGCAAAAAAGAATGGAATAAATAAAAGCACAAGATGTTGGAAAGTATGTATAAGGTGTTGTTTATAATTACTGTTAAAGCTTATAATAGCACCAATTGATTCAATACAAACAACATTTCTGAGGAAAAATATTAACTATATACACTTACACTTATTCTAAGTTATTTCCACTATTGTATGTTGTTGCCATATGGCAACATATCATAAAGTACCTTAAAATAATATTTTTTTCCAAATTTTTTTTTACAGCACTTCAAGTTAAGCCATTCTAAGAAAAGAAAAAGAGTCAAATATTTTTTTCTATAGGTCTATCATAATGTGTGCTGTAGAGGGTTAAGTACTCACCCTCATGTCGTCCTAAACCCGTAAGACTTTTGTTTGTCTTCAGGACACAAATTAAGATATTTTTGATTAAATCCATAGGTATCTGATCCACACATAGGCAGCAACGACATTGCACCTTCTGAGGTCCAGAAAGGTACTAAAGACATCGTTAAAACTGGCGCTTGACTGCAGTGGTTCAACCTTAATGTTATGAAGCAATGAGTCACGAGAATACTTTTTGTGTGCAAAAACAAAACAAAAATAACGACTTTATTCAACAAATTTGTCTGTCTCCTGTCATACTGCTACGCTATTTTCGTTGCAGAGCTTCAGTGTTTATGTCTGAACGCAGGCTCAGTATTGGCTGGTTCCTGCGTCAGCATCACACGCATGCGTGTGCTGCTCACGTGACCAGAGTCAGTCAATACTGAGCCGCCATTCAGACATAAACACTGAAGCAACGGGAAAAAAAAAAAAAAAATCGCCCCCTATATATATGACAGGGGACAGACGAATTTGTTGAATAAAGTTGTTATTTTTGTTTTGTTTTTGTGCACAAAATTGTCACTTCATAATATTAAGGTTGAACCACTGCAGGCACACCGACGGATTTAACAATGTCTTTAGTACCTTTCTAAGCCTCAAAAGGTGCAATGTCGTTGCTGCCTATGTGTGGATCAGATACCCTCGGATTTCATCAAAAATATCTTAATTTGTGTTCTGAAGACAAACGAAGGTCTTACGGGTTTGGTACAACATGAGGTACTTAATGACAGAAATTTCATTTTTGGGTGAACTAACCCTTTAATGTTTACATTTGTTTGTAAATTAATTGAGATATACTTACTTTTCATCTGAATTGGGTTTTAGAAGTACACAAGGCATGCCCCCCATGTACGCCCTGTTCAAAGAAAACACACTAAAAACCGTTTCGGGCACACCTTATGTCAAGACACAGAATAGATTTAACATTCATACAGGTATATTTTTTCCATTGTTTATTAAAATTTTCAGACCTTAAAAATCTCACATCCATGCCATTGGAGCTTTTGTCCGTGCTGCTTCCGTACACATCAGTATAGATTCTTCCCCGTAGTGTCACCACAGTCCCTAAAGTTCATTCAGTTTGATTGATTGATTGATTGATTGTGCTGCTTTATAAAAATGATACCTTTCTAAATCAATCAGAGTAATGACAACTAACAAAACTTACCTGGGGGACCTGAGAGTGGACTGATACTTTGAATAGTGGGTGTATAATATGTTCGGCTCTGTGAAAGCAGTGCATGTTTTTATAAATATATTGTAATACTTTGAGAAGATAGGAGTATATGTGTTAGTGAGCAGCACAATGAAGTCCATCTCACTTACGTAGAACATGCACCACTGGTAGTAATACCACTGGTATCCATTACAAATGCCACTGGAAGGAATTGGCACACCATCCACGCTGACCCGCACCTCATAGTCATCTTCTGGCAGAGCTCTGAATATGATGCAATATAAAGCTTTCTTTGAGAAACCTAAGCCATCAACATTTTACATAACATTATGCGATTCAGCTATTTCAAATAATTAAAATTTGCATATCTTCTTCATTTACACACAAATATGACAGAACAAAGTCTGCTATAATAAACATGTTATACAACAAATGCAAAAGAGAGTTTAAAAATGCAACAGATTTATTTATATATATTTATTTATATATATATATACACATACATATATATACATAAAATAATAGAATAGAATATTTTAGAAAAAACGTTAAAGGAAAGTTCATGCAAAAATGAAAATATTCACATTTTCAAACTGCATGAATACGATTTGGGAGCTGTAGGAGAGGGGAAAATTTTCAGGGGATAAAGTATATTAATTTTGGTCTGTTTCTTATACATAGCTTATATGAATTCAGAAGACTTGGAATATAGCACACAAGTCATACAGTCAACTCCAGAATTATTGGGACCCTTGGTAAATATGAGCAAAGATGGCTGTGAAAATAAATCTGCATTATTTATCCTTTTGATCTTTCATTTAAAAAAAAAAAAAAAAAAAAAAAACCTTTTATTGAGGTAAAACTGTTGAAAGTGGAAGGAAACTCTCATTATGAAATAAATGTTTTTCTCCAAATGCATGCTGGCCACAATTATTGGCACCCCTAGAAGTTTTTATGAGTAAAATATCTCTGAAGTATATTCCTATTCATATTTATTTTTTTTAGCCCACCAGTGTGACTAGCAACATGAAATTGTCCAGCCATGACTTCTTGTTTCACAGGAGTATAAATATGAGGAAACACAGAGGCCAAATTCCCTTAATCATCCATCAAAACAGGTAAAACCAAAGAATATAGTTCTGATGTGCAGCAAAAGATTGTTGAGCTCCACAAAATAGAAAGTGGCTATAAGAAATAGTTGAGTCTCTGGGTCAGAAAGTCAAAAAAAAAAAAAAAAATTTCAAATAGTACCTACTTCACCACATGTTGTTTGGGAGGGTTTCAAGAAAAATCCTCTGCTCTCATCCAAAGAACAAACTCCAGCATATTCAGTTGTCAGACACTACTGGAACTTCAAACTGGACCGACATCTATGGTCAGATGAAACTTTTTGGCAGCAAACACACCAGATGGGTTTGGTGCACACATGGATAAAAAGTACCCCATGTGTACGGTTAAATATACTGCTGGATCTTTAATGTTGTGGGCCTATTTTTCTGCTGGAGGTCCTGGACATCTTGTTTAGATACATGGCATCATGGATACTATCAAATACCAACAGATAAAAAAAATCAAAACCTGATGGCCTCTGCTATTATAATGGACTGTGTTTGGATCTTTCATCAGGACAATGATCCAAAACAAACATCAAAATCAAAACAAAAATGTGTCACTGAGCACAAAACCAAGCTTCTGCCATGGCCATCCCAGTCCCCTGACCTGAACCCTATTGAAAATGAGTGGGGTGAACTGAAGAACAGAAGCACCAGCATGGAGCTGGGAATGGTCTCTGATCTCTTGTCAGGTGTTCTCCAAGCTCATCAGGCATTATAGAAGAAGACTCAGAGCTGATATCTTGAGAAAAGGAAGTTGCAATAATTGGGTGCCAATAATTGTGGCCAACGAGAACTAGAGAAAAACATTTATTTCATAATGAGATTTAAAACGAAAATGAAGTCTTTTTTCAAAATGTTCAAATATTGCCCGATCCCATTCCTATATATGACATTCACATTAGAGTATAGCCTATATATATATATATATATATATAAATCGTATTATAGGCGCACTCAAAACAACGCAATGACAAAAATCAAGATAAAAGAAGAATTTATTTAGGTTATCTGATTCATTGCTTACCTTGTATAACACATGATCTGATTGGAGTGAGTGGAGTCTCTCTCGACATCACAGGGAACAGATCTGGTGCGGGACACCAACGTCACACTGTTGCCGAAGTTTGAGTCATCATTGGCATTGAGATTGAATTGATTTGCTTGAGCAAAACCTGAAAGAAAAAAAAAAAATCACTAACACTATTAAAGATTTTTTAAAAGCACTTAAACTGTAATACTACGGAAGAGGATTAGGGCCAAGCAATAATAAAAAAAATAAAACCATCTCGAGATTAAAGTCATTATTAAGCAAGATTAATAATGACTAATAAGATTAATAATGAATGCGTGTTTATTCTCGACATTTTATTATCGACTTTTTTCTCGAAATTTAATGAGTTTATTCTCGACGTTTTATTTCGACTTTTTTCTCGAAATTTAACGAGTTTAATCTCGCTTAATAATGACTTTAATCTCGAGATGGTTTTATTTTTTTTTATTATTATTATTGCTTGGCCCTAATCCTCTTCTGTAGTAATACAGCCAAAGTGTGCTCAATCAGAAAAAAAAAAAAAAAAAAAAAAAGGTTGGGATTCATATGAAAGCATATTGGTGACTTTTTAAATACCTTGCCCCTCTATGGTCAGTCTCGTGCCGCCATTGACGCTTCCGACTATTGGGGTCACTTTGTTGACACGCTGCGCTCCTGTCAGGACGAAGAATAATAGGCTACTCACTAAAATCCATTCATTTGAATGTATGAATGTCTGTAACTCTTTTAGGATGACAAAAATTATCTTAAATTACGCAAAACGTTCAGAATGACTGGGGTATACAAGAATAAAACTGGTAGATAAAGTCGTACCTGTGGAACTCCACAGTAAAATACAAACAGTGAGCGGCAGGTGAAGCTGCCGTCGCACGTGCCTCATCCCGATAGACTCACTGTGCGCGCGCTTCAAAACAAAGCCGCCTGCAGTTTCTGTATACTTTCTGCACAAACAATAAACACATATTACACATTATAAAACATATTTTAACAATTTAAATAAAAATAATAGCCTGTCTAGCGCAAACCTCTTGCAATGTTAAACAGAACAGAATCCGCGATATTCAGACTACACATTTAATAAATAAATAAGCCTAGACTATAAACCCTGAATTTATAAATAAAGGCTATATATAATATATAATTCAAGATAGACAGACATACAGAATTTGAAAAAAAAACAAAAAAAACAAAACAAAAAAAACACATTATTCTTGAAGGTGACAAAAAACAGTTAGGTCAAAAGTAATCCATAATGATATTTTTATGATGTTTTTGTGTATTTTTATGTAAATAATGTCAATTACAGAACATCAGAGATTGCTAAATAAGAAAATTATAGAAATTCTTCAAATTTCACACTGACCAATTAAGACTCACATACCTGTTAAAGCACTTCTGTAACCCAAACACCAGTGGCTCATTTGTTGAGAAGAGCTCACTCTTTTTATACTACCTTCCCACTGGTGTCATGGGTAGCTCACCTAGACGAAGGAATCAGGAAACAGACTTTAATTCAATAACTCACTGAACAGACAGGAAAACTCAGGGAAACAGACATAATGCACCTTAACATTGATGGAGACAGGACAAAGAACTGAACAGAACACAGGGCTTAACCCTCTGGGGTCTGTTTTTTTGAGGCCCTGAAGACGTTTTGACATGCCCTGAGATTTGTGCTTTTTTCAATAACTTAAATATTTTCATGGCTTTATATATACGGTAATATCTAAGTATTGTGTGTTTGTATTTTTGAGAAAATTATGTTTATGCATGGTTAGTGAAAAATCAATTTTTTTTAGTCCCCATGTTTAGTTTTCCCCATGTGTTTCATTCACTAATTCCATTCACCTGTGCCTTGTCAATCACCTCGTTAATTATCTTGTTTGCTCCTTTGTTTGCCTTGTATATAAGACCTCATTTGATTAGTACTGTGAACCATTGTTAATGGTGTTTTTTTTTTTCTTTTCTTTGTACCATGTACCACTATTATTAGGTGACCTTTGGCATCTGCTGGATAGCATGGTTGATCACAGTAGAAGGAGCTCAAGTGCAACAGCAGATGCTAGTGTTGAAGTGGATCGGAAGTGAAACTCACAAGATCTGAGGATACACTAGTACAGTGGTTCTCGAACCTGTCCTGGAGTACCACCAGCCATGCACATTTTGTATGTCTCCATCTATCACACTTGATTCGACTCATTAGTAGAGACTGCAAGACCTGAAATGGGTGTGTCAGATATAGGGAGACAAATGTGCAGGGCTGGTGGCAAGGCTGGAGAGGTTTTGTCAAGTCACCTTTATTTATATAGCGCTTTTTACAATGTAGATTGTGTCAAAGCAGCTTTACATTGATAACTGGTACATTATTTGGCTGCACAGCAGCTCTTAAAGAATAGTGTCAATGCAGGCAGATCAAAGCACTGTTGAATATCAAATGTCAAGTCAAATGTCAAATGTCTTATTTTTGTCCAAGAAGAGAATTTGTCTAAACCCCAACACATTTCAAAAAATTCTGTTCCTCAATAAAAATCAATAATAATCCCTCCTTCACCCAAACTGTTGTGTTGCAGTTTGCTCCACTATATCCCCAGTCCCATAAGCACTACATTGCACTAAACCTAGTAATAGTTCACTGCACAAAAAAAAACAAAAACAATAATAATTCTTAACTTTTCCCACCCCAGACTGCTCTGTTGCTGTATTACACTCCCTCCCCCATAAGCACTGCACTCAACACAGTCTCACTTTTGTTGTTTATACTGTCACTATTCAAACAATTAATTAATAATTAATTAATTAACTGTGTGTGTGTGACCGTTGTCTCTGCACAAGTAAAGTCAGACAGAGAAAGATACATATCTTATTTTATACCCAGACAATGGACAAATGTCTGCTCAGCTCATTGGCTCAGAATTAATTGATTTGTCTGCTATTTTTTTGCACAGTAGCTAGGTGTCACTAGTGAGCAATGCTGAATGAAGCTTCGTGTATTGAACCTTTTGGTGAAGCAATGAGAAAGAGGTCTCTGCGGAACAAAAATGGGCGTTTCCCAATTTTGGGGTGTTTTCACACGGGATAAGGCGTTTTTCTACCTCTTTACCTGATTTGCTCAAATCGAGTGGGAGATTTCCGGAAAAACAATAAGAGAGATGTCTTGTATATGAATGTAAGTGTATTGATGTAAACTAGCAGTTGTTTAACGTTTCTTTTGCGTGAATATGCTTGCTAGCCCGTTGTTGTAAGCAGCTCCAAGCAATCTACTTCCACTCACTTCTAGCGATAACTATTATTAGCTAACGTTCGCTATTCTATTTGATGAATCTGTTGGACAAAATTATCCCGTGCCATTATAATTCGTAGTTTATGCAAAATAATAATAATAAAAATAAATAAATAAATAAGCAAACAAACAAAAAAAAAAAAAAAAAAAAAAAAAAAAAAAAAATGGAGTAATCTTTAATATAAAAAAACTTGCATAAATCATATATTTCGCCTTCTCGAGCTATAAGCTACAGGTCTTGTATAATAGTTGATACAAAATATGTGAATATATTATAGTAAAATGTTTCCATATATCTAGGCAGGCAGTCGGGGAAAACGCATAGTTTCCCTGTTAAGGAAGTCAAGCATGCAGCATTATTTTATTTATTTATTTTTCATTATCTCGACATAAGTTGTCTCTCGTGATCTAAACATTAAAAAAAGTAGTTGTGATCATGAGAAAACAAGAAAAAAATAAAATAATAATGAATGGCCTTTCAGGCTTCCGTACTTTTTAAAAAACGCCTATCCCGGCTTCCGTACTTTTTTGGTTGGATCGTTAAAAACACCTCTCCCGGTTAGAAAACGCCCCAAAATTGGGAGACGCCCCTCTTTTGTTCCGCAGAGACCTGTACTTGGAAGCAATGGGCTGCAAAGTCTCAGTGGTTCAGGAAGCCTCATGTTGCCATCCCAACTGAACAGTCAGGAAAACTCAGGGAAAGACATAATGCACCTGATAAAATTCCCTAGTGAAAAATAAATATACTTAATTGTATTTAAAATACATTTATTTCATGATAAGTATACTAAAAATACATTGACATGTCTATGTACACACTGAAAATACACTGTAAATGTAGTTATTTCATGCTTCCATCAAGCACAAACTTAATTAGGCTAATTTGTAACGCAGTTTTTACAAATGAAATTGTGGAAGGATGAAATATATATTCATCTTTAAGAAAGCACACTGGCTAGGTCTATATATAATATATACCCACCCATTGTATATATAATATAAACTAACTTTGTTCCATCGCCCCTTAAAAGTGTCTGAAGTAGGCTATAGTAATAATGTGATTTTAATCAATTCATCAACAATCAGTTTTGCTGTACTTTTGCTAAACAACCAAACTAGAGTGCACACTGAATCTGGGAATCTATGTTGCAGATTTGGCACATTTCTCAGAAGGAAACCTTTAGAGTCTAGACACAAGTCTGACCATTTATTTCAAATCTGAGAATGATTTAATTATTTTAAGATGATGCTATGTCATTTTTTAGGCGAGACTTTGTTTTTGTGCAAACCAAAGAAAAAGTGAGGTATGAACTGAATCGTCTAGTTTGTTTCTGCTAACTTGTGCTGTAAGGGCAGAATTTCCAAACACAAATTTTGCCTACAGCGCAAATGTAACAATGAGCAATTTGCAAATAAAATGATTTAATTTGTTAAATATTTACGTACTACTATTTTTGTTGAATCCTCTGTTGACCTGTTATGATTAGAACTCAAACCTACAGTTCATTCAATGAACTGTATTTGAGTTCTGCTTGTTGAGTATAAAAATAGTACACTCTAAAAAATGCTGGGTTGTTTCAATCCAAATTTGTGTCAAATATGGACAAACCCAACTGTTGGGGGATAAAAAATTGAATTTAAAAAACAGTTGAACATTGTATCTTTAAATATGCGGGGCTTAAGAGATGATATTAAAAGAAAAGCCATTTTTCTGTTCTGTAGACATTATAATGCAGATTTTATTTTCTTACAGCTTCAGTCCTTAAAACTAAAACTTAAAACTAAATTCATTATTTATATAGGCCTATGCTATTAAAACGAAACCCACAGAGACTCAATTTCCCAGAATCCCGAGCGGTGGGTCCGTCTGAAAATTAGTCCGGGTTTTAGCGCGTGCATTACAGTTAAAGCTTATTTCCTGTTACTAGTGACGTTAAATTTTGTTTTTATTAGAGCCCGTTGTCCTCTAACTGAATATCCTGTTTCTTTGAAATATAATTTTAATGAAATATGGCTTTACCGAATTGCTCATTGAAGGTAAACAGAGAGCTGCTGGATCCCAGTTTTGAAAGTTACAGGCTTTCACTGGACTCTATTCCTACTTACAATGTAGAACTGGATGCAGGTGAGAAAAAGCTTTGACCTGTTATAGTCTGAATTTATTTATTGTATAACTGTTTATTTAATGCTTCAATGCAGCGTGACAAATTTATAAACCAAAAGGCTTTTGTTAACTACACTGTGAACTGTACTGACATTATAGCAGTCCTTATAAACCACATAAAGATGTACGTTAGCTCTACAACGTGCATTTCTCTTTATAAACTACCAGATTCGTTATGATCTTAAAGTTAGTCCAAACTCTAAAGCTTTGTTTTGCGCACCGTACATCATATAATCCATGGTGTGGGATGCCTTCTCCAAGTCTGCTGCATGAGTTGTGTGTGTGTGTGTCATTCTTTCAGCTGTAGCTGAGGTTAAACTGAAAGACAGTCAGTACACCCTGGACCATGTGAGAGCATTTGGTATGTACAACTACCTCCATATCGATCCCTGGTATGAAGACAGCGTCTACTTTGTGGACAGCAAGTGCCGGGTTCTCAATCTAACAGTCACATTGGTGAGTCTCTTAAAGTCACCATGAAATCAAAATTGACAATTCATATTTTTTTTCTGAAATATTGCATTGTTTATAAATTATTTTTCTGTGCCCATCATTTTTATTTTATTTCATGTGCCCTCATGTGACGTATTTTTCGGCACGAGGGCTGGATGGCCCTACATTTCTTGTTCGAGAAGCCGTTTCTCTCAGATATGTCACAATAGGGAAGAAAATACTGTTGCAGCTTCTGTTTCAGGCCAACTTTAATGTAATTTCTGAAACATGGCCACACATTTAATGAACTTATATTTTCTCCCTAAAGCACATAGCTTTGTTCTCTCCCCTGGAATGCAAGTGTGGGCCAGAAATGATTATGAATTCTTAATAAATATGCTATAAAAGCACTACCGCCCACCCCCAGCAAACTTCCAAGGAGACCGCAGGATGATATATATATATATATATATATATATATATATATGAAAAGTTAATTACAAAAACTAAAAACACAAGAAAAAAAAAAAAAAATCAAGATGTAAACTGAAAACTTATTTCTATTTTCCTCTCCATAACTATTATCATGTTAATTTAATATCAACACTCCCAGGTTCTGTTAATAAAAAAAGTTTGAAATCAGGCAATGCTGTCATAATTACAGCAGAAGTACAAGAGGAAATATCTTATATATGGAGGGGCTTTGATTATTGTGTTGGACAATGGGTGGCTTTTGAGTCTAAAAGGTGGAGAAACACTGTCTTACTGTACATGTATGTTTTGAACCAGGAGATACAGTGTGTAGTTTTAGACTATTTCTAGTTTTTCTCTACCAGCAGAGGGCATTCATGGTTTATATTTGTGTCAGGATACAAGTTTTCCTTTTGATTTGGAAAGATTTTGATCAAATCTTGAGTTTATCTTAATAATAATAATAATAATAATAAATAAAATAAAATGTACTTTATTTGCTTATTATCTTGCTCATTATTTTTTTTCTTGTTTGTTTTTGTTTTTGGAAATTTAATTGTGCATGCTCATTTCAGTCTATTTTAGATTACCATCTCCTAAAAATTAAATTTAAAAATGCTAATCGTTTATTAAGACTGTTAAATGTGCAGTGCATACTGTACATGTTGTGATGCCTAAATTTACTTGTATTATTTAAAATGATTTTTTGTTTTTAGTGTTTAAACTTTTATTTACTTATACAGAATGGCATAGTGTTTAAATATCAGTGCATCCCATAAATCTGTCTGGCACAAAATGATAATTTTCATAATATAATTAATTTCAGTTTAATATGATTTTTTTTTTTTTTTTTTTTTTTTTTTTTTAGGTGTTTGATTCTAGATGCATTACTTTCTGAAAAGAATCAAACAACTGTATAATAAGATGAAATGCGGCATCTCTACCATACTTTTTTCTTCTGAGCTAGTTTAAATCAAATGCTGATGATTTGATTGTAATTTATGCCATTCTTGCTGCTGACATGCTGGGTTAAGAAATTACTCGTTATGAAATGTGCCAGTTGGGCTATAATTACAGTTAACATACTGCAATTATTTCTCCTTGGGGACTGTTTGTATTCTCTCAAAGGTACTAGACAGGGGGCATTTTACCTCTGGGAAAGAAGTGAAAACTGAGATGGATCTCTTTTAATGCTTGTGTGAAACTCCATGGAAACCAATGGCCAGTTGCTGCCAAATTCTTGGAAAAATTGCTACCTTATAGAAAGTGTAATGGATGATTATTAAGTTCATTGTAATCCTTTTCAAATTGCTGCCTTTGAAGTTCAGGAACATGCAGATTTAGATGTGTGGCACATATTAGTTTGATTTCTTAATAGTTTTGTTGGCTGATGATATCTCATTTGTTTTAAAGATCTTTGGCAAGACGTTGACTCTTTATGCCCTTGAAATGAAAATGATCATTGTGAGATAGTGGATCGTCGTGGTGCACATAAGAAGTTATTTCGCATTGTTGCATTGTTGGCTTGCTTAGTACTATAATAGTTCAGTTTTTATCACCAGAACTGGTAACCAGAAAGTTGACATTCATACCCTTTATGGATTGATCCATGAATGTTCCTTACTGTAATTGCATGTACACAGATGAGCCAAAACCTTATGACCACCTGTCTAATATGCTGTTGGTTCTGTGCGTGCTGCTAAAACACCACCGACCTGCAGAGGCATGGACTCTACAAGACCCCCGAAAGTGTCCCATGGTATCTGGCGTCAGCAGCAGATCCTTCAAGTCCTGTAGGTTGCAAGGTGGAGATCAAACTTGTTGGTCCAGCACATCCCACAGATGCTCAATTGGATTGAGATCTGGGGAATTTAGAGGCCAGGGCAACACCTTGAACTCTTCATCATGTTCCTCAAACCATTCCTGAACAATGTGTGCAGTGTGGCAGGGTACATTATCCTGCTGAAAGAGGCCAATTCCACCAGGGAACACCATTGTCATGAAGGGATGTACCTGGTCTGCAATAATGTTTAGGTAGGTGGCACGTGTCAAATTTATGTCCACATTTTCCCAGAAGAACATTGTCCAGAGCATCACACTCCCTCTACTGGCTTGTCATCATCCCACAGTACATCTTGGTGCCATCACTTCCCCAGGTAAACAGCGCGTATGTACTTGGCTGTTCATGTGATGTAAAAGTAAACAGGACTCATTGGACCAGGCAACCTTTTTCCACTGCTCCAAGGTTCAATTCCGAAGCTTGCGTGCCCATTGTAGGGGCCCCATACTCATACCCATACAGCCCCATAGTCAGCAAAGTGCGATTCACTGTGTGTTGATATATTCCTCCCATAACCATCATTATAATTTTGTGTGACTTGTGCCACAGTAGACCTTCTGTTGGCTAGGACAAGACGGGAAAGCCTTCATTGCCCTTTTGCATTGATGAGCCTTGGGCACACAACACCCTGTCGCGGGTTTGTGGTTTGTCCCTCCTCAGACCACTGTTGGTAAATTTGTACCACTGCTGACCGGGAGCAACCCGCAAGCCTTACCGTTTCAGAGATACTCTGACCCTGTCGCATTACCATAACAATGTCTTGTCAAAGTTGTTCAGATCTTTATTCCTGCCCATTTCTCCTGCATCTAACATGTTGATTATGAGAACAGTGATTGCTTACCATCGAATCTACCTAAACCTTAATATGTGGCCTTTTTAGGAGATTATCAACGATGTTTGCTTTGCCTGTGACTGGTCATAATGTTTTGGCTCATCAGTGTATTTCCTTTTGCAGTGTGCACCACTTTGGCCCTCTAAAATACATACACAGATTAATCATGTCTACAAAAAATAACACTTTAGTGCACAGCATTTAGGGCATTTTCAGACCTGGCTTGTTTGAAGCATTTGTTTTGGAACCTGGTGCATTTTTCTCACTTAGTTTGGTTCATTTAGGCATATATGAACAAGGCAATTGTGCTCTGATCCACACCAAAAAAAAAAAAAAAAAAAGGTGGTCTTGGTCTGCTTGAAAATGAATTGTGGAGCGGTTTGTTTGTTGAGAAAGCAACCTGACCCAACAGACTAATGAAATAGGCTGTATGATGACCACAGTGTATGATGGGTAATTACGTACGTTGCGTGAAAAGCAGCAGTGTTTGTTTTGCTAATACCTCTCAAAAATGAATCATGGGTGAACCTGGAGCAAAGACAAAGTGAAATGCCTAATTTAAATTTGGTCGAACAAACATATTTAAGAACAGCTTTCCAAAACACATAAAAATATAGAAGTTTACAAGGTGTTTAGTGAGCTTCTCAAAGAGATGGGCTTTAACAATAACAATAAACCTGTGGACATAAATAGGTGCACTCTGATCAATAAGAGGACAGTTTATTTGCACGTGACTTGTATTAAAGGATTAGTTCACTTTAGAATGAAAATTACCCCATGATTTACTCACCCTCAAGCCATCCTAGGTGTATATGACTTTCTTCTTTCAGACGAATATATTCGGAGTTATATTAATAATCACCCTGATGCTCCCAAGCTTTATAATGGCAGTGCTCGGAAACCACCTGTTTGAAGCTCAAAAAAGTGCATTCATCCATCTATAAACATACTCCACATGGCTCTGGGGGGTTAATAAAGGCCTTCTGAAGCAAAGCGATGCATTTGTGTAAGAAAAATATCCATATTTAACACGTTATAAAGTAAAGTAACTAGCTTCCGGCCAAATGGCCATACAGATTCTACTTACTGTATGTCTGAAGCGTAACTTACGCAGCGTATAACGTAGGATGTAGTATAGTACGCCATGGTGTAGAGTAATACCAGTAGTATGCCGTGTAAGTTACGCTTTAGACGTAAGTACAATCCTTATGGCCGTTTGGCCGAAAGCCTTTATTAACCCCCCGGAGCCGTGTGGAGTACGTTTATGATAGATGGGTGCACTTATTTGAGCTTCAAACAGGTGATTTCCGTTCACTGCCAACATAAAGCTTGGGAGCATCAGTGTGTTTATTAATATAACTCCAATTGTATTCGTCTGAAAGAAAGTCATATACACCTAAGATAGCTTGAGGGTGAGTAAATCATGGGGTGATTTTCATTTTAAAGTGAATTAATCCTTTAACAAATTTTGGTCAGTTTAGAAATGTTGCCTTGTGAAAGCGAACCAAACCAAGAAGAAATTGTAACACTTTAAATCCCTGTTTCGGAACAAAGCAATTGATCTGTAGATCTGAAAACGCCCTTTCCTAATGGTGTGGTTTTTAGAGACAGAATAATTGACAGGTGTCCATCTGTTTTTTTTTTTTTTGTTTGTTTGTTTTGTTTTTTTTGTTTTTTCCCAGGACACAGCTTTGGGCAAACCTCGTGAGATGTTCAGTTATGAATCAGACCCAAGCTTGTGTGAGGGGGAGCAGTTGTGTGCTTCTCTGAGCCTGACTTCCGCGACTTGGGCCGCACTTTCTGATGGAACCGGAAAGTTGACTCTTTTGCGCACCAGCAAGAGGGGAGAGAGTTCACTTCTTAAATGGGAGGTGGGGAAAAATTTACCAGAATTTGTACTTAGAGGCCATACAATGTTATTTTAAAAGATCATTATTTTGTTTATTGGGTGTACTTGAATATATTAACATGATTTAATGTTCAAAAAACATACTGTAGTAATTCTATTCCCAGTCTGTCTGAAATGCACTAATTGGCTGCATCCGAAAACTGAAAAATGCTGCCATTCAGGGATGCATTCCAAGGTAGGAAGGCATCAAGGCACGTCCGAATCCAAAGTTAGCTTCACTTCCTGTCTTCATCTGATCGATTTTTGAAGGCGGCATAGATGTATCCTTCGCTGGCTTTGATATCCCACAATCCTGTGCTTTCCATTCTGTGACAGTTGAGCTAAAAACTAAAGATAGCATCTGAAAGTTTCAGTTGGTGGTTAATTTGTGTGTAAATGTATGTTTTTGACCATTGTTTTCCACTTTTGATGTCATTTCTAGCGAGAAATTACTACTGTAGTAATTAAATGTTCGCTTAATCATCACCAAAGCTCACGCTATTTTGCTGTAGATCATTAAACCATTACGCTGCCTCAGAAGTCTGTCCGAAATCAGTTTTGTGAGTTGCCTTCGTGTGCAAACGCTGCCTGCAGTCATTGCCTGACAGGGCAGTGAGACACGCAACAAGTCAGTTTTCGGATGTTGCCATTGAGTTCCAGTTTCTACAAAGCCCCGCCTTCCGAAAAGCCCAGGGTGCTCTAATTGGCCAGCTGACCCAGTATGTTGTGATTGGCCAAACACCTCAAGCGTGTGTCAGAAGAGTAACGCCCCTTACCATAATAGCCACATAGTGACAACACTACAGTTCACTGAAGCCTCATCTTCTTTCTTTGCGAATGCCTTTGGGCGGGCATTATTGCTAATATTTCACATTGTGATGTAGACGTTTAGTAATTTCTGGACTTCAATCGAGCCATTTTGGGCAGGTCTGGAGCAGTGTTCTCTGTTAGATAGAATAAATCAATTTTGTGGGTGAATATAGACTTTGTAACTTTGCAGATCGTATACATGCATAAACAGAGACATTACACACTAAAGGAAAACGTTAAAAAAGCATTATATGGCCTCTAACCGTTCCTACTCATCAAATTATATGACTAATTGTTGGTTTGAGATTGATTGATTGAGACCGCTTAATTCATCTGCTTTTTTTGGAAGATACATTGTATTTCTCAGCATATTCATATGAGGTGCACCACATATTTTGCTTGATGACTGTTTTATTTTACTCTCAGTCGATGTTCAGTGAGCGTCTAGGGGAGCCATTCATCATCGTTCACAGCCTGGCTCACGTGCACTCTCATGTTCATACCGTTGAAGTGCTGCTTTTGAGAGTCCAGAAGGATCCATCTGATACCAAAGGCAGCGGTTTCTCGATCTCACTGGAGTGGATCACTGTGGACAACTCTATTGGGCAGGGTGAGAGTGAGTATCTCCCTGCTGTTCAGTTCAAATGATTTCAGCTCTTACTTATAACCAGGAACTGCACTTAAATTGCACTGCACTGCATTTAAAAAAAAAAAAAATCATTTTAATGAAGTTTTAAAAATGTATGCTTTTTACAGCAATATATTACCAACCATTAAATATATGTTAATTTAAATTTAAAGCAGTTTCGAGGACCTTTTTGGACATCACTGTATATAATGACAGTATGTACAGAAATATACACCACTGTTCAAAGGTTTGGGGTTGGTAATTCTCTGATGCTCACCATGGCTGTATTTATACAATCACAAACACAGTTTAAAAAAACAATTTAAAATAAATATTGTCTTTTTAATATATTTTTTATTTTGTAATTTATTTCCATGACAGTCTTCAGTGTCACATGATCCTTCAGAAGTCTTATATGCTGATATTTCAAGAGACAAGAGACATTTTTATAATTATCAAAATTGAAAACATATTTTTTTGTGGAAACCGTGACACATTTTTTTAATAGAAAGTTTGTCATAGATATTTTAATAGAAAGTTAAAAAGAACAGCATTTATTTGAAACAGAAATCTTTTGGAACATTATAAATGTCTTTACTGTCACTTTTGATCAGTTTAATGCATCCTTGCTAAATAAAAGTATTTGTTTCTTTCAAAAAAATCATACCAACCTCAAACTTGAAATGTAGTGTATAATAATAGCATTATTGGGAACATATAATAACAATGTATATATTTACTCAACTATATTTAGGTGTATAAATTAATATTTAAAGTTATTAAAGATGTAGTTTTGGGTTAGAGGTGCAGGAGCAATAAAGATGGGGAAAAATGTGGAATGTAGAAAAATACAGCTAGAAAAGTGCTTTCTTTCACACAGGTGAGGAGAGGAAATATGGTGTGAGGAAGAGGAGGATGATGAAGGGCAAATCTGTCCCGCACTATGCTGCAGTGGAGCCTCAGGGTAAAGGAGTCATAGTAGCCTCAGAGAAACCATTTACTTTTACTGAGGTGGACGGACTTCCGCTTGAAGAACCACCTGCTGAGAAAATGGAGGTGGAAAACTCAGGTGAGAACCAACTGCCAGGAAAACAGAAGGTCGTATTGGAATAATCATTACATTTGGATATAAAAAAAAAACATTCTCTCTTGGCTTTTTAGGGGTTCAAGCGCATAGCGCTGAAATCCTATTGTAATTGTTAAAATTTCCAAGCATCAGCATTCTCCACTAAAAGTGATCGGGCAGACTAAAGAGACCCAGAGACTTGAAACTTTGAGGGCTGGTAGTACTCACACTGTCTACAATGTCACTGAGACTTGCCCCAATCCGTCTGACAGGGGCGCTACAGTGGTGAGAAGTACGAAAACGCTCATAACTCCTAAACCGTTAGGTGTAGGCTCAACTGTCTTATATAGTTGGAATCCTTGGGGTATTTTGAAATGGTTATAACTCGTGAACAGTATAAGATATTTTCATCAAACACGGCACACATACTGTATGTAAGAGCTCATTGTGTGGTCACGGGAAAAAAGACTCGGCGACTGGCTACTCTGTGGTTCTATAACATGGAAAAAACTTAAAAATGGCTATTGCAACTCGAAGTCTGATTGACTTGAAAATTGGCATGCAGTGTCTTTGTTCAAGGTGCCAAGACTGCCTTTGAGGACATTCGCGTATCTTGAAAAATGCGGCTGGCGGTGGCCAATGAAGTTTGAGCAGCTATCAGACAAGGTTTATGAAGGCTAATCGGAACAAACCTTGCTGGGCCTGTGAGAAATTCGAAAAAAGTCGGCCACCGGGGGGCGCTTTTGCGTTTTTCATGTGCGTAAATGATTGTATATTACACGGTTTTTTGCACACACCCACGACATTTATACCACATGGTAAAACTTCTCATTCTGAGCAACTTTGCCTCTAGGACTGCCGCTGTCAATGGAATCGTTTGTTAAATATTGGAGATTATTTCAGAAACCAACTTTTGTGCTTGACTTAACCTCGATAACTGTTAAAAACCTTTAAAAACCATATATTTCCTATGGTAAATTGCCTGTATTGGCTGTAAATGGTCTTTTCCATCTATGATCAAGATGGTTACAGGCTTGCTGATCTTTTTAAGCATGTGCTTAAAGGCCTTAAAGCACTTAAACCCTGATAATTGCTGCTCGCAGCTATATTTTTGGTTTTGTTGCTGAAATAGTTCCAGGAAATTCTAGAAAGTAAAATTTCACCGCCGCTCTAGGTGCACTTTGACAGAATTCTGAAAGCCTGCAAGAAAAGACATCTGAAGTAGTCACCAATCAAACTAGAATCTCTCAAGTGCTGCAGTCTTGAGGAAGCGCACTTTCCTGGAATGAATCAGAGGCTTGCTGTATCCATAGAAACATCAGAAAGAATCATTCGAATAGAATTCCTCAAATACACTATGATGAGGACTGGAGAGGACCATGCGCTTCTGTACTGCAGTGGTCATCAGTTGGGTTCATTTTACTATTTTGGAAAGAAAGTTTATGTAAAGTAGGCCGGTTTGTTTTATGTAAATATAGGGCAGCTGCATGACACGTTGAAACGGAATACATTTCAATTCTTTTCAATATGACAATGAGAATTAATTAACAGCAAGTTTTCATGCTACAATATCATACTGTATGTTGAATCCTGTCATGATAAGCAGTTCATGTTTATTTATATATTCTGTGATGAAATTGGTCTGGCACATTAAATTAACTAGTACCTCGTTTTCATTAGGATTTGACATTTTCTTTATGTCAGAGAGTGCTAAGTGCAAATATTGCTTCATTAGTGGTGCTCAGACTTGGACGCTAGAGTCCCTTTTGGTCAAATATTTGTTTATTTCCTCATTTAAATGAGTTTTTATGTGTTTGAGTTCTTCCTTTCTAGCAAACATAATTAGTCAATGATTAAAATCACCAAAAGCTTATATAACAAAAATGTTCCAAACATATCAACAGGAAATTATTTATATTAAAATTCATCTTAATGTCCTCTTTCGCTCATTTCCTGTTTTTCCCTCTAACACCTGTATTAATCATCTGAAAACCTGAGAGAGGGAACTTTTAAAAGGCCATTTGTTTCCTGTACACCCTTTTGAGCTTTTTTCTGTGACATAAAGGAGTGATCTCACCTCATCCTCTTTCTCTCTCTCATTTTAAGAGGCTGAGAGTCCTGAGAGACTCCATTGGTAGGTGGATAAAATGGAGGTGCATTAGCTTGTTTCAGAAAGAGAGGTCGACCTTCCTTAGCCACAAAAGACTATTAATGGTCAACCACGCACACCAGACATTGATATTCTGTTGATGGCGTGTTGATTTAAGGATAAATGAACAAACCAAAGCTTATACGGTGAACACTGTCATCAGAGGGTGGGGGAATCAATGTAGTGTGCATTAGAAGTCTTTCTGGACAATACAAAATCGATACGATTTTGGCAAATATAAATAATTATGTAAATTGCACACACACACATAGCTTGAAACACTTTTTTCAGAGCAGTAAACATGCAGCACTTAAAGGGATAGTTTACCTAAAAATGAAAATTCTGTCATCAATTATTCATCCACATGTTATTTCAAACCTGTAAATGTTTCCATTTTATCCATGGAACACAAATGAAAACAATGCCAGTCCCCATTTTATTTTTATTCTAAAAAACTTGGAATGTTGTAGGGGTGAGTGAATAACCTCTTTACAGATCTACTGACATTGGTGGTTACACTGTAGATCATCAGTGTAAAAGAACTTGCTGAATACTCATGTGTATGTGGACAGACACATGTGCTCGTGGATGTGACGTCACAGCCAATATTTCCAAACAAGCCATTTTTGCTGTTTGGATATGGGAGAGAGTTTTGCATCATGTCTACATATGGTACATTTAGTCAAGCTCTTATTTCAAAAGAGCAAAATCCTTTTTTCCATGATATGTCCCCTTTATACACACAGAGTCAGAGTGATTTAGCAGTGTCACGGAACATCTTTGCCCTTCTCTTCATTATCCTGTTTTGCTCAGCAAGATTCTGGTTGAGGCGCAAGTTGACTAGACCTGCAACAAAAGAAGATAATGAGCATACTGCTCTCAGTCCTCATTGCTCTCTAAAGCAGCATTATGGCTTGAGAAAATTGTTCCAATTTCAGTAATAAGGTTTTGCCAGCAAAGCTAAGGCTGTGCGTGGGTGAGATTCTGACCTTTATTTCCTCATCCACCTCTGTTTTTACCTTCGGTTTCTGATTAAGAGATCAACTGGCACAAACTTTTTTGAGGAATTCAGTAAGAATGATTTTGACCCGCTTATAGTGTTGTATATTAGCACTTGCTGTATGCATCGCTTTATCACCAGTTAAAATGCGAAACACGGCCAGAAATCTGTGCCGAATGCAATTTGCATTGTGCGATTTCCCCATGTTGCAGGTCTGTTCTGAGTGCTACTGTAAGCTGTGGAGGATGCTGCAGATTAACATGGTCTGGCAAACTTTACTGGGATTGTACAGCATCAATCCATCACTGTGATCCAGATATCGGAATCAGCGCTTTAAAATGCTAAGTGTGCTCAGCTACATCATCTGGATGCCAGTGTGATCAATAGGAATGTACACAACCATGTCTTTTATTAAAATTCTTTTAAAATCTTAACTCTAATTACTACAAATTGTTAGTGAATTCGCCCTTTGCTTTGTAACATCTGTGAGGTTCTTAAAGAGTAAATACAATAAGGATGCATACTGTAGGCACCTATAATATAACATATTGGTTTTGTATAGAACCGTTCAACAATTTGGGGTCAGTAAGATTTTTTTTTAAATGTTTTTGAAAGAATACTCTCATGCTCACCAAGGCTGCATTTTTGATCAAAAATACAATAAGAACATTAAAGGGTTAGTTCACCCAAAAATGAACTTTCTGTCATTAAGTATTCACCCTCATGTCGTTCCACACCCGTAAGACCTTCGTTCATCTTCAGAAAACAAATTAAGATATTTTTTGATTTAAAAAAAAAAAAAAAAAAACCCTCTCAGATTTTAATCTCCCATAGAAAACAACTAAATTACCACATTCAAGGTCCAGAGAAGTAGTAAAGACATCGTTAAAATAGTCAATGTGACTACAGTGGTTCAGCTTAAGTTATGAAGCGACGAGAATACATTTTGTGCGCAAAAACAAAACAAAAAAAACGACTTTATTTAACAATTTGAGCTGTTGTCATATGCAGTTGATGTAGTGAACGCAGTGCAGGCTTCCGTGTTTACGTCAGAACGCCGGCTCAGTATTGGCTGACGCTGTACACGTGAGCAGCACGACGCATGCGTGTGATACTGATGCAGGAGCTGGCCAATAATGAGTCGCCGTTCGTATGTAGAACACTGAAGCCTGCGCTGCGTTTACTACATCAACTGCATATGACAACAGCTCAAATTGTTAAATAAAGTCGTTATTTTTGTTTTGTTTTTGCGCACAAAAAGTAGTCTCGTAACATTCAGGTTGAACCACTGTAGTCACGCTGACTATTTTAACAATGTCTTTACTACTTCTCTGGACCTTGAATGTGGTAATTTCATTGCTTTCTATGGAAGATAATAAAACCTCTTGGATTTCATCAAAAATATCTTAATTTGTGTTCCGAAGATGAACGAAGGTCTTGCGGGTTTGGAATGACATGAGGGTGAGTAATTGATGACAGAAATTTCATTTTTGGGTAGACTAAACCTTTAATATTGTGAAGTATAATTATTATTCCTGTAATGGCAAAGCTGAAATTTCAATAGCCATTAGTGTCAAATGATCCTTCAGAAATCATTCTAGTATGTTGATTTGCTGCACAAGAAACCTTTCTTATTATTATCCATGTTAAAAACAGTTGTGCTGCTTAATATTTTTGTGGAAACGGTGATATATTTTTTCAGGATTCTTTGACGAATAGAAAGCTTAAAAGAAGAGCATTTATTTGAAATGGAAACCTTTTGTAGCATTATTAATGTCTTTACTGTCAGTTTTGATCAATTCAATGCTTCCTTGCTAAATTAAAGTATTAATTTCTTTCTTAAAAAAAAACAAAAAACAAAAAAAAATACACTTACTGACCCCAAACTTTTGAACTGTAATGTACTATATATTGACACAAAGTTTTGCCACATTCCCCTGATACCTCCTAAATTTTCCTCCTAAATGTTCTTTTTCTTATAATAAACCTTAAAAAACCACCACCAGAGGTGCCATTGTCACTCTGTATAGTAGAAATACTTGCTGGAAGCAGGACTTCAGATCCACAGAAGTTTTATTTCAATCCATAAACAGAAGACTAGGGAAATGCAGGAGAAAATAACATAACTAAACAGCTTAAGCAAGACTAATACCAGACAAGGAGCAAACTGAAACTGAGGGCTTATGCTGCTAAATCGGAAATTTGATAATCCCCACTTCTGAAGTTGTGATTACAAACTCATTGCATTCAAGGCCCATTCGAAATGGGAGGGCGTTAATGTGCAATTTTTACCTAGGAAACTCTTAGTTACGATAATTCCGAGAGCAAGTGAAGGCAGCATTATATACATGGAAAACAAGGGAGCAAATTATCAAGACACACCTGAACAGAATACTCAAATCAATCAGAAACCATGGTGACAAACAAGCAGGGGACAGAGGGTGACAGAACAAATTAACCTAGAAGATTAACAAAGAAACTAAGACATGAATGTATAAACTCAAAACATGACTGCCATAATAACCAAACAGATCTAATCAACCTTTCAGTTTGTGTGCACAGGTGTGTTTGACTCCTGTAATTTCTGCTTTTAGCTATAACTCTGGGAAAGCAGAAAATGTAATTGTCTAGAATTGATTTGGTTGTCCAGTCTGTTTAATAACTAATTTGTCAATTAGCTCATACTTCTATCTGAAGTGACCTTTGGTACACAATTACTACAGTCCACTCGGGAGCAACCTGAGGTCCATGATGGGGGTTTGAGCTTTAACTATTAGGCTTCACCACCTCATTTGACCTACTCTTACAGATCCAAATCTGATCCAGAGATGACTTTTTATGTTCTTTATTATTTAAGATTTTGTTGCTATATAGTCACTACACCATCAGAACTCAACAGCATGTAGACAAGGCTTTTTCTTCCACTAATGTTTAATTTTCTCAACAAATAAATTTCAGTAAGGGCACATGCATTTCTGATTTCCATTGCTAAAATAAAGGCACACATTTACACCGGTTGTCATGCATATAGGGGTTTAATTTGTCATCTTTTGCTGTAGTGTCACAGTGACCTAGAAGCCTCAAAACTCATCATACTTTGTATTACGCACATAGTTCACCATGGTTGAATGATGTTATGGAAGGAATAGACAATGGAATTGAACAGACAAGGCTGCATAACGAAATACAGCTTAGTCTCATTATTTTATCACTTACAGTTGTTTTCAAGATATACTTTGCCTGTAGTGTTTCTTACCTGTTTTAGCATGAAATCATGTGAAGGTCTACCAGATATGTGTAATTTAATTATGCATTCATCTGTAAACATCTGCTTTGTATCAGGTGTCACTTCTTCCATTTTCTCTATCACAGATCCCATCTATTTCTGGCAGCAAACGGAAGAGGACGTGACCGTTTGTGTGCGTTTACCTGAAGGCACCACCAAAGATGACATCCGATTCAAGCTCACCGTTGATTGTCTACGTGTCAGGGTAGGAGATTATGCACCACTTCTGGATGGGCAATTGTTCGCTCCTGTAGATCCTGAGGCCAGCACTTGGACCATTCAAGATGATAAGAGGTAAAAAGGAAGTTGGAGCAACAAATTGAGTTTACTGATTTATTTTACCCAAAATTAAAAGTTCTGTTATTATTTACTCACCCTCATGTTGTTCCAAACTTTCTTCATAAATCACCCTTTACCAAGCCTGGACGTACATAATAATGTCTGAAAGTCCAAAAAGTAGTCTTTATGACTCCTGCGGTGAAATCAAAGTCTTCTAAAGCCATATAAAAGTTTTACATAAGGAAACAGACAGGAATAACTTTAGACCGAAATAACTCATAGTCATAGCTTTCAAATCTCATATCTGCAATAATGTTACGTAGCCAACTAACATAGATGAGTTTTTGTCGAAATTGAATAAATGGCTTAAAAGTGATCGTCTTGGAAGTATCAGTAAGCAAAAAAAATCTGTAATGTTTTAAGAACACTTAATATAAGTTACAGAGCGAGAAATTGTTGCCACAAATTATGAATTAGTTCCCACGATTTATTCATTTGTTCCCTCGTTTTAGTTAAATTGTGGTTATTTAGTTAATATCACATTAATTATTTTGTTTCCTTTGTTTTAATTAAACCGTCGGCAAATTTTATTAATTTGTTCCCTTGTTTTAGTTCAATCAAAGCCACGCTGTACTGATTTGTTACAAATTAGTTTAAGAAGTAGTGGAAACGAATTCTTAATTTGTCCCCGCATGTCATCTGCAGAATTCCATAATAAACACCAAACATAATTCATAATGTATAAAAATACATTGCTATAAATGAAAGCCTTTAAAAAACTAAAAACCACATTCTTTTGTGATGGAGACTAGTTGGCAGGGCAAATAAAACTCTGAACTACTGACCCGACTAGATAATATTCTTAATGTCATATGGACTACTTTTATGTCCTTATTTGAAGCTGGACAGTCCTTGGTCACTATATGGAGAAGAGCAGCCTGGACATTCTGCTAAACATCTTCCTTTGTCTTCCACTGAAGAAAGAAAGTGTTTGGAACGAAATGAGGGTTAATAAATGATGGCAGAATTTTCTTGAAAGAACAGTTTTCTCATGTGCCCAAAAACATTACTAAAACTTATGAAGTTCTACATTATGTCTTGATAAAAGCTAAATATATAGTGGATATGCACAAGAGGATTTTGGCAAATGTTGAGCCGAAGCAACGCATATGGAGAACAACCGCCCACATTGTTGTATGTTTATGAGAGGTGTGAGTTGTCACTGTGCCTCCATACACATTCATCACATGTATCAAGATTCGAAAGGTTTTACGAACTAGTCATTTCTCAAAAACATGATTAGAGCGTTAGTTGTTCATCTGATTTGAATTTCCACATCCGTCCCTTCATCCGCTGTCCCTTCCTCTTTCTAATAAACATCATCTCATGTCTCACTCACTCACTCACCACCTCCTCCGGAGATGCAAACAACCCCTCCCTCCGCATTGTTCTCTGTCCTCTCGTCTATGTTTCCAGATCCTTGATTTTAATAAGAGGCCCCTGATGGCCCCTCTTGTGCTCTTGAGTGTGTGAGTCGGACTCCGTCTGGGGTTTGTTCTGAGTGTTTATACGTGCATTTATGTTTTCTCTGTCTGTTGTTTTTACAGTCAATGTAACAGTCATTTGCATTTGAATGAGAACCCAAAGCGGCCTTTGTTTATGTGGCATATACAATATAATGGAATATATGAAAAGAATTGTTTTTAACAGATGCAATTAAACAGATTGGAAATATTCCATTCTTAATAGTACTTGTACACAGAGTTCAAAGGGAAAAACGGAATGAATTTTGATTAAGTCCTTTATGAATGACAGAACTATCAACACCAAAATGTGTTTTTATTCAGTCATCTGTGTAATAGGAAATCATTTAAACTTCATCCAGAAGTAATGAAGATGAAGTTTAAATTATTCATTTTGCTCTTTTCTTTTTTTTCTCTCTCTTGATACACTATGAAAAGATGTTTAATCTTGTTTATCTGGAATCATTTGGCGTTGTATTTTTGTGTGTATAGTTTGGAGATCAGTCTACAGAAGCGAAGTGATGGCCCGCTCTGGTCCGAGGTGGTTCTGGGGGACCGGAGAGGAGAGTATCTAGTGAATGACGAACAAAAATCACAGCTCCAACAGAAACTCTCGTATCTTACTGCTGAGGACCTGGTCAGTTTCTTTCACTAACTTTTGAAACACATTTTATTGGGGCAAAATTGCTTAGTTTGGTGGGAGTGACGCCACAGCTGTGGGACTATGGATGTTCATTTTTGGAAGATTTATATAAATAATTTTCACACGATAAATATTAAATAGTTTGTTTATTTCACTTCCTGTTTAGATTTATCATAGCTTTAAATGTTTAATAATATTGTATAAATATTCATAGTTTTATGATGGATTTTCATCGTTTAAAGGGGACATTTTTTATTTTAATATGTTCTTTGAGGTTCACTTATAATGTTAATAAAGTTTTTTTGTTTTTGTTTTTGTTTTTTTTTCACAAAAAAAACCAAAACAACAACCTTCATTCTGAGCAGTAGTTTTATTTTCAACCTTAATTCTGATCCTCTGTCTGAAATGAACGTTTTTTTAAGGAGTGGCTCCTTTAAGGCTTGTCAGTGAACGGCAGTGTTATGATTGGCTAACGGAAACAGCATAAACGCCCACTTGCCATTGCATGTGAGCAAGTATTTTTAAAACATTATCCATATAAAACCTTTTAAAAACCATTTAAAACCATCATTTACAGACAAAGCATTATGAAATCATTTACTTACAGTTTGTGATGCAGCTGCTGTCAGATCCAATACAGTTGGCTGCTTCATCTTTCAACTAAAGTTTCTTTGTGAACTCTCCATTACACTGTGCTTCGCTGACAAAATAAAATGCTCCAAACAAATGTATAATCCTTCAACCTGATCCGGGAAGCCATAAAAATAAACCATCCACTTGTTTCCAATGCTGGAATCCCCTGAAGTCTGTACAGAGACGTAACCGAGCTGTTTAAACTGTACGTGTCAAAGCGAACGTTCTTTCTCTCTTCCGTTCTTTCACTCTTCCATTTCATGAGCCTGTCAACAGACTCAAGTGCATGGAGTATGTCAGAAATTGAACGCGCATCTGTATACTGTATCCAGTGTAGACAGCGTCATTGATTATAATAGGTTCTATTTGCTTTTGATGCGACGCAACGCTCACATCCAGCGTTGGCAGATGTCCGCCATTAAGCGACTGAATGCCAGTGGGCAGGGTCTATGGTGCGTTGATGTGTTTGTCAATGTTTTGCTCTGGAGGCAGTCATATGTAAATGTATTTGCTCGTGTGACGTCTCAGGTCACCCAATATCAAAACGAGCTGTTTCTTGAGCTTGATTAAATAAATGCTTTGTTTATAATGAGGAGGACGTTTTAAGCTATGAAACTTGCAGGATGTTTTAATGGTACAAAGACCTCTTATATGTCAAAAGATCAAGGCAAATTTGATTTCCCATGTCATGACCCCTTTAGAATTTAATGACAATATAATTTATGTATAAGATATTTGAAAAGTAGCAAAAATAAATCATGAAGGCATTGGGAAAAGTTTCCAAAATGTTAGTATTTGTTTCTGATTTGACTTCATAGAATGCAAACCCAGAGAAGGACAAGCCTCCTTGCAATGCCCAGGAACTGGAGGACTGTGACATGTTTCCGGAGGACAGCTCTACACTGATGCGCTTTGATGGTGCCACTCTGAAGCCCACCCATGTGGTAAGGCCATAGAAATTCAATAGAGTGCAACAGTCTGGTTCTGGACGTAAAACTTCCATTCATTTTCTCCATAGGTAAAATTTTTAGGTGATTTTTAATTATAACTTGTACACTTTTAAAGACAGACCTGCTGTGAGTTTAGAGGTTGAGTTCAACTTATTTTTAAAATAATCATGTTTAACAGGTGAATTTGTGGTTAAAAACTACATTACCCATAATGCTTGTCAAGAAAATTCCACTAATCAGAGAGTCGTGACAAGCAAAACACAGAGCTTGCCCACTCCCATAAAGCAATGTGAATGACATAACTATGCTCTAAAAACACTTAAATATGTGTATATATTTATATTTTGCAATAAATGTAAAATATATTGCTTATACAGATATAATACACAACTTTAAATGAGAAGTTTCATAATTTTTTTAATTTGTTTGCAGTGCTTTATGGGATTGGAGTTCTTTCCCTCAATAAAGCCGTTAAGTACAGTTTTGTACCTTGTCTTTTTGTCCATTTTTTGCTTCAAATAAAAGTTTGTAATGTTGTGCTTTACCTCGTAGTAGCGGGTTGGTTTTGTTTATTGCTTATAACACTTTAACAAAGGCTTTAAAATATCTCTATGGGAGAAATGAATGGAAAAAATACTTCCGGAACCAACACAGCTAAAAAAGTGGGTAGGCACAGTTGAACTCTATAGGCTGGTAGAATGGCAATTAGTATAAAACATAAAACAAACGGGGCTTCAAAGGACAGATGTTGTCTATAATTTGTCAGGTATATTTCACATCAATATTTTAGGTGTAAATTATTGTCCATGGTTGAACTACTGTGATTTGATCCATCTTAACCAGTATCAGGTAAAAGCTACATGTACCATGTGACAACTTTATGTCTACATGTTGAGGTCCATGTATGTTTAGATTTTTGTTTCCAAACCTTAATTTGAAAAGCATGGCACAGTGTGGGAAAACTACAATTATTTCATTTCATTTTATTAACACATTTCATTATTAGCTTAAATTGAGCATTAAGCTTCTTATTTATCAATTTATTATGGACCCCCAGCATGTTGGTGCCCCGAGCGACCACCTATATCACCTACACGACCAGTTGGCCCTGCTTTAGAAAATTGCGGCAGTAGTTTAAAAAAAAAAAAAAAAAACACTTCATCTGGTGTGATCTTACAGATTTCATTGCTTTCAGATCATTGTTTAAATTGCTACTGACCTAACGCAGCTGTTATTTTGTTTAAGTTCCCATAAGAGGCTCATGATCTGTGCTGTCATGTTGAGATGAAATAAGCTGTGCTTTATGAGAGTGTGAGTACAAAAGCGCATTATTGATTTTCCTCTCCTGGCATCTTGTGCTGCAAGAAACATTTCTGCACTTGATGGTTTGGCACAATCTAGCGCTAACTGTCTCTTTGACATGTAATCAAGGGATCAGTCATCTAAAAGTGAAGTGACTGAAAGCAAAGTCAGTAATATTATGATGGCTTACTTGTAGATTTCAATAGGTCTTTCATGCCAGAAATCTCATTTAATCACAAGAAATAGTTTTCCCTTCTAAACTCCACAAATAATGTTTTTATTCTAGGTACAGCTGTGATAATCAAGTTAAGTCACTCTAGTCGTTTAGTATATGATTAAGACAGAATGAAAGCCTAATTACACCCGAACACAATGAATAGTTAGTAAATGATAGCTTTTGAAACGCAGGAGTTCTTTAGTACATAAAATAACAGTATGAGAGTTGACAGCATAAATTATTTTGAGAAACCTGGATGCTGGATCCAAAATTAACTGTATTTTGCATAATTTAAATAAACTTACATTCATTTAAATACATTAATTATATATTTTAATTAATTCAAATTATATATATTATTTCTTCACCTTATTAATTACATTATGTATTGATTGATTAATCACAAATCAATGGCACATCAAGTTTGGCTGAAAAATTACCCCCCAAAAATAATTTAAAGTCATTATTGTGTTAAATGAGAAAAGCATCAAATAGACATTACAAAAAGTAGCTTTGGATAGAAATATTGTATTTGATTCAACATGGAAACACAAACTTTTATGCTACAGTAACCATATATATATATATTTTTTTTTTTTTTTTTTCCCAGAAGCTGCTTCTGAATTGGTTTTAAGATCTATTTACAGACCGTTTATTGCAGCTCAGAGGTGGCATGAATGCATTTACACTTCAATTACAATTGCATAAATAATGCAATGAGATTAATAGGTTTTAAATGGGCATTAAAGGGATAGTTCACCCAAAAATCTAAATTCTGTCATCATTTACTCTTTCATGTAGTTTCAAACCTGTATGACTTACTTCTTCTGTGGGACAAAAAAAGACATTTTTTTTGTTCATACAATGGAAGTCAATGGTAACCAAAACCAAAAGTTACATGGTTCTTCAACATTCTTCAAAATATCTTATGTTCTGCAAAAGAAAGAAAATCATACAGGTTTGAAGAAAAAAAAAAAAAAAAAAAAACAGGATAGCAGGCCAAATCAGTCACCAGGCCATTGGGAATTCTCCTGGGAATGCTCCTGATGGCTAGTCCAGCCCTGCTTTGTTATATGTACATCTCCTGTATTCCATTTAAAGTAGGTTCAAAATTTCTGGTGGATATTAATCTTAGACCGATAAATAGTTGCAAATCCACTTGACACTTAAAGGATTAGTTCACTTTGAAATGAAAATTATCCCAAGCTTTACTCACCCTCAAGCCATCCTAGGTGTATATGACTTTCTTCTTTCTGATGAACATAATCGCAGAAATATTAATAAATATCCTGACGCATCCGAGCTTTATAATAATAATATGAGCTGAAGAAAGTGCTTCCATCCACATCCATCCATCATAAATATGTGCTCCACACGGCTCCGGGGGGTTAATAAAGGCCTTCTGAAGCGAAGCGATGAGTTTGTGTAAATAAATATCTATATCTATAAGTTATGAAGTAAAATATGTAGCTTCTGCACGAGCCGCCTTCTGTATTGACGTTACGAAGAAAGTGTAAACTGGCGTCACGTCAGTTACACTTTTTCCGTAAGTTGAATAGGGAAGGCGTAGGACATAGCGTAAGCAAGAGTTTTACACTTTCTGCATACGTTGAATGCGGAAGGCGGCTCGTGCGGAAGCTCGATATTTGACTTCATAACTTGTTAAATATGGATTTTTTTAGTTTTTTACACAAATGCATCACTTCGATTCAGGAGGCCTTTATTAACCCCCCGGAGCTGTGTGGAGCACATATTTATGATGGATGGATGTGGATGGAAGCACTTTCTTCATCTCATACTCATTGATCCCTATCACTGCAATTATAAAGCTCGGATGCGTCAGGATATTTATTAATATTTCTGCGATTATGTTCATCAGAAAGAAGAACGTCATATACAGCTAGGATGGCTTGAGGGTGAGTAAAGCTTGGGCTAATTTTCATTTCAAAGTGAACTAATCCTTTAAAATACACAGGGCAACTGATTGTTAGGCATTTACATTAATTTGGCAGACACTTTTATCCAAAGCATTTTACTCAACTATTATTATTATTATTATTATTATTATTATTATTATTAAAATTATAAATTAATTGTAAAATAAAATAAAAGTATTATTAATATAATAATAATAATCATCATTATAATCATCATCATCTCCTGCCTTTGTATTTTAACTCAACATAGGTCTTTTGTCTGTACATTTTGTAAAGGCTTTCAAAATGTTTTTTTCTTTTGCCATAGAATAAAATTCCCTGTAGACCCCCCTCCCCCCATTTCCTCTCTTCCTCTCACTTCTAAATCACTTACATTGATGCAGCGAAACACACTGACCTTTTCTGAGTGCACTCGCTCACAGATTGCAAAGCTCCAGGTTCTGAGGAGAGCCGTTCCCATGTCGACCTCTTCAGAGATTTCAGATTGCATGTTTGTGTCCCTCAGTGGGTGCTGGAGCAGACCTGAAAGAACTTGTATTTCTTTTTGTGTTCCTGAAGAGTGATACCTCTCCTCTCTCCTTTGAGACACACACTCATCTTTCAACTCAAGCCATGATGGCAACAAGCGAAGGAGAGGGTTTGACATTTACTGTATATCTGAATGATGTGTTTCTCAAGAGCTCCTCACCACCATTTGAGATAAGCTTTTCCATTAAGCATAGACAGAATAATGCTGGAGATGCAGTGATGGATGGTTATTTTAATATTTGAGATGAGTTGATATTTGATCTGTAGTAAATGAATGATTAACCCTTCAGCTATCACTTAAATATATTTTTTAAACCTGCATGACTTTCTTTTGTGGAACAAAAAAAGAATGCTTTTTTAAAAATAGTGTTTTTGTTTGTTTGTTTGTTTGTTTGTTTGTTTTACAATTTTCTTTCAATACAGTAGGGTCTGTATAGTCCGATGTAGTTTTGGACCCCAGAGACTTTCAAAATATCTTGTTTTGTGTTCCACAGAAAAAAAAAAAAAAAAAAAATTGGAATGATAATAATTAAAATTTTGGGGTAAACTATTCCTATTGATTTATTATTTTAAAAACTCATTTTTGAAATTTTAGGTTTTTTTCAGTGATATGTTATTCATTTTCATTCATTTTCAATGGCTACTTTTTTTTTTTTTTTTTTTTTAAAACAAATATAAACATTTAAATGGTGGCTGTCATAAAAACATGACAGATTTATTCAAACATAGGCCTACATTAAATATTGAAGAACAGGTTAATACATCGAATATGCAATATAGTGCATATATTTATCAAAATGCTCCTAAGTTCATTTTTCTAGCTGGCTAATTAGTTTTTGGACATTGAATGACTTTTCTGAGGCAAATGTAACATTACATGACATTGTTTATAAGCTGTTTTATTGACGTCTTTCAGTGGTTGAAACACTAATTGAGCGATTACTTGGATTTTGGTTAGCTGTACTGTATCTTTCAACATACCTTCTGATGTTCATTCATGTTTATTGATTGAATTTCGTAATAAAATTGTTAGAATTTGAAGTTAATTAGCTGGCTGACATGCTTTTTTTTTTCTTTTTTTTTCTTTCATGGTGGGGTCAGTGTAAATATTGGCATGCCAAGTAAAAATCTGAACTACAGGCCAGGAAAAACAAAATCTTTATTGTTGAGCTCTTCACAACCAACTGTGTTCATGAATTAAACATGAGACTGTGTGATGTTCTTGTGAAGCAGTTCTGGCACAGCCAGGTGCCCATTTGTGGAGAGCCATAAACATTTCGACCTCTCACCGAGAGACCAAACAGTAGCAAGTGTGACTCTGAACATAATGAAACAGAGGTTTTAAGGGCCTTTATTTTAAGATCCGTTTCATTATCGGGCTTCCTGTTCTCTTTGTGGGCTGCTGTTGATGGCAGAAACATGTACATCATGGGGTCAGTTACATTTGCACTCATAAACAATACAGGGAAACATTTCAGAATATCCTCATAATTCCAGTGTCTAGAGTGGTTGGCTTTGTGTGACTTTTTATCAAATGAGTGGAGACAGTAGATAACTAGACCATAAGTGACTTTTAAGCTCTCTTTGCAAAAGTTCTTTCTAAAGGTAGGCAGCAACATTATGATTTGAAGAGACTTCATTTTGGTCAAATTCTTGCTGCTTTATCCTTCCTGAATAAAGCAATTTTAGGATGTTTTGCACATGCTAAATGAAGATACATAAATACAAATTTCCTTGGTTTGCTTGTCTTTGAGATATATTTATATTAAGTATATTTTAGTTCTCGGTTGATATATCATATTTTTGTGTTCTCGGTTTCAATTTCTTGTTTCATTCCTGTTTCCAGCCTTGCCCTTGTTTGTTTTCCATGGTTATTGATTAATTTATTACCTGTTCCTAGTTCCGTTCCTCCTTCACTCCTAGTATTTAAAAACCCATGTTTTGATTTCTCAGATTTCTGTTCTCGTTCATTCTTCATAGTGGTTTATTTTCCTTATTTTCATAGTTTTCTGGTGATGATCCTGAGTTCCTTGTATTAAAACATAAAAAAAGACAGCATGCAAATAGTCTCTCTCTACTCTCCTTACTCTCCACCACAGCATCACAATATGAAATTCATTTTTAATGTTTTCTAAATAAATCTTAGACTCACTAAGGCTGAATTTTTTTTTTTTTTTTTTATCATAAATGCAATAAAAACAGTAATATTGTTAAATATTAGCTTTTTTTTCCAGTTAACCTGTGATGGTAAAGCTGCATTTTTAGCATCATTACTACAGTCTTCAGTGTCACATGATCCTCTATAATCATTATAAATTTGCTGATTTGCTGCTCAAGAAACATTTCTTACCAATGTTGAAAACATTTGTGATGCTTAATTTTTGTGGAAACTGTAATACATATTTTTCAGGATTCTTTGAATAGAAAGTTCAAAAGAACAGCATTTATTTGAAATAAAATGTTTAGTAAAATTACGAATGTCTTCATCAATTTAATGGGTCCTTGCTGAATATGTGTTATTTTCTTTAAAAAAATAAATAAATAAATACTGACTCCAAGCTTTTCAACAGTAGTATATTATGAAAAATTATTATATATTTAATGTTTTTATATTAATATATTTTTTATTATTTAAATATTTATAAATGATTTATAAATTGTATGAATATAATGTAAAAACTTAAAGTAATAGTTCACCCAAAAATGAAAATTATCCCATAATCTATACTCTCCCTCAAGCCATCCTAGGTGTATATGACTTTCCTCTTTCATCCGAACAATCTGAGTTATATTAAATAATATCCTGGCTCTTTCCAGCTTTGTACTGGCATTGAATGAAGAGTACCTGAGATTTTGAAGCTCCAAAAAGCACATCCATCCATCATAGAAGTAATCCATACAACTCCAGTGGGTTAATAAATGCCTTCAAAAGCAAAGCGATGGGCTTTTGGAAGAAACATATTCATATTTAAAAGTTTTTAATATGGTCGTTTTTCTAACAAAAACCCATTGCGAAGCCGCTGGAGTTGTATGGATTAATTTTATGATGGATGGATGGATGGATGGATGTGCTTTTTGAAGCTTCAAAAACTCGGGCTCTATTCAATGCCATTACAAAGCTGGGAAGAGCTAGGATATTATTTAATATAACTCTGATTGTGTTCAACTGAAAGAAGAAAGTCATATACACCTAGAATGGCTTGAGGGTAAATAAATTATGGGATCATTTTCATTTTGGGGTGAAATATTTCTTTAAGCTGAAATTGCTACATAAGTGTCCAAAGTAAAATCAAATCTTCCAAAACTTTGGAAATTGTAGTGCTACTTTGTGTGGCACACATTGCACAGAATTGCTGCTTACTTAGAGGGTTTCAAATCAGTCACATACATACAGTATGATGTTTCAGTTAAGATGCTGTCTTAGAAGGCAGTTTTCTGTGAATGAGGTAGAGCTAAAGGCAGCTTACTTTGGTTTAGAATTCCATTTTGAAATATAAGGACATTTGTCATTTCAGCTCTTATCTCTGCATGCCAAAACCAAATAATTAATACTTTTGACATCCAAAGATTTCCTGTAGTTTAGCATCACTCATTCCATTTCTACATTGATAAATATCAACAGTTAAACTAATTCCAGACTAAATCTGTAGGGACAATTTAATTTAGGTAATTTAGCAGCATTTTATGTCCGAATTAAAGTGTTGGCAATTTTAAGAGGCATGTGAAGCTGTCACCACTTGTGAATAGCGACCGTCACATATTGCTTTGAATTTAATGTGCAGTTAGAATAGTGAGCAGAGCAAGATTAGGTTTCAAAAATGGTATTTTTATGGAGATGTTGGCAGCCAGCATTCACCAAATGGATTTTAGGACAAGTGTAAAAGCAGCATTACAAAACATCACTTGAGAATTGAAGTCGTAACGCTTATCATTTTCAGTACAACAAGAAAACGGTTGTGATTCATATAGAGAGACATTTTACATCATGTCTGTGACGATAATGGTGGTTGACTTACAGCTGCCACCATCTTCCTTTGCTGTTGTTTACTCTTGACAGTTCAATCCTGCTGTCGTTTCAGATGGGTGCCTCATAATTGGATCTTTTTATGAGAATACGTATGGAGATCTTTTTCTTTCTCATTTCATTTTCTGCCTGAGTGATGGCATAATAGACAGTACAATGAAAAATTGACTCAAAAGAATTCAATATCCATTCATATCCATTCTGCTTGCCAGTATCCATCTCTACTGAGAAGATACAATCTTAAAGAGGCAACTGTACAGAAAATATGGTTTTATTTTTATCAACAAGGTATAGACAGAAAATGCTTTAGACAATGATTTAGATCACTTAAAATAATATAGCCTATAAATGATGCAAAAATTATTTAGACTAATTTAACAAAGTCTAAATATAAAGAATTAATTGGAACATATCTGATACATTACCGTTAAAAAGTTTGTGGTCAATAGGATTTTTTAAAAATGTTTGTTCAGCAAGGATGCATTAAATGGATCAAAATGGACCGTAAAGACAAAGACAAATTAAAGCTGTTCTTTTGAACTTTGTGTTCAACAAAGAATCCTAAAAAAAAAAAGTTAAGCACAAATGTTTTCAACATTGATAATAATTAGAAATGTTTCTTTAGCACCAAATCAGCATATTAGAATGATTTCTGAAGGATCATGTGACATTGAAGACTGGAGTAATGATGCTGAAAATTCAGATTTGCCATCACAGGAATAAATTACATTTTAAAATATATTAACAAAAGAAAACGGTTAATTTTAATTGTAATTATATTTCAGAATATTACAGTTTTACTGTATTTTTGATCAAATAAATGCAGCCTTGGTGAGCATAAGCGACTTCTTTCAAATACATCTTACCAACCCTAAACATCTAAATGGTAGGGTTTTTTTTTAAAGATACACAGATAATTTTGAATTATTTACATGCTTTTTCTTGACCTTCAGGTGAGCCTTGGAAGCCACCAGTTCCTTTTCTCTGTGCATATTGACCCCTCTAAGATGCCCGCTTTCTGCTTACGGCACGATGTCGATGCACTGCTCTGGCAGCCCCGTCCAAACCAGGACAACAATATATGGGAGCACATTTCTACTTTTAATGCACTCGGTAAGACCAGTTGTTTGTGAATAATGTAAAACTGTAAAACTCTTAAACTTCCTTCAGATAGTGATTTTTACTAGCTGAGGCAACCATTTTTTTTTATGTCTAATTAGACATTGAGATAAATTCTTCTTATAAATCTTCATTCTTTCATCTTTTCCTGCGTTTAGGTTATGTTCAGGCTTCAAAACGTGATAAAAAGTTTGCGACCTGTGCCCCCAACTTCTCCTACGCAGCTCTTTGTGAGTGCCTCAGACGTGTCTTCATTTACCGTCAGCCTTTGCCGGTCGACACGGTGCTCTTCAACCGGAAACAGGGTCGGCAGGTTGGGCAGGTCGCCAAACAACAGGTAGCCAACCTGGACACCAATGACCCCGTACTTGGATTCAGGGCCACTAATGAGAGACTGTTTGTCCTGACTGCCAACAACCTGTTTGTGCTGAAAGTGAACAATTAAGATTCTCCAGTATTTCTGCTAGATGAATTGACACTTCTGCTCCAGGATTGGTCGCTGATCATTTGATTTCATTGGTGTACATTCAACTTATCCAGTACAAGACATATTTCAGGACTGAGTTGAACTTCTCTAATGTATCAGAGTGTTTGTGTGTGTTAGTACTTGTCTTTATATGTAAAATATTATGCTCATATGCTCCTCCAGAGACACAATCTAGAGCATGAATGTTACATTGCATTCCATTAGAATGTACAGATACATAAAATAAATAAGCATCTGTAGGACCTTGTCTGTTTTCCACTTGTAATGTTTTTTTAAACATTTTGACCACAATCAGTGCAAAAGTTGAAAAGTATTTACATTTATCATTGTTTTGTTCCCTGCAGACCACGACCCCATCAGAACAAACCTGTGACCCTTTTTGACAAAGCAATTATTTCACCAGACATGAGTCAGCAGTCAAATATCAACATATACTAAATGCCATGAGAATTCATAAAAATTGTACAGATGGGGTTTAGCATATTTCAGAAGAAAATGTCTATATGACTTCATCATACATTTACAATAATCATAAATTATTTTCAATCATTTAAAATAACTTAATTTAAAAAAATAATAATTTAGTGAGAGGGCCCTAAGCTCGACTTACTCCAGTGGTTCAAAAGGAGCTCTCTGTAGGCCCAGCAAGACCACAGAGAGATCCCATGAGGGAATAAGGCACGGCCTAGGTGGATTCAACCTCTTGGCGACTCTGAGGTACCTGATGATCAGGTCATGCTTCCCTAGAGACTTACCATCCACTGCGTCGTGATGTGTCGCTATGGTGGCCATATACACTTACAATGTGGAAGGGGACAGCTGGCACTCCAACCTCTCTTGCAAGAAGGAAAGCACCTGTCTGCGCATCTCTGTGGGTGATAGGCCAATAAGGTCTACCACATCCCGTCCAGGGGCCAGACGTGGAGGTTCCAGAGGTCTGGGCACAGGTGCCAAATTGTGCCCTGTCCCTAAAAAAGGAGGTCCTTCCACAGGGGAATTGGCCAGGGAGGGGCTCTGAGAACTCTGGCTGGGCCAGTACAGTGCAACCAATAAGACCTGTTCTTCGTCCTCCCTGACTTTGCACAACATCTGTGCAATCAGGCTCACTGGGGGAAACGCATATTTGCGTAGGCCCCTGGGCCAGTTGTGCGTTTTGCCGAATTGACTTAAAATCAGCTGCGCTGCCTTGGGATGGAGTCTCCACTCCCCCGAAGCATCACTCGTTGCGAAAGCATGTCCACTGCAGTTGAGTTTGCCTGGCATGTGAGTGGCCTGCAACGACTTCAGGCACGGCTGACTTCAGAGGAGATGGCGGGTGAGTTGAGCATGTCGTGAGCAACCGCCTTGGCGGTTTATATATACTGCTGCCACTGTGTTGGTCATAACCCACTGCCTTTCTTTGGCACACAAGTAAGGGCTGTAGAAACCCGTCTTCATCTTGACTGGAGGGACAGGATCTATTGCGTCCTTTGCCAATAGGACTGCAATTTCAACATGCAGGACAGGGTGTCTTTGCCTGCCACCAAGGTAAAGAGAACACTGCTGAACCTTGGCGGGCGCCTGACAAACTAAATCGCATAGGCAAGTCTGACTGTCCTGATGAGCCAGTGCGAAAGGTTGGGAAGTGCTAACCATGCCTTCAAACTCCGCCCAAGTGGCATTAGAGGAACAATCATTTTTGACATACCTGTGGCGGGGTGGCGAAGTGGAGCTTTGGCCACCATGTCGGGAAGCCACGCATGCTGATCCTGTGGCTGTGAGTGTACTGAAACACTTACCTTGCTCCATAAGCCCCAACTGGAACTGGTCTGTGATGGATGAGAGGAATGTGATGGAAATCTGCCACACTGACCTGGCTTTGTGTGAGTCATGTCTGGACATGAGGAGGTGGCCAGTTCGCATCCATCATGTCCAGGCTTTCCCCTCCACCGGGGAAAGAGCAGTGCATTCACCACCTACTGGGAAAGAGCAACCCCTCTCATCTCTGGGTTGCCCATCTCAGGAACACTTCGAAGCCTTCTTCAAGTTCTTGGTGCTCTCCTGATAAAAAGGTGGAGTTGCCTTACTATGGCTCGATGCTGCGGCCGGGCTGTAGGCTCAGTCTGTGGCGGAGCAGGTGTGGCAGCCGCAGTCGAACACCCTTGGTGATGAGCAGATGGGGTATGGGGCCTCCATCTGCTTCTTTACTGCCTAGAACTGCTGGACAAAGTCCTTGACTGTGTCAACAAAGAGCCCACTCTGAGGATGAGGGCATCGAGAAAGCGAACTTTGTCAGCGTCCTTCATCTCAGAAAGGTTCACCCAGAGATGGCGGAACTCAGGCTGGGCTACAGCACACGAATGTGGGAGTCCAGCCGAGTCCTCAGCGTTAAAAAGCATTAGCCCATTCCCCAATGCTGTGATTGATAATTCATCCTCATCTGGAGCCCCAAATGAGAACTCAGCTGCATCATGTGATGCAACATCAAACTCATCTGGGAACTCCACCGGGCACAATGTGTAAGACGAGGAATGGGAGGTTCGTGGGGATTTACCCGGCGGAAATGCTCCCATTGTTGCCCTCAGATCACCCAAGATGTGGAGAGAGACCGCTGTACATTGATTTTATTTGAACATTAATTGTTACAGTTAGGGCTGGGCGATATGGCCAAAAAGTCATATCTCGGTATTTTTTTGGCTAAATGGCGATATGTGGTTTTATCTCAGTATTTTCTACATTTTTCTATTTGGATTTAGAAAAAAAGAAATCTGTATTTACTTTTTAAAAATCTTAATTTAACGACCTGCCTAATGTTGTCCTACAAATATTGTGTTTATATTGAAAGCTATTAATACAATAGGGAATGTAACCATGTAGTCTGGCACACTAATAGGCCTACAGTATGTGCAAAAAAGAGAAAGTTACGTTACATTCTAACATTGTAACATTACAATCTAAAAATAAAAATAATGCTTTTTAAAGCAGAAGTTAAATTCACTAGACTAAAAATAAAAACAAGAGCGCAGACTAATTAGCTATATATTTATAGCCTATATATTATTAGTTGCTGCTATCATAAAAATACACTTACTTGTAGGTTTAAAATTCTACATATGGCACATTTATTGTTCAACAACAAACATTTTTTGAAAATGTATATTTTAGTCAGAATTATGGCGATCCCATTCTATTGAGCTCCGTCTGTTTTGGCGCGAATGCGCGCGGCGGCGCTCGTTCACGGAAGTCTATGAAGTTTAGAGGAGAATGAGATTCGCTAGCAGAAGGCTCGTCCACTCCTTACAGCAAAATGGAAATATTTGTATGACTTTCTAACATTTACAGATGGAGAATATACCTGTGAAATGTAAGTTATGCGCTGAGGAAAACACCACATCACAAAAGCATTAAACAGCGCAAATATCTGTCAGCACATGAATCTGTCAGAGCATCTGACGGGGCAAGCCGCTTTAAACGATAGGCCTACGTGTTAACTATGTCTTAATCTTACGAGTTATTTTTAAATCCCTTAATATTAAGCATGTCTCATGTTTAAGCCAAATTGTATTATGCATTTCCCCCGCAGCAGCACTCTGCGACGTCCACCGCTGTTTTTCAGATGCGCTTATATAAAACTACTCTATATCGATATAAACGGTATCTCCTCATTCCGTATCGTATATTAAAAATATATCGGTATATAATAATAGGAAAGGTAAAATTGAAGGGAAGATGTAAATTGAACCACTAAGCGATATATTCTTATAGTCTCTCGTTTTTCTTTGGTTTTGCAATTAATCTCTCCGTCTGTGCAGGCTATTGCATTCTTGTTCTTCACCTAGTGTTACAGGCCTTTCAAATATAATTTGTCAGTATAAGAGATGTGCCTGGGAGATAGATCTGTCTCAGCTGTTTTGTTTAGTGGGGTGAACCTTATTTGTTCAGGCCTCAGATTAAATAATGTGTTTGTTATTAAATTAGGCTGTAATGTTTGGATTCATTATCTGCACCTGCACCAGAATCACTGGACAGCTGAGAAAAAGATCAGTTCTTCTAAAGCATGTAGAGATGTTGGTTTCTAACTGTGGTGTAAATGGACCGTCAATATCAGGTGATGCTCTTAGATCAGTGAAGGCTGATAGCAAACAAGACTTTAGCAAGGAATAATTAATGAATTAACTATTTAATTGCTGAAAATTTGCAGCAATTGTTTTGTGCATGCATTTATTATGTATTTAGCTATTTAACCATTAATTAGCATTAAATAGCTTAATTCTAGTAATATCAGTTTTTAAAATCCAATTGATTCCTAATGATTAAAATCAAGTCTTGCCCTACAATTTTTCTTATTGAATATCCTGTTTCATTCAGAAATGTCATGTTATAGAATAAAAAATGGTCGGCCCGCCAGGCACATGGTCTAAAAGTGTTGTACTTAGTCTCTTAATGATTAATGGGTGTGTTTTGGGCGTAACGTGCAATAAACCAATCAGAGTGTCATCTCCCATTCCCTTGAAAAGCCAGGTACGCTTGCACCATGGCGGATTGCTATTTGCATGGCTATATACACGCACATTAAATGCAAGTAAAATGTCTACTTTTAAGGTTTCAAATAAGTTTTGGGAGAATAAAATGTCAAAATGTGAGTGAAAAATTTATGTAAAAATTGAAACAACTTACTTATTCTGACCTCTATGTATTAAAATATTTAAAAGAATAAGTGAGCATACTAAATATTCTTGCATTTTAAATGAGTAAAAAAATCTTCCTGACAAATGGACAAAACCTAGGATAGTGGCAAAGTTTAAAAATGTAAAATTACAAGTAAAACAAGTAAACAAGTAAAAGTAATTAGTCTTTAATATGGCATAAATAGATTTTCTGTTGTAAATATCCCTGACAAGGGACTCGATTACAACTTTTACATAAGGTGAAAATGTTCACTGATGCTCCAGAAGGCAACACGGTGCATTAAGAGCCAGGGGCACACACACACACACACACACACACACACATATATATATATATATATATATATATATATACATATATATATATATATATATACACATATATTTATGCACACTCAGTTATATGCAAACTAAAATTCTCACTTTAGGCTGGAATTGCAACTTGAAGACCATAGTTTTTTATTTTGGAAGGTTTATTTACCATCTTTCTGTCCTTATATGATTTTAATTTAGAAAAAAAAAACCCACAAAAAAAAAAGCAACTATGGTCATTTTGAAGCTGTATGACATCACAAGACATTAGAAAACAGAAAAGCAGCCACTATATGCCCACAGAACAGGGAATATGATTCCTTAATGGATAAACTATTCTCCAGGACCTGTTCTGGAGGTCGGTATCTTACCAAAAAGCATCTGCGTTCTGCACATCGCGAATGGTGTAGACTGAATTTATTAACATCAAAGGCAGCAAGCGCGCTTTTCTCTAGTGTTGATATATTTATACATCCTGCAACGCCGCATCAGCTTGCGCACCCGTGTTTTCCTGCTTTGAATTCAGCACCTGTAGTATTCGCTTTGAATGTGCACCTCTCTTCATTTATTATTACTGAACAATCCTTAAGGATTAAATTCTTGTCTGGAGAGTCGCATGAGGTGGAGTGTCTCATGTGGAAGGTGTGCAAGTATTCTAGAACAACAACAACAAGGTTATAAAGAGAAATACAGATAAGCCATATAACTTTAAGCTTCTATATCAATTATCTGTTAAACTCTGCAAGTGTCCAAACAGAGCCTAAGGGCCAGTCAATAAGATACTCTGGATTGCATTATGGGGATTTCTGGGATGCATTAGCTTACCCTTGGGCGCAAACATGCTCTTTTGCAAGGCATTTCTGTTTTTATTCTTTTCACAGAAAGACAGGTGATTTGGATGTGGAATGGCTGCTTGGCTTTAAGTGTGATGTTTCAAAGGGAGATATTGGAGATGTTAATAAAATAATAACCTCGGTAGATGTTTAACTTTATGGCGCTGTCAACTTCATGGACTCGCTATAAACACCAGAGCAGCAGTAAAGACTTTGGAATATTATTAAAAGCCATCTTTCACTCGCGTTGGTGTGACAAAACAACATTGTAATAATTATATTACTGGATAAACATACAGTACAGTTGTAGGAAAAAATATGTGAATGCTTTAGAATTTTAATTGGATTTTTGTCAAAGTACTGAGTGCATTGTGTAAATATTAGCAGGAACGCCCACTTGAATTGCAATTTTACAAGTGGCAATTTTAAATCTTATGTGTTTTGAGATCTTTTGTTTGAGCCATGGTTTATATCCAGCAATGCTTGTTGTGGAAATCTGTGAGTGTTTTTAGGGCAGCTTATTGGTTTAAGCAGACTGCTTGTCTTGTGATATTTATAACCAATTTACTCAGAAATCCAAGCAAATCATATACAAGAATCTTCTAGTCCAGCAGACCTTTGAGATATTTGGTGGTTTAGCACATAAAATAAACACTGTTATTTTGTACTTTTGGCTGTGATTGAAAATGAGCTGATTAGCTCTGGGTTATACAACTGCATGTATTGATAAACTGTTATTTTAGATGTGCGATGCTTCAGGAAAGAGCGGAGAAAAACTGTGAATTGATGAGAAAGATGAAAAGGGAGAAGCAGGGATAAATGAGGTATGAAAAGGAGCCATAATGGATGTATTAATCTCAAGAACAACTTATTTTCCGGCCTATTAATTTCAGACTGAATATTCTGTTTAATAAAATAAGCTCTTGTTCTGTGGTAAAAAGAGAGGCTGCAACTTTATCACAGGTTTTATAGGTGACACCAAAACCAAGTTAGTATAATTACAGTCCTTTTTTCCTGCAGTAGATCATGTCCATCTTTTATGAATAATTACGTCTGGGGAGAAAGCATGTGGACAGAGGAACAATAACATTGAACAAATCTGTGGGCTTTGGAGAGTGTTCTCTGTATGATGAATTGATTTTGTGTTTTAATAGCATCTTGCTGGATATAGTCTGAAACATGAAATAGGTTAAATTTGAGATTCAACATTCTTGAGGATTATATTTTGCTTAAAGAAAAAAAAGCCTGTTTTAGGACCATTAACTTAACATAATAATTAATAATGTATATGTAATGATTTTTTCAATATGTATTATGTAGTCATGTTGAAAAAAGTTAGGACACCGTAATGAATTTTCAATGGTTTTCCATATCAGGACATAATAAAAAATCATCTGGTCCTTGGCAGGTCCTAAAATTTGGAAAATAAAATCTCAGATGAACAACAACACATGGCATATTACACCGTGTCATTATTTATTTTAACAAAAACTAGGCCAAAATGGAAAAGCCATGGGTGACAAACTTATTGTTAACATAGGAATTAAGAGGTTAAGTAACGGTCAGGCACTGCTAATCAAATGCCTTTGATAAATTGATCATCAGCAAGTGTGATCACCTCTATAAAAGCTGAAGTTTTGGCAGTTTGCTGGTCTGGAGCATTCAGGTGTGTGTTAACACAATGCCAAAGAGGAAATACATTAGCAATGATCTTAAAGAAGCAAGTGTTGCTGCCATCAATCTGGGAAGGATTATACGGCCATTTCCAAACAATTTGAAGTCCATCATTCTACAGTGAGGAAGATTATTCACAAGTGGAAAACATTCAAGACAATTGCCAATCTTCCCAGGAGTGGACGTCCCAGCAAATTTACCCCAAGGTCAGACCGTGTAATTCTCAGAGAAATTGCAGACAACCCAAGAACTACCTTAGACTCTACAGGCCTCAGTTAACATTTTAAATGATAAAGTTCAAGACAGTACAATTAGAAAAAGACAGGACAAGTATGGCATGTTTCGAAGGGTTGCCAAGAAAAAGCTTCGTCTCTCTAAAAAGAACATGGAAGCAAGGCTTAGGTTTGCAAAGTTGCATCTGAACAAACCACAAGATTCTGGAACAAAGTCCTTTTGACAGACAAGACCAAAGTGGAGATGTTTGGCCATAATGCACAGCACCAAGTTTTGTCGAACATGCTGGTGGAGGGGTGATGATTTTGGGCTTGTTTTTGCAGCCACAGGACCCGGGCATCTCACAATCATTGAGTCGACAATGAACTCCTCTGTATACCAAAGTATTCTAGCATCAAATGTAAGGCCCTCTGTCCGACAGGCCAAAATTGGGTCATGCAACAGGACAATGATCTGAAGATCGCCATCAAATCTACAACAGAATGCCTGAAAAAGAAAAGAATAAAGGTGTTGCAATGGCCCAGTCAAGTTCACACAAGCCTCAATAAACTGGAGCAATTTTGTAAAGAAGAGTCAGCCAAAAATCCTCCAGATTGATGTGAGAGACTGATAAAGTCATACAGAAAATGATTACTTCAAGTTATTGCTGCTAAAAGTGGATCTATGAGCGATTAAATCATAGGGTGTCCTTATTTTGTCACCCATGGCTTTTCCATCTTGGCTTTATTTTTGTTAAATAAATAATGATATGGTGTAATATGTCATGTGCTCTTGTTCATCTGAGGTTTTATTTCCAAATTTTAAGACCTGCCAAGGACCAGATGATTTTTTATTATGTCCTGATACGGAAAACCATGGAATTCAATAGAGTGTCCTAACTTTTTCACATGACTGTATATATATATATATATATATATATAGGTGAAATGTGTCCTTCCATTGTCATTGTCAAACACAACATATCTACTATATGTATGCAAATGAGTGCATGACTAATTTAGACCATTATAATCAATGAAACACAGTGATTGGAAGTATGTAGTGCACAGGGCAGATAGATTGTAGCACGGTGAAAATCATATCAAACTGAACGTTTTAAATTACGGCTTTCTCAACAAGCCTGAAAGCTGTTATAGAGACTATAGTGAGCAATTTATACAATTGCTGGTTGTAAGTTTATATTTAGAGTGACTCTTTAATTAGTGTAATTTTCAGTATATTTTGAGGCTCATATATGCTTTATTGAAGTGTGTGTAGATTTCTTTTGTGTTTGATTTTACTTTAGTATAATCTACTGTTTTTAGTTATATCTATTACAATCCTTTTTCTGTTGTGTCATGTCACAAATGAGAAATTAAAGTGGACAGGAAGTGAGATGACGTCAGAGTGGGTCATCATTATGGGACCCTACTTTTTGCACGATGCTGAGAGTGACCATGCTGCTCAATAAAATCTCTCCTATTCATGCTGTTCTGAAGACTAAAGCTGCGCAACAGGGATCTGTTGTGTCACATGTAACTGATGGACAAAAAGCTCTAATTTCAGTACAGGGGGAGACTTGTAGAGAAATAAAAGAAAATATAACTGTTTTTCTCCTTAACACGTTGACCACTATTATTGGCACCTCTAGAAAGTAAAAGTATATTCCCATTCATATTTGCATTTTTTGAGCACACCAGGGTTATTATAGGAACATGAAATTGTCCAGCCATGACTTCCTGTTGCACAGGAGTATAAATATGTGGAACACAAAGGCCAAATCATCCATCACAATAGGTAGAACCAAAGTATATAGTCCTGATGTGCAGCAAAAGATCGTTGAGCTTCACAAAATAGAAAGTGGCTGTAATAAAATTGCTAAAGCATCAAAAATTCCCATTTCCACCATCAGGGCAATAATTAAGAAGTTCCAATCAACAGGAGATGTTACGAATCTGCCTGGAAGAGAACATGTGTCTATATTTTCTTAATGCAAGGTGAGGAGGAGAGTTTGAGTGGCCAAAGACTCTCCAAGGATCACAGCTGGAGAATTTCAGAAATTACTCGAGTCTTGGGGTCAGAAAGCAAAAAAAAAAAAAATCAAACAGCACCTACATCACCACATGTTGTTTGGGAGGGTTTCAGGAAAAATCCTCTGCTCTCATCCAAAAACAAACTCCAACATATTCAGTTGTCAGACACTACTTGAACTTCAAACAGGACTTGGCTCTATGGTGTCAGATGAAACTAAAAAAAAAAAAGCTTTTTGGCAGTAAACCCACCAGATGGGTCTGGTGCACACGGATAAAAAAGTACCCCATGTGTACAATTAAACATACTGCTGGATCTTTAATGTTGTGGGCCTATTTTTCTGCTGGAGGTCCTGGACATCTTGTTCAGATACATGGCATCATGGATTCTATCATATACCAACAGATTAAAAAAATAAAAACTTGACAGCCTCTGCAGGAAATCTTATAATGGATCTTCCATCAGGACAATGATCCAAAACAAACAAACAAAATCAACACAATGGGTCACTGAGCACTAAAGGTTCTGCCATGGCCATTCCAGTCCCCTGACCTGAACCCTATAGAAAATTGAAGAGGAGTGTATCAACATGGACCTGGGAATTTGAAGGCTCTGGATAGATTCTATATGGAGGATCTCTTGTCAGGTGTTCTCCAAACTCATCAGGCATTATAGGAGAAGAGTCAAAGCTGTTATCTTGGCAAAAGGAGGTTGCAAAAACTATTGAATAAAAGGGTGCCAATAATTGTGGCCAACGTGTTTTGGAGAAAAACATTTATTTCACAAAGAGATTTTCTCCCCAATTTCAATTATTTTACTTCAATGAAATTTTTTAAAATAACTGTTGTGATGTTATTTCCATCAAGAGATGCATCAGTTTTTGGTCAAGATCTTGTATTGACAATGCAAGAGTCGAGCACTCTGTAAAGTCTACTCCAGCACATCCCAAAGACTTTCAATGAATTTAAGGTCTGGACTCAGAGGTTCCAATTCATGTGTGGAAATTATTCTTCATGCTCCCTCCCAACCATTCTTTCACAATTTTATAGCCTGATTAATCTTGAGATTGTCTTCCTGGAATATGGCCATGATTTGTCTTCCTACATGGTTTAAAAAAAAAAAAAAAAAAGCTACACACTCCATCAGTTAGGGTTAGAATAACTGTTGCCAAACATATAACATGCTAGAAACATAATAAACACTCCAGTAATGATCCAATCATAGACTCTTAAGCATTTGCCTATTTAAAATCCAAACAGCTTTTTTTTTTCTTTTTTTTTTTTGTGGTCCGGGCAGTGTATATATTACTGTTTTGCTGTATTTTGGATCATTGATATTATATTTTTGAGTAACTTTTAAGTAACTTTTATATTTTTGGACTTTTTCATTTCTCCGTTTTAGGAAATGAAGACAGCATGACAGCTTAACTTCAGGCCTTTTCAATTTTTCCAATATTTTGGATTTATTTAGGTACATTGCTTTTGAGTGGCTGAAATTCAGAGAAATTGATGTAGAATTTATTCTTTGAAGGTCTTTTGATGTTGTTTTGCTGGATTAAATGCATGTCAGTGTTTGCAATAGATATTTCAATTTTAATTACCACTGGGTTTCTGTTTAGGTAAAGTCTAGACATCAAATGATCAATATGCATGATATTTGGTGGCTGTGTTGTAGTCATGGTTACATAATCACCATAATGCTGTGTAATGATGGTAATTTTGGTCAGATTTTATTCAGTGGAGTTGTATAATCTGACAATGAATTTACTTCAACTTCACGATACTCAGTCTGTGAGATAATTTGACATTTAATTGATGATAGGGCCATTATTTTCTTTACAAGCAGAACCAAATTTTAAAATCATCTTGAATTACGTGACAGGCAACATAATATGTGGATGATATTATTCAAAGAGGAAGAAGAAAAGGTAAAAGCAGAGGTAATTACAGGGACAAACAGAAAGTGTATCCTTACATGAGATAAAATAGCCTTGATATATTGAAAAAAGCAATGTTTAGAAGAGCTACAGTACAATGACAAAATTTGTTATTCTGGAATATTTTACAAAAAAAATTAAGTGTAGGTTTGACTCAGAATTCAATATTTAAGATCATTACTAACTTCTTTTTTTTTTTTTCAATTTCATATCATATTTAAAGTGTTAGAATATCTCTAGAGTGTTGACTAAAATGTAATTTGATAATGCACTTGCTGTGTTGTTCCTAGGTTCAAGGTGACATTGCACAGAATGTATTATATTTAATATTTTATATGTGTTCTTCAGCTGAGCTTGCCAGTGTAGCCCCTCCAGTTCGAACCGCCCGCTCTAAGCGGGACTCGAACCTGGGCCCGTCTGCATGGGAGTCAAGCGCTCTAACAAGGAGGCTAAAGACTGCAGTCTCTAGTGTCAGTTGCTAAAGTGCCTCTTGAGAGAGGGGGAGTGAGGTTTACACGCACAGCTCTTACCGGCCTACGTCCGTTACACTCACCCCCCTAAACCTCACTCCCATCCGGGTCACGGCACCACTGTAGCCCCTCCAGTTCGAAACGCCCGCTCTAAGCGGGACTCGAACCCAGGTCCGCCGGCATGGGAGTCGGGCGCTCTAACAAGGAGGCTAAAGACCGCAGTTGCTAGAGAACCTCTTGAGATCAAGGGAGTGAGGTTTACACGCACAACTCTTACCGGCCTATGTCCGTTACACTCACCCCCCTAAACCTCACTCCCATCCAGGCACCAATGTAACCCCTCCTGTTCGAACTGCCCGCTCTAACAAGGAGGCTAAAGACCGCAGTCTCTAGTGTCAGTTGCTAGAGTGCCTCTTGAGAGAGGGGGAGTGAGGTTTACACGCACAGCTTTTACCGGCCTATGTCCATTACACTCACCCCCCTAAACCTCACTCCCATCCGGGTCACGGCACCACTGTAGCCCCTCCAGTTCGAAACGCCCGCTCTAAGCGGGACTCGAACCCAGGTCTGCCGGCATGGTAGTCGGGCGCTATAACAAGGAGGCTAAAGACCGCAGTCGCTAGAGAACCTCTTGAGATCAGGGGAGTGAGGTTTACACGCACAACTCTTACCGGCCTATGTCCGTTACACTCACCCCCCTAAACCTCACTCCCATCCAGGTCACGGCACCAATGTAACCCCTCCTGTTCGAACCGCCCACTCTAAGCGGGACTCGAATCCCGGTCTGCTGTCATGGGAGTCGGGTGCTCTAACAAGGAGGCTAAAGACCACAGTCTCTAGCATCAGTTGCTTGAGCACCTCTTGAGAGAGGGGGAGTGAGGTTTACATGCACAGCTCTTACCGGCCTACGTCCGTTACACCAGTATGCTAACATAGTGGTCACTCTTTAAAACATAGTTTTGTCCTTCCATTCGTTTCCCACAATGATTGATTGATTTTAGCTGAGAATTTTGCATGAATGTTCGCTAGGCTGCAGCGGTTTTTGAATTTTAACTTCTGTGGCAGAAAAAAAAATGCTATAGGCAGAGAATAATTACAGTTTAAACCAATTAGACATTGGTACAACATTACGCAGAGCATGATTCAGTACTGTTCATGTAAATCAGCAGAAAAGATTTTCAGAAATCACCACTATCATAAAACAATGCATTAATGATTTAAACTAAATAATGAGTCTTTCATGAGCCAGCAAGTTTATTTTATTCAGAAAGAGGCTTTAAAATATACATTTTAGATATAATTTTGTGTTTTGTTAAACCCTGAATAATAACACAAATGCAAAATAGCAATTAACATTGGCTATAGTTATAATATGGATACTAACATGTTTGAATGATTCAGCATTAGTACACACTTAAGTATATCAAGATACCAAAGTATATCATTTACCAAACTAAGAGAACAATTACAGCACAATTAAACATAATACTTTATACATTTTTAAAATTACATATGCTTGAACACTTCAGAACACTCCTCTGAAACCAAGTGTGTAGAGACAAGATTCAAACCCATTTGTGTAACTGTAACATATCATAAATCTGCCTTTTATGAGACTTTGAAAAAATAAATCCTCTGCATCTGAAACTAGATGCTGTTTTATCCTTCTGCAAACATCTGTTTAAACTGAACAAGCCCGTTCACTAAAATATCACTAGAATAGCCTATTCATTAACACTGGACTGCAAACCTGACTAGCCATTGAAACAGACATAGAGAGACTATTTTCCACATGAACACCACCAAGATATTATATTCAAAACCTAAAACACAACATATTAATTTAAAGTAATTGAATACAGTCAATTGTGATAAAGAATATATGCAACTTCTTTTGCCACATTTGTTGAGAAACCATATACAAACCCATGTGATGAGATTTAGCTTATCAGCTCACAAATACAATCATATGCTGTCTACCCATTTATGATACAATAGAGTAAATTAAAAAGGTGAAATGTTAATTCATCAGATGTAATTTCATACATTCATTTATTTAGTAATCTAAATCAGTTATAGTCAAAAGAGTCTTTTATTATATTTAAAGATATTATATTTGATGTTAAATGTTTTACTTTGTTCCATCTTAGTTTAATATGAAGAGTAAAGTCACTAAATATAAGAAAGGTATTCATAGGTTCATTTCACCTAAAAGTCTACACAGTGTGGTGCTTTTTACCATTTCTCTCTAAGTTTGAGCTGTCGGACATTGGCTCAACCAATAGTGTGAGTTTGGGGCGGGACTATGTGTTTTAAGCGACCAATGGCAATCAAGGGGAGTGTTTGGGAAACGTGCGAAAACAATGATTATTTTTGCATTTCCATTTAGCACATAATTACAATTCAGTTTTGAGAATGGCCCAACTAAAAAATATTTTACATAAATAAATAGATGTAACAATGTCTCCTTTATCTTTTTATTCATGCATTCCTTCATTCGTTCATCTGAAATTTTCTTATTTACAATAAACTTACATAAAAGGCGCATATGCAACTTGAGTCTAAATATATTTCAGTGCGACATTATGTCAGATGGCCAATCAAATTAACTAAAAATAGCTATACTTCCATTTTAAGTTTAGATTGAAAAAATTGTGTATTATACATATATATTTATATACAGTGGGACGTAACCTAAGTTAACTCTCATTGAACAACCGCAACTGCAGAATAAAGCAGTTTCAGCATTTTTTTTCCCAGGGGTCTGCAGGGGAAGAGAAGGCCACTCATTAATCACAATGACAACCCCCAAAGATGTTTTCAGATCAATAATATGTATTCAATTTACCCTGCATCACATATGCAATACACTGCAAATTTAATTAAGAATAATGACTTTAGCAAATAATGCAACCATGCAACTTATGTAACAGTGGTTTAATTTCAGCTGAACAGTTTCCAGGGAACTGTTTGGCAAGTGTATGAGACGGAAAGATAAATTGGACTGTGTTGAGTATGACTTTTTTTTAAAATAACGATAAAGAGAAACTTTGTGAGTGCTGTCCCTGCAGTTCAATGTGTAGTGTTATGGCAGATCACTAGTACTCAGAGATTTATGGTGTGTGTAGCTGTTGTGAGTTTATCAGGCCTGACTGAAAGTCTCCTTGCTAAAGTCGCAGTTCTCCGGATACAGAAGCTTCTTATCAGGAAACAGCTCATCTGTCGGTGTCAAATCGTCTATCTCAGTTGAAAAATGCCCTGTGCTTTCCACCGTTGACGTTTCCTTGGCAACACTGTAGGTTAGTGCCACACTATAGGCTGCCTTATTCACCAGAGCGGTGCGCCCGCAGCGGCAGAGCCTTCTGAAGGCAGCGCGGAACTTTTGAGACATAGCGTTGTAGATAAGAGGGTTAATGGCACTGTTGAGGTAGACACATGTGCGGCAGAACAGCAGAAACCAGGTGTCCAGGTAGGCCTCTTGCAGGAAAGAGTTAACCACCACCAGAGTGCGGTACGGCATCCAAAGCACAGCAAACAGAACAACCACCACTGCCAGCATTTTTGTAACCTTTAATGAAGAAATCACAATAACCACGTTATGAAATGTATTGCAATTCAGTGTAATACATAATGTTTGTTATGACATCTATCTATCTGTCTATCTGTTTGTCTGTCTGTCTATCTACCTGTCTGTCTGTCTATATAGACAGATAAGTAGATAGGTCAGATAGATAGATAGATAGATAGATAGATAGCAGTCGATTTATCTGTATGGGTGGATGTTTCATCCAACCAGAAAACAGACATAAAAATACTATGGCTTGCATAAATAAAATGCTAATTTTTCTAATAATTGTTTATTTGAATTAATTAATTAAATGCACTGTAAAAAAAAAAAAAAAAAAAATATGATTTGTTATCACAACATTTCTTTTGTCATATCAACTTAAATAATTAATGTGGTTCAGATAACATAATATTTTGAGTTTCTGTTGATTAAAACAATCGCCTTGTATTAACTCAAATTTTTTATTTCAATGAACTCAAAATTTTAAGGCAACCAGGTAACTTACTTTTTTAAGTTAAACCAACTATTCTTTTTTTACAGTGTGAAGAACAATACAAATGTGTGTTAGTACTGCACCTGAAACAACTTTTGTTTTGCTCTATGATTTGTATGACACACTATATGATACATTTAGAGCATATTTTGTTGTTTCCAAATGTTTAAGTTTTGAAACTTAAAGGAAATCCTCTCACCTGTCTTCTGGATGCTGCGGTTGTACTGGAACAGCGGCTGGAATTCTTCATTTTGTTCTTTTTGGCTTTGGAGAAGTTGTCATGCCCGTTTTTGTCTTCCTTGTGGTCCGACGGAAGAGGATTAAGAAACAAGATTCTCGCGATGAGGCCGTATAGGACAGTGGCAAGAGTGAGTGGCAGAACAAAAAAGATGCCAAAATCGACAAAATATATGGGTAGGTAAAGGTTTCTGGACACTTTGTAAGCGCACGTTATTATAGTCACATCCTTGTAAAGAACCTGTTGGATATCGGACAGGTAAAACCACATTACGCAGTAAAGAGACGTGAAAACCCAAACTCCAAAAATTATCTTCTTCGCGCGCGAGAGCGTGCATAAAAATTGCGCTTTGATTGGGTGACATATAGCGATGTATCGCTCTATAGTGAAGGCTGTTATGGAGCACGAGGATGCGTTGATTCCTAGATATTGGAAGTATGTGATGCACAGGCACCCCGCGTGCCCAAAAATCCATGAACCAAACAGACTGTCCGCTATGCTTGGCAGACCGGCTGCGATCAACACCATCAGGTCTGCGACAGCCAAACTAACCAGATAGCCATTGGTCGGGGTCCGCATATGTTTGGTTGTGAGGACCACCAGGATGACCATCACGTTTCCAACTATCCCGAAAGCGCATATGAGGAAAACTATGAGGACGCTGATCACTTTGTATTCGACACTGCGGTCAGTCCACGTTTCCAGAGTCTCGTTGAATTCTGTGAAGTTCTCCATTCTCAAAAAAAATCTCCCAGATCAGATTAAAATGAATTTTAATTCCGTTGAGTTGGCATAAATGCGGTTCATCCCTCTTAGAACTTTGCTTGCTTGATTTGTCGGTTCCGTTTTTGATTAGTTTTTGTACATCCGAAAAAAAACCAACATTTATTTAAAATGTTTAATCATAACGTAAGTCACATTTTTTATTCTCCTCTAAATGTAGTGGAATAGACTAAAAACAGATGTGCTCTCTACTGTTGCAGTAGATCAGATGATGGATCTCCTGTCCCTGGTGCTGAATTTACAAGTCTCGCCTTTGGCTGCGTGATCAGAAAAAGGGGCGTTTTACGCACACAGTCATATGAAACCTGGCATAATTTTTCGAGTCTTATAAATTATCTTAAGACTCCTTGGTTAATTTTTAGGATTTTATGGTCCTATTCTGTGTCATTGAAAAGCGACACAACATTTGATGATTTAAGAATATGAAATATTTAAATTAAACCAACCTATGAATCAATATGCCTCTCATTCATGTTCATTTGTTACTTGATTTATGATACCATAGGAGAGAGCGGGGCACAACCTAACACTTTTTGACTTTCTCAGTTTGTGTAAATCCACTTGGGGTTCAGAGTAGCCTATTTATTTTTCCCCACATTAATTTCACACATGTCTAGTACAATTATGCGATTTTGTTTTATTAACAGTGTATACTTTTTTCTTCATTTAAATGAAAATGGCAAATCAAAATGGCAGATAATATCAATGAGAAGTAACGCATTACAAATAACTTGAGTTATGTAATCAGATTACTTTTTCAGGTAAATAGTAAAGTAACGCATTTTTCAATTTACAACAAAATATTTAAGTTACTTTTTGCAGGTTACTTTTTCACATTTATTGACTGAGATCTCTCCTCTCCCCATGTTGAGAGAAATAAAGTGCAGAGGTATTGTGCGTTGTATAAACATGATGGTTATTGTAAATGTGAACATGCATTTACTCATCTCACTTGCATGAAATCATTCTGTATTCCTCAAAATGAATAAAAACAATGAAATGCAATCTCAGAATTGTACGCAAACCTGTAATAATTAACTATATTAAATTACAGAAATATACTTTATGTATTTTATCTCACTTTATTAACCAATGTCTTTGCTGCTGACTTTCAATGATCTAATTCAATCATACCAATAAGCAAAAATTACTTTAGATTTAGAAATAAGAGAGTTGAACTTCCTTCTCCTGTATCCTATTCTTCTTTAATCCAGAATGACAGCACAGCTGAAAGGTTTATTTGAGCTGTGCCTTCTATACAGGCGTAAATATGCTTTTCCTTCAGCCTGAAGCTTATTCATTTCACTTTTGGTGTGAAAGGGCCTTAAAATTTGTCAAAAATACAACCTTTTTTGTTGTTATTAAAAAAACATACAAACAAGCTCAGCCCAGGTGAGAAAAAGTAATGCAAAAGCAATGTAATGCATTACTTTTCATAAAAAAGTAACTAACACAATTAGTTACTTTTTAAGGGAGTAACACAATATTGTAATGCATTACTTTTAAAACCCTTTCGCACGTAAGTTTAAAATATTCTGGCCCAGCGTGAGTTTTTTAAGGCGACCGTTATTTAGAACTTACCACTTTATTGTTTCCATGGTGACGCGTCATTGCTTGTCACGTAAAACAGCACAGCGCTGTATGACTGATGATCTGCTTTTATTTCATTTTTCCTTTTTTATTCAAAATATTCACAAATTTGTTAACTATAGCATGAAATATCTGATATTCCGATTGTCAAATATGTGCAAGTGGATGTGTTCTGCTGTTTAAACACCTTTATAACGATCGCGTTAGTTGAGCTACATGCGCAATGGGCGCCGCCATTTTAGTTTGCGCCGCTCAGAGAATCGGATCTGTTGGATTTACAACACTTGAATTCATCCACTTCTCCCGAAATACATGAAAGTAAGTGATCCAGTGAACTGGGGAAGAATAGAGTAAACTTTAAAGTTACTTTCACAATGTGTAACTGATATGAATAAAACGTGTCGTCTAATTATTATGGAAAGGGTTGTTATTTCCCCTTCTATAGACATCGTGTATTTTACAAACTCTAAATGTATTGTTTTGTTAGTACTCATGTGTATTTAAATGTCTGAAACCTAAAATAAACATTATTAGGTTGAAAACACTGCATAAATGTGATATATAAAAGTGCTGCGCGCGTCCGTCTCTGGTTAGCGCCAGCCAAAGCGCGCACGCACATTTGAATTTGGCAGCTGATCACGTGATGCGCTGAACGTTCTAATCACACCGGTGTGATCGTACGCTCCAGGGACCAGCCAAGACTGATCACACCGGTGTGACCGTACGCGTCAAAGGGTTAAAAGTAACTTTCCCCAACACTGTCTGTGAGTAGAAGGAAGCTTAAAGGATTAGTTCACTTTCAAATGAAAATTACCCCAAGCAAGCCATCCTAGGTGTATATGACTTTCTTCTTTTTGATGAACACAATCAGAGAAATATTAAAAATGTTACCCAGAAGTGAGCTAAACATGACAAAATCTCCCAAAACCTCCTTTTGGGGACATTGTCAGTTAAAAAAAAAATTAAATAAATAAAAAATAAAAAAATAAAAATGCAGCAATGGCTGGGTGCGATAGGTGGGTGTTTCTGGCTTCTGTATAGTATGGGTTCTCTACATGTTCTTCAAAGAAAACCCAGATTGTCCCAATCACTCAGAGTAGAATGAAAAACCTTGATTATATGCCTAAAACACACATCAGTCACAATAAATGACACATTACAATTGTTATGATAATGTACTGTTACACTGTTACATTAACCTCTGTGACCTAATAATTTAGCTAAATTCATATTGTAATGTAGTCATGCCTATTTTCCTTAGCTATATTGTCCCACCACAGCACACTGTCTTTGACATTTCATCCATTTCATGAACTAAAACTAGACCTGGAACACAGGGGGCCCAGAGCTATAGTGGGCCCCTGCGATTACCAAGAGGGAACTTTAAAATCAGGTGAATAGTAGTATATAGTAATATATTATCAACAAAGGCTACATCCACATAAATTAAAAAAAAAAAAAATGGTGTAAAGTTCTCATATCATTCTTCTAGCACAATTATTTTATTAGCAAAATATCCCATCACTCACTGGTACTTCCACACTCTAAGAAAAATCTGTAAAAATAGGGCCCAATAATGTATAATGCCTTTTTAGTTTTTCTGGGAATGTTTTTTCTTACAGTGCAGGCCGCACTCAAACGCCATTCCATGTATAGTCTAATACGTAATTGCAGCAGGACAGCAATTGTGTGTATATTTTCTGTCATATTTGCAGGAATGTAATATAAAATAACAGCTTTATCAATACTATGAATGTGAGTAGCAGGCACAACAATGCAGGAACAACCATAAATATCCATAGGTACTGTCACGGAACAGAAGAATGCAAACACAGGTAATATCAAAACAGTTTACTGAACACAAGGTGAGTAAATGTGTGGTAGATCAATATGGTAATACTGGCAGTGAAGTGACAGTTCTTATCTGTTGCAGACGTTGTGAAGAGAAGTCTGGTGAATGGGATGGCCTCGAGATGCTCTGATGCTGTAGACAGATGGGATCGTAGCAGGTAAGTATCCACAGGTAGGTAGTCGGCTAAGTGTTCCGTATAGAACGACGAGACCAGACAATGTTGACTGAGGTTAAAATGCTTTAAAATGCTCAGTTTTTGCTGGACAAAAACATTGTCTCTGTGTGGATGAAAGGTTAAGGGTAGGGACACACCAAACCGACGCCAAAGAACTATCACTGATAAAAGCCAACTGTGTTGTCGCCTCACGTTGCCTGTGTCGGGAAAAAAAAAAAAAAAAAAAAAACTGCAAGTGAACACGTCAAGATAACTACAGCCGACTCTCAGCCAGCACGCGCGTTCTGCGCCTGCATGTAAGGAGACATATATCTGTAATTCAGAAAGAGAGACTGGCACTGCAGACTGGTGTGGCTTGGTACTCGCTGGCTTGGTGTGTCCTGGGCTTAAAACTGTCACGCTTTTGTCCAATGAAGATGAAGGCTAGATTCAGAAGAAAAAGTATGTTTATTAAACAAAACTCAGGTAGCTTCCAAACAGAACGAGACAGCGTGCGTCAAACTTAACACAAACAATACTGGACAATGACTGAAGAAAACTGAGGGACTTAAATACAAAGAGATAATGAACTAAATGCAGACAGCTGTACTTGTTAAAAGAATCACCACAACAACAGATAATAGCAGGAATCTAGAACAAAGGAAACACAGGAAACAGGTAACTGATCCAGTTTTGAGCTTTCGGTTTGATCCAGGTTTACCTAGTCAAGATAATTGCGCGTGCACGCTTTTCTTAAGCAGCCCTAGAGGTCGATCATGGATCAAAGCGATCCACCATAGGAAACAGCATACATTTTGTGCTATTTTATGCGTTTGAGACACGGTGTTTTCCTCAGTGCATAACTTACTTTTCACAAGTTTATTCTCTATCTGTAAATGTTAGAAAGTCATGCAAATATTTCTGAGCGCGCATGCGCGCCATAATTCTGACTAAAATATACATTTTGCTAAAATATTTGATGTTGGACATTAAGTGTCCCTTATGTACAATTTTAAACCTACAAGTAAGTGTATTTTTATGATAGTAACTGTAAATGGATTATTGTAATGGGGTGAATCAATATACTGTAGGCCATTTAATTAGTTTAGATTCATCTTACCAAACAAGTAACTGAGGAAATACAAACTAAAAGTCCATGAAAATGAAACTAACACAACATAAGTGTGACAAAAACAGATAAAAAGATGTTTTCAAATTTATCTAGATTTATGTGGATGTAGCCTAATATTCACACTAATAAATCAATACACCCGAGGGCTGTTTCATAAAACAAGATTAGAAAACAAGCCAGGCTTATTTTAGTTAGTCAGACTTATTGTCAGTGAATTCTGTTTCATAAAGCAAACTTAAATTAGTTCAAACTCAGTTACTCTGGCAACTTATGCTGGGAAACTAGCCTGGTCCGGGGCAGGCTAACTGTCAGGCTAAGCTGAGCTTCTCTAACACTGACCAATAGGAACGCAATGATATTACAGCTGACTCTCTCACATACAATTATTTGACTTTATTAACCACTATCAGTCCAAAAATAAATAAATATAAATATAAATAAGATTTTCTTATCAAAGTGATAAAATGTTGTGTTGCAAAAATGAGTACACCCATTTACTAAATAGAGCTAAAAAAAAAAAAAAAAAAAAAAAAAGTGTAAATTTAAGGCAATTTTTGATTAAAAGGTAAGTATGATGAACCAAAACATTTAAAGAGAAGTAATTTCTTAAAAATTAAGTGTTACATAGCCCACTGAATCATTCTCAGACTTAATGCTGACAACAATGGAAGCACTTGGGAGAGAACTGTCAGGAGACTCGTTTCTTAGCACAAAAGAGGACAGTGGTAAAAGAGGATTACCAAATCATTGTTTTAAGTGTGAAAATATAGCAAAAGTAACACAGAATTTCAAAATCGATAGACCTGTGACAAGGCCCCTGAAACAATCAGGCCTTCATTTTTAAGCTTTCTTTAAGTGATGAGTGATTTTTTTGCTAGACAAAGAGGAGAAATACCAAGCAAGTGTTTCAGAGCCAGCAAAAGCTATGAAAAGAGTGACAGAGTAATATGCAGCCTGCAGAAATGACGTGCATGGTTGTGAACTACCCACTGTAGTCAAAGCACAATAAAGTCAGCTAGCCTTTTCCAAGGCCCATATTTACTAAAATATAGACCTCTGGGAATCTATACTCTGGTGTTATATATATATATATATACACAGTCAAACCAACATTTATTCAGACACCTTGAACATTTCATTCATTAATACAGTTTATTCACTATAGTTGAATAGTTTAAGATCTCAGAGTTAAACTGTGTCAGAAATTAATCTTAATTACGTCAGATAACACTTAAGCAAAGTAGTCAAATAACACAGGTCAAAGTGAATAATTTTTGGTTCCAAATTTTTATCAATTTTACTGGTAGTCCACTGTATGAAGAATTTTTGGGTATAATATGTCACAGTTTACTTTATTTTTCTATCCTCACTTACATAAATGAACTATAGTGTTCTGCACCCACTTGTAAAAATATATAAAAAATGGCTGAATAATTTTTGGTTTGACTATATATATATATATATATGTGTGTGTGTGTGTGTGTGTGTGTGTGTAACCTACAGGTTTTCTTTTCTTACTGGCTAAATGATTTGTGCCCAAGATTTAATTAGATTGTTTTAAATTATACATTTCTCTCTGGTTTTGTTTGGCAGCTGTAGTACCTTTTATGGTTATTAGCAGAGCAGAAATTAAAATCACAAAATTAAAAATTAAAATAAATATGCACAGACTAAATTTTAATTGGTAAGATGAATCTAAACTCAGTAAATGGCCTACAGTATATTGATTTACCCCATTTACAATAATCCATTTACAGTTACTATCATAAAAATAAACTTACTTGTAGGTTTAAAATTGTACATAAGGCACATTTAATGTCCAACATCAAATATTTTATCAAAATGTATATTTTAGTCAGAATTATGGCTCGCATGCGCGCAGCAGCGCTCGTTCACTGTGAAGTTTAGCAGCAAAATGGAAATATTTGCATGACTTTCTAACATTTACAGATGGAGAATAAACTTGTGAAAAGTAAGTTATGCACTGAGGAAAACACCATGTCTCAAATGCATAAAATAGCACAAAATGTATGCTGTTTCCTATGGTGGATCAATTTGATCCATGATCGACCTCTAGGGCTGCTTAAGAAAAGTGTGCACGCACAATTATCTTGACTAGGTAAACCTGGATCAAATTAGCGGGACTGCGTGAACTTTTATGAAACTGCTTTAGCATCAACTCATTTGTTAGGTTCATTCAAGTCAGGTTTTGGAGTTTAATCCTCGCTTTTCTTAGCGTCTTTTATGAAACAACCCTCAGAAGACACTGTTACTGTTACTCAGTCCTGTTACTTTTTATATGAGTAACAGGGCTGAAAGTAACAGGACTGAGTTTTCAGGATGGAATTATCAAATACATATAATATAGCAACATGGCGTAAATGCTAATAGCATGAGGACACTGAGCAAATTCTAGTGATTTACCAAAAAATTGTATTTTTAAAATAAACAAACAACATCTAAGAAATAATTTGGGTAACATGACAGTACGTTAAGATTGGTTTTCCCAGTCGTGGTTATGATATAATCAAATATACAGAAAAGAAAATGAGATCACATACTTTAGGTCTTCAAATGGCCTTCAGAAGATCCAGATGATGCAATATCCTGTTGAACAGGTGTCTTGTGGAATTTTCCCAGTTTTTCAGTGGGGTGAATGTGTAAGGATAACAGTACTGAGTGAAAACCTAGGGACACGTCTAAAATGTGTACTTTATCTAAAATATAGATTTCTTTTGAAAAAAAAAAAAAAAGTATTTAAATTAAAGCACAGATTAGCAAAAGAACAAAGATTTCTGGAGGATTTTAATCAGTACATTTAATGTTAAAATGTAATGTTAGAGAGTGGGGATAGTTAACAGATGCTATTTGTTATACAGTGGAATGGCTCTTGTGGTTTACTATTGCTTTGATCTCATGTGAGTGACAGGTTGTCCCGCCCTCATGCCAGTAAACACGTCATCAGAGAAGAGAAAAGATGTCGCTGCAAGAGGGAGGGAAAGTTATTTTGATTGAAGATTATGAGGGATATTTAAATAAAAAAATAAAATAAAATTTAATCAGGCACAGACAGGAAGTGTGTCCAGGTGACACATGAATGACAGTGTTAATGCTTGAAACTTCTTTCAGCGATGGCTCCCATTTGGCTCATGAAATGTAATCACATCATTCTTTGAATTATTACCAGGGGCATGTGAGGGCAAGGCTACGTGGCAAATGTGTCAAATAATGTATAAATTCAGAGGTTGTGCATAATACATTCTTTTAGTCTTTCAGCATTGTTGTTTTGGTCCCACATTGCATTATCTCTCAGAGATACAAACAGTTTTAGCTTATGTAACATGTCGTGACATGCCTGTGACAATTCTTTTTTCTCTTTTTTATTTATTTTTTACTCAGTAAGATTTGGCAGCTATTTTAACAGCCATGTAAGGTTTCTTTAATTCCTTGTAAGAGTAATTGACTCATGTGGGACTGCACAGTTGCTCCATTATGAACATGAGAAAAGCTCTCCTCCTCACCAACTGTGGTTATGGCATACAGACAGAAGAGACCTTATTGTGCCAAGCCACTTCAGCATTTATTTAGGGGTCTGTTTCCAAGGGAAACAGAGAAAGGAGTTCACAACCTAATTAGCTGGTGGAGTGGCACCACTGGGACAATGCACGATTATATCAAAACTGATTGATCCACATTTTTAGATCTTTAATTTAAAACAAGAACACCTTCAGATGCATGACATTTTTAAATGGTCTTTACCATCATAGACTGACAAATGCTATGCTGTTTAAAACTATTTTTGTAGAATGCGTGAAATGAAGACTACTTAAAATGCAAATAATGTTTAGTGTCTGGCAAAGCAGAGCCTAAATGCATGTGGAAATTCGACTCCAGTTTTGTGCTTTGCTGCCACCTTGTGTCAAAGAAAGGAACTGCGCATGATGAGACTGACATGAATTGTAAATTGACCTATTGTGCTTTATGTTTTTCAACTTTCTTGATAGTGTAATGTTGCTGATTGAGCATGAAAAACGTATGCAAAGTTATAAAGTCCACTCCAGAGGGAGTTATTCTCTATATCAGTAAAGCACTTTTTCTGAACTCTCTGAAACACCTCGATTTTAGTCTTTGAGTTTTCTTCCAGGAACATACATGTCACAATATTCCTCATTTAAATAATTCCCAAGGCATACACAAAAAAAGGGTTAGTAGTGTGTTGAAATGCAATTATGGTAAGGAACGTAACATTTCCGAAACACACTCGAAGCAGTTGACCAATCACAACACCCTGGTCCAGCTGACCAATCAGAGCAAATTGTGCTTTTCGGAAGGAGGTGCTTCATAGAGACAGGAACTTAAAGTCCCCCCGTGGTGAAAATCAAGTTTTTAATGTTGTTCATGTGTCTATCTGGTGTTTTTAACATGCCTTAAGACAAACCATGTGCAAATTCATAAGTCAACACCATTGCTGAGTATTTTCTCGATCTAAAGACAGTCTCAAACCCGCGGTTTGAAATCGCTGGTGTTTCTGACGTCACAAACTACCTTGTAACCAATCACATCAACGTGCCGGCGGATTTAGCATATCATTAACTGACCGCGCAAGGGAGTCTCAAAAGAAGGTTATCCCGGTATATTTTTCTGTTGATATAAAAAAAAAAACATGTAGATCTATCAATATGGTGGGTGTATGATGCATATTACTATGTTATGATGAACTATGCTATGCCTTTCTCAAAGCGTTGTTCAAAGCGTTTCGAAGGATACTGATTGTTAGAAGACAGCTGTCTGACTCGTGAAGGGGAACATGGTTTGTGTAACATTAGCAACACATTATAAGCTGTTTAATAACACAGTCAAGCAAAACGCTAATCATATTAATTACCATTATGCGTCCGACGTTGTAAAAAGCGATACCATTGTGCAGCGTTTACCTCAGTAACTGACTGAGTGAATCTTGTCTGAGCTCGTGTGAGTGAGTGGAGGCGTCGCTAATTATCATATTCATAGATCCGTGTATATTAAATGAGGCAAGGGTGTAGAGTTACATAAGCTATTTTAAGGATTAAGAATTTTTTTTTCACAGGAAAAAAACGTTTAAATATGTAATTTTGGTGATCAAAAATGAGTTTTAAGGCATAAAATTATTGACTACAGGGGGACTTTTAACAGATGCTGCAACAATGTAAATGTAAGTGCTTTTTTTTTTTTTTTTTTTTTTTTTTTTTTACATTTCTTCTGAACATCACCCAGCATTCCAAATACATATAGCTTTACTTTGACATTTCTGTCTTCATTCCAAGGCAATTTATAGTTTGGACATTTCTATGCAGTACATTTTCATATTCCTATAATTTCTTAAATAATAATACATTTAATAGAATATTCATAAACTTATCATTTTTAACTCATTCGAGTTTTCTTTTATCACAATATCAAAATAAGGTGAACACGGAAGTCATTTTTAAATAATTTTAAAACTTTGATTAGAGCCGATATTGCAATTTCTGTCATGCCCCTGGGTATCATGCACATCTAACAAATAACATCGATGTAACGCGTACGCTCTGTTTTGGTTTAGTTTCCCCTGTTCCCCAGGTTATCCCTGTTCTTGTTTGCCTGTGTGCCCTGTCATTGACCTAGGCTGTGTCCGAAATTGCCCCTTTATCCTTAAATAGGGCACTATTTGAAGGAAACAGCCATTTGTAGTGATGTCCGAAGCTATGGTGGACATCGAGTGCACTCATTCAATCCCACAATGCACCGCAATAATGAGTGTACAACCAAAGTATGCTCAGTGGCTAGAGAATACCCATAATGCACTGTGAGGGTCACCCTAAATTAATTCCCACGTCTGACCAGAAGATGGTGCCTGCAGCTGAATCATCCATCCATCCATTTTCCAAACCGATGGTCTAATGGCTACAGCGTAATAACATACAGGTATAAAATTCCTTTTTAAATGATTATTAAATTTAAGTTTAATTAAGGTTTATACATAGTTCCATAAGTTCAAGATAAATATTTTCATCTTAATACTGGAACTGCCAGTTTGCTAAGTTTCAAATCAAGCTAAGTTTCAAATGAAACAGCAAGCACAAACTAAGCAAAAGTGGCAGCCCTTCTGGCGCACTCATTTTCATTCACTCCTTCAAGTGCACTAATGTAGGGAATAGAGAATGAGGGTATAGGGGTGATTTCGGACACAGCTCTAGTTTCCTAGTGTGGGCCAGTTTTTTCCCTTAGTTACTGGTTATCGCCACCTGTGTCTAATTGAGTTCTCTTGTTACCTCCCGTGTATTTATGCCCCTGGTTCAGTTCAGTTCTCTGTAGTTTCTTGTTAATGTAGGGTTTGCCTTTATCCTTTTTCCTGTGATCTTCTGAGTCTTTTGGATCGTTAATAAAGCCTATTTTTTTAATCGTCCTTGTGAGTGTTACCAGGTGACACTCGAACATGACAAAATGGCAGTTAATTTCCCTAATTAATATGTTTGACATTAAACATGATTTCTTGGGAATGCTGTTTTAATAAATGTATAGATGGCCTCAATATCACTTTCCATTTTTATATTATCCCTATAAAGTCACCATGAAATCAAAATGAACAATTCTTAGTTTAAAATGGAATATTGCAGTATTTATTATAAATGATTTATTCGTGCACATCATTTTGTAAAAATTCTATTTGATAAAATTACAGAAATCTCTGATAGCTCTGTTCAGCAGCAACCTTAAACCATAAGTGCAAAGCTAATCATAATCAAATTGCTCACTAAAGCAATTACTTTCTGTGTTATTTTGCTCAGCATATTTACATTTACATTTATTCATTTAGCAAATGCTTTTATCCAAAGTGATATACAAATGAGGAATATTACATAAGCAATATGAGTCAACAGTAGACACAGTGCCAAGCTACAGGCCTAAGTAGGTAAATTAGTTAATAAGTACAGAGTGCAATGCAGAAAAAAAGGAGAGAGAGAACTTCTACAATTTTTTATAATAAATATTAAATAACTGTATCTGTACTTACACACTTTACTTTAACTATAGATTTATGATCTGAATTAATTTGATCAATAGCCTTGCCTTTTTTGATCCTGAGTGCCTGTTTCTTTAAGTGGTTTGATAGTTCTTGGATCTAGGACCGCTGAATCATGTACTGTCAACGTGTTTATTCAAACGAGCGCACTGAAACAGACCATATAGCGCATATTGGCCAAGGTACTGGATTATATCAGTGGACTTGAAATATGTTTACTCATGTTCAGCCCCCCATCACAGGTGTTTGCTGACATTGCTTATCTGAGTAGCGTTCACTATGGTGTAGAACACAGGAATATGGCACTGGTAAATTTCCCCATGTCAATCACTTTGTCTTTTATAGAAGAGTTCTCGGATGGTGACTGTATGCCATCCATGCTCAGTACAGGCGCTACAGTAGCTTGTCACCATCATATCATATGCATGTCCCCAGCTGGTCCATCCCAGTCTTAGATCCTTAAATTTTTTTTGTCCTTAATTACAGACAGTATTTTTTTCTGTTTCAGTCTCTGTTCCCTTACCTTTATGCCCAATTTTTATATCCTTGCTGATGTTTAAGCTCCAACCAGAAAACTAAATGACTATTTTTGTTTTAAAAATGAATTACTTAAAAAAATAAAAAACATTTTTGCTGTAATACAAACTACTAATTTAACATAAACTTGCATGATAATATCATTAGAATGGAGAGTACTTATTCCAATCTTATCCTCATTACACTGTTGCTTCACATCCACAGCTGAATATGTTACTGTTCCTATAATTCAGCAGCTGTCAGCTGGGTTGTAAAACTGGTCCGAGTGTATAAAGTGGGTCTTGGAGTTAAAGGCTCTTTTAAAGGCCATTTCCGGGAGAAATAAGTGAAGCCAAAAGCAGAGACCCAGTGGCTGTATGGTCATGACTCAAGGCCAGACATTAACAGCAGTCGCTGGTTCAATCCTTTTCCTTTCCAAGGGAAGCCCTGAGGGCTTGTAAAGTAAAATAAGAACTGTTCTGCTGCCTCATTACGAATCCTTTGCACAGCAAACTAAAGCAACAAGAAATGCATTTGATGATTTATTATGTAGCTTGTTCCTCTAGTTTTTCTTTTCTTTTCTTTTCTTTTCTTTTCTTTTCTTTCCTTTTCTTTTAACTTTAAGGTCCGGTTATATTATTTTCGTTTGAATTCGGTTCATAAAATGTATTATTTGCAAGGTATATATAAAAATGTTTATAATATTTTTATTATATATATAAATATAAATAAATATCTTTTACCAATTTTCTTTAACGCTGATTATATTTCAGAAGAATAATCACTAATATTTCTGAATATACATGTTGTCACGGTCACCAGTTAGTTTTGGATTATGCTCTGTTGTTGGCTAGTTCCTCCTTCAGTGTCAGGGTTGCAGAGGAGGACACTTCACCTAAACATTTTGTCGGGGTGGGGGGTGGGGTCACCATTTATCAAGCGCCGATGTCCATGGAGATTCGCCTACCACGATTGCCAGCATGTCCAGTTCTGCTGGTCACTAGCTCTGTACTCTCAGTACCTTCCTGTCCAGTTGTCCCACCACCAGAGATTGTCCACAACATGGCCACCATGCCAGAGCCTCCAGCCATCATGGATGCCACGCTAGAGTCTTCAGCCTTCATGGATGCCACATCAGTGTTTCCGGTCATCATGAACGTCACATCTGAAGCTATCAAGGCAATTCCTAAGTGTTTGAGACTGGCTTCCAGTTTGGAGGACACTCCACTGACGTTGGTGTGAGCAGCTGGCATCTCTGCGGTAATGTCAAGTCTGGGGGTCTCAGAGGTGGTCCCTGTGTCAACTGTACTCTCTGTTATGGCGATGGCTACTGTGTGTGTTTGGGTCACATACTGCTCTTTAGCCCGCCAACCTGTTCCAGCCCATGAGTCCACTCCAGAGTCCACTTCAGCCCATGAGTTCGCTCAAGAGCCCGCTCCAGTCCAAGAGTCCACTCCAGAACCCGTTCCATTCCAAGTGTCCGCTCCAGAGTCCGCTTCAGCCCGTGAGTTATCTCCAGAGCCCACTCCAGTCCAAGAGTCCACTCCAGAGCCCACTTTTGCCCCTGAGTTTCCTGTCTGCCTTGACGCGACCGCAGAGGTCATATCTGAACTTCCTGTCTGCCTCGACGCGACCGCAAAGGTTGTATCTGAACTTCCTCTCTGTATTGACACGACCGCAGAGGTTGTACATGAACTTCCTGTCTGCCTCAACATGACCGCAGAGGTCATACTTGAACTTTTAGTCAACCTGGTACACCTTGCCGGACCTGTTATGTCCATGGAGGACGCCCTCAAGCTCCCTGCCTTTTTTTTACATGGCCCCTGTGGCCAACGCCAACCTCTCTGTGCTCTGTTTCAGTTTCACCTGATCAGCCGTGGTGGTTTCCAGTTCCATTGGCTCCGCCATGGAGGTCTATGCTATTGTGGTCATCATCTGGCCGTGGAGAACCTTTGTCTTATTTGCTCAACTGTGGTGGTCTTCTGCTCTGCCGCAGAGGTCTTCAAGCCCATCTGCTCAGCTGTGGTGGTCTTCTGCTCCACCGTGGGGGTCTTCAAGCCTGTCTACTCTGCTGTGGTGGTCTTCTGCTCTGCCGAGGGGATCTTCAGCCCTTACTGCCCAGCCTGCACTGCCCTGGTCACCTTTGTTTTCAGGTCTACTCACATTCCATGGACCTGGCCCTCCATCCAGTCCCCTGTTCCACATCTGCTCCACCTCCCTCCTGGACTTTTCTGATCTTGTTAGTCTGGAAGCCACTCCTTAGGAGGGGGGCTATGTCACAGTCACCAGTTAGAGTGCCCGTGATTGCCACCAGAGGGCACTCCACCCCAGAGTATTGTTATTCTTGCATGGACTACATTTCCCATAACTTACTGCCCAGACTCATCATCCCTGATTACATCCAACTGTGTCTCATTAACCTTGTTAGCTCACCCTATAAAAGCCTGGTCAATTCTGTCACTCATTGCTAAGTCTTGCTTGTGTTAGTACTGCATTTCTGAGCCATTCTTCATGTACTCCTGTGTCTTGGTTTTTGGATTCTGTTTGTTCCTTGGTTTTCTCTGTTTGTTGGTTGCTCTGGACTTTATTATTGTTTGAACTGTCTACTTTGTGCTTTTGACGATTTGCCTGTTTTTGGATTACAATTGTGGATTACCCTTTCAATAAATACTGCGTTTGGATCCTCAACCTTCGTGTCTCGGAGTGAGCAGTGCATAACACATGTACTGTATTATTCAAGGTAGTATTCAGGGCAATTTTGCGGGGTATTTAGGGTTATAACACTACACCAAATATTTTCCAGAACTAGAAATTCCCATAATATCTTTCTAAAAACCTCTAGTGTGTATCTTTCTTTAGTGAGAGACACAGAGAGAAAGACTGAATCTGGTTGTCAAAACTTTCCAGAGACCAAAGGTCGCTTTTGTGTGTCTGTGAACAGAGGGGCTGGAGTCTTAAATGTCTCATGCTATCTCCTCCATAGCTATTCTTAGCTGTGCTCTGTTACAGCCCCTATTACAGAAAAGATCCATCAGCAGAAATGCCACATAAGACACCAACAGATAAACAAAACACATAACGCAGTGGGAAATAAAGTGTCACATCTAACTCTTACAAGTTTCAAGCAATCTTTAGGTTTGTAAATAGGACGTAACTGACAGTTGCTGCTGGATATAAAATTCTCTGTCTGGTTAAAAAGTGTCAAGCATATGATAAGTTTCATATTCTGAAAGACAATCCCACGTTTCATACTGTGCACAGATGGCAAACATGTTTTTGTCAATGTTCTGTAAAATGGTTTATTCTTAGATAAAATAATAATCTGAAAACATAACCCAAAAAAAGTTTTCTTGGTTTCCTTATAAACTTTCAGGAACACAAGTAATGCATCTCGATGCTGCTTTTTTATTATGAACAATCATAGTAGTTATAAAAAGGTTTTGGCCATCTTCCCACCGTGCATTGGGGCATTAATAATTAATATGGTTGCATTGCTTACCAATTTTATTTACACTGTTGTTGCTGATTATGTTCAGTGGAAGCTTGTTTCCACCAATGAATAGAAAAATATAAGGCAATTGCGACTTTTTATCTCAAAATTCGGACTTTTTTTCGTCGCAATTGCAAGTTTATATCTCACAATTCTGATTTTTTTGGTCAGATTTACGAGTTTATATCTTGCAATTCAGACTTCATAACTCACAATTGTGAGTTTATTGACTTTTTTCTTGCAATTCTGAGTTTATAGCTCACAATTCTGAGAAAAAAAATCAGAACTCGCAATTCTTAATTTTTTTCTCAGAATTATGAGATATAAACTCAGAATTGCGAGATATAAAGTCTGAATTGTGAGATATAATTGGGGATAAAAAGTCACTATTTTTTATTCTGTGGCAGGAACAATCTTCCATAACTTATTCTCTTTTAATGTCAGGATGTTTCTTCCTTTACTTAAAATGATTGGTTAGTTGATTGTAACATATTAAGGTAGTTTATGAGGTTTTTTTTTTGTTTGTTTGTTTTTTGTTTTTTTGCCATCCCAAAGTTTATGTGATGTTTTCAGAAGGTTAAGGCAAACACTTTGCTCTTTGACACGTTTCTCATGGAAAACATGAAATGTAGTGCTCACTTGCTTGTGTGTGCAAAATAACATGTGTGAACCAACTGTTAAAAGTGTTTTATGATGTTCATGCTTTGTTGACTAAACTGAGCATTGCATCTCTCATGGTTGATCTCGAATAGAAGCCATCTCAGCTGTTATTTATGGAGACATCGTGCGCTGCTGCTCCTTTCTCAAGTTATCTTAATGCAATGTGTAGCCCATGGTAGAGAGAGAGAGTAAGATCTCAACACACAGGGGGCAAATTCTCATAAATGTCAATTTCACAGTTTACGCTCTAATAATGTTCCAGCCTCTGGAGCATAGCAACGTCTTTCATGTGTTTTAACCAGCTGATGTCACCAGTCTCATTTAATTCAGTGTGCCAGTGGAATGTTGCATTAGTAGATGTTGAGCTTTCACTGAAAAATCAGTGAGGCGCACTCTAATAATGACCTAGGGCCACCTAAACATACGCTACGCTGACTGGCATCATGCCAGCAAACTGCAAGGGGGTCGTCATGGGGTATGTGAAGTCATGTGCCGTTTCAGAAAAATACATGACTTATGACATCATAATGTATATGTATGAAATCTGTAGGTATGCATATACAAAACAAAAGCATATTTCATGCAGGTCAAGACTAGTTGTTAAATAAATGTATAATTCAGCATATAAATTTTATACTGTAAAAAATGATATGATCAATAAGTCATCATGACAACATGTTTTTACATTACTTTAACTCATCAAAATAAGCAATTTTCAACTTTTTTTTAAAGTTATAAAATATTCAACTCAGTTGAATATAATTTAAGTTGAAAGGAGTTATACAGCCAAGTTGATTCAAAAATTTAAGGCAGAAAGTATGTTTTTACAGTGTAGAATAATCAGAATCAGAAAGAGCTTTATTGCCAATGAACTTTTCTTGGTAAATGAAGCTTTGCAAAAAAAAAAAAAAAAAGAAAAGAAAAAAAAAATATATGAAAAAGTATAAAGACACAGTTAAGATGGGTCAGAATAGACATATTTACAGATATCAATATATTTGACATATGAACATAGTTTACATTATTGATAATAAGTAGAAGTGAATTAACAAGATGTTTATTGAACAAAGCAGTGTTTTGTATGTTAGCCTACTTTTTATGTTACCATTGTATGTTACATTTTTGCTCTACCATGAATTGTTTTGTTATAGTTTTATTGTTTAAATGTAGCTGAAAAAATTAGTAATAAACAGGTTCCATTGTGACAAATTATTCACTGTAAACCCTAACGCTCAAAATAATTAATTGGTTTGAGTAGGACAAACTTATATTAAACAAATTAGTTCAGTCAAATGAACTTTTATGAGTATTTAGCACTTTTTCTTTTTTAGCTTCTTTTTCTTTCAAGTTCACAGAACTGATATATTTTAAGTAAACTGAACTGTTTCATTGTTTTGAGTTTTATTAACTTATTTCTTTTAATTTAGATAAACTTAAGTTTAACTGCAACTGGGCTAGGATTTCTATTTCCCAGCATGCTTTGCCCATGGCACTCGAAAGGGAGAGAAAATGCTAAAATTGTTATATAATGTTTTTGTGTGCAAGATTAATGTTAAGTGGGAGATTTAGTAGTGATTAATGTTTTGTTATGCTAATTTAGAAGAGTTTCTGTTAATGTGGGTTTTTGGAAAGTTACCATCATGGTGACAAGCGGTGCATGTGGCTTGGTTTGAGAGCAGGTATGGTAAATGTTTTATATTGTTGTACTCATTCAGCAAGTCCTATACCATGCTATTGTTAACATTAGCAAATTAGCAAGTTAGCATTTTCTGAATTAGCTTGTTATAGCTAGCTAAGTTTACACTAATATAAATGTTCACATTGAGATTACATAATCTTATGTTAAATGTATGAATTAGTGTACTCAAACATTTCAAGTTAAGAACAATTAAAATGTATGAGTACAAAATAAAAATCTGCCATTGAATTTCTTAACTTAAAAAAAAATGAGGCAACTGATTGCCATTTTTGAGTTTTGCCAACTTCGGGTTTAGTGTTCCATATAGTGTGACAACATGCCCCGCTATTAGTTAATATGGGTTAGATGAACTGTATATTTTTTCCTCTATGCAATAACATTATAAACAATTTTTGTTTACAAAAAATTATTCAGTATAAAAGTGTGACAACTAGCCACCTTCTCCCTTATACATAGCCTATATTCAGGGCTTGACATTAACACCCGCCAACCCGCCAAATGCGGGTAGATTTCAGCTGTGGCGGGTAAGACAGACACTCCCACTAGCCACTTTGGCGGGTTGAATATAATTTCAGCCTACAGTCAAATGAAAGGTAGCTAAGCTCGTTGTAGCACAAAATTACAATCCGATCACAATTCGTTATCGATTAACTTGTAGTTAGTGAAGGCGGGATCGGCGGAATCGCGTTGAATGTCACACAACAGAAGCGCTCTCTCGCGTGCGCGCTCTCTCTCTCTCTGTCGCGCGCGATCAGATCTCCTTGCGCCTGAATAGTCAAATACACGCACACACAGATGTCAAAACGTCCATCGTGTGGAGTATTTCGCGTGAATACAGTCGGTTAGGGCTTAAGTGGACGTAAACAGGTGGGTAAAAACTGGATATGTGTCAGTATATTACGTACATGCATTCAGCAGCCCAGTTAAATATCTGTATGTCATTAATGTTAATCAAACAACAGAAGATGTTAAATACATTTTAAATAAACCTACTGTATCTGAAAAAAGAGTTTAGGCTATTTAATTTACTATTGTATTTGTAATTTGCTAATTTGCTTCTTTGTTCTTTTTATATAGCCTAACAAAAATAACTTATACAATTATAAAATTTATCATATTACCCACCCCTTGCCCACCCGTACATATCAGCTGATATACCATGTAGGCCTAGTCTTGATTTAGGTGGTCAATCTGCATTTGAAAGTTTGAAAGGGTTTAAAAATCTAGCTAATCAAGTAAAAATGACTCAAAATCAAGTAATTTTAGCATGCCAAAGTCAATTTTAATCATATAAAATGTAATTTCCCAACAGCAAAATTGTGGCCAGTGAAAATGCTGAGTGGCACACCAGCCACAGTGCTCACCAGCCACAGTGGCTGGTGAGCAAAAAAGTTAATGTCAAGCCCTGCCTATATTGCATATATTGACTCAAAACCTTAAGATATTATTGTTATATTGTTATATGTTTACACTTATGAAAATCAGATTTACATCTGTATTCGTGTGCAACTAACTTTACAGATTTCATAGTGTATTGTGACGTATTATGTGTTGACAAAGCAATCAAAGATTAATTTCAGTGGATTGGCGTCATCGGATGTTTTCTAAAATGTATTTTCAAGAACGTTTTAATGATGTTCATTTCTAGGATAATTAATTTAGGACACAGCTTGGGCATGCAATCTGTATAGGCTGCGTCATACACATGAATCTCACAAGGAGAACAGCATGAAAGTGTTTGATCAGGCTTCATTTTCCCCACGACACTATAACCTCCCTCTCTTTTCTCCTCCTCTCCTCGTCTGTGCCGTTGTAGAGGCTCGCGGAGCATTGAGGCGACCTGAGCGCGGCGCGCGGGTGGAACAGGATGAGCTTCCCTTAATTAACGGAGCACGAGCCCTGCAGGAATGCCAGCGAGACGCTGCTTGGAGAAGGTAGGCGATGCCTTTATTTTCTGTGAGTTTACGGTGACACCAAAGACGGCGTAAAAGATGAGGCACAAGGCAGGCAACATATTTTTCCCAATGCTTGTCATCCTGACTACTTTTTCTGAGACTGAAAACCAGGAAACGCTTCACTATTCTGTTTAGTGCTGATGTTCACGCGCCGTTTAAAGCTCTTCAGATGAAATATTACAAGTATTGTTGACCGGATAAAACGCACTTTTAGGAACATTTCGGTCGTGAAAAGGATTTATGAACCTAAATACTAATTAGAAAAATCAAATGTAAGTATTCATCCTTTTTTAAAAATATATTTTTATTACTTAAACTGAGAATATTGAAGATAACTCTACGATGAGACGTGTAGGAGAGACCCGAAAGTCTTGCACATTTTATTAACTCTTGTTTTTTTCCCATCAAACTTTGATATAATATTGTAATATACATTATTTGCCTGCTTTAAATTAAAATAGTAATTTATTTTTAAGCTGTAAATGTCAAGTAAGTTGTGCTGTGGTTACAATCAACCCCGTTACCAAGGTGAGTTGTAACAGTATAGGTTGGATGGACTGTAACATATTTTAACGTAGACGTTTTGAATGTTGTGCATAAATATATTATAGAAAACGTGTATAACATTTAATATTTAGATGGAAAGCTTGTATAAATGTTATATATTAAGGTAAACAATATAACCCGCTATTTCTGTTGATACCAGTTCTGTCATTTATTAAATTTAACATGATTACAAATTACATTATAAGCCAGATGTGAAATTATACTTTCTTCCTTCAAAATATTTGTTTTATTAAATATTTCTACACTATTTTGTGATATCTAAAACTGAAAGGGTTTCATTGCCTATTATAAATTGTTGTTTTTGTCTTAATCCTGCAGGGCCAGCATGCTATGAGATGAACATATGAATAGAAGTTCAAATGGCTGATCTTAAAGTCCTCTTTTGTGGTCAAGACGCTGTCCAGACCGATCACCTTGACTGGTCCCTAAAACACCAGCAAAGTCATCACTCAGTGTGCGCAGATGAAAGGGCCCTTTCCAACGAAGAGTGCTGCCAGGCGTATCTGGAGGAGAATGTTAATGAGGTGAACAGGCTTTCAGAACCATGGACAGCGACTCTGCCAATTGGACGACTCTGCAAACTCAATGAATGGGGATTCGATGAAGAAGTTGAGGTATGTTATGATGAGCAGTATGAAACAGCTTTTCCAGGTGTGGCTGACATTACTGACCATAAAGACGGTCAGTTGTTAGAGGAGGAGACCAACTATGACAATTTCAGTTGGAATTCATCCAAAGATCTCCAAGATGGCGCCCCGGAATGCTCCCTTCTGTCAGTTGATGATTTCATGGTGGATTCATCGGAAAAGTCAGTGGATTATGGATTTATAGGTGCTGTTACCTTTTTAGTTACAGGGATCTCATTGGTTGTCATCTCCTACACGGTCCCACGTGATGTCAAAGTGAATCCCGATAGTGTTTCCGCCCGGGAGATGGAGCGCTTGGAGAGAGAGAACGCCCGAGTGGGCGCTCACCTGGACAGGTGTGTGATTGCAGGGCTGTGTCTCCTCACACTCGGAGGTGTGGTACTGTCAACCCTGTTGATGATCTCCATGTATAAAGGAGAGATGATCAGGAGACAAGCATTTGCTTACTCCAAGCACCAAGCCAGACTGTACGGCTCTATAAATTTCAGAAGTGGCGCGAGCCCGACTGCTGCTCCTTCGCTTTTGTCTCTTGATGAAGATGAAGGTCCTGTTGAAGTCTTGAGTTGAAGCCAAAAAACATATCTTGTCAGTTCTTCAAATGATCAAAACAGCTTTGTGATACTGTGATCTACTTCTAGAATTCTAAATTACTACTAAATTTGAGTCGAAAATATTTATATGACTGAATAAACTTGACTACATTGGGTCATATCAACAAAAGTCATTTTAAGGGTTCAAGCAGATTGAAATTCTACACTTTTTACACTGTATGTAATGGACAATTAAATGTTACATCTATGAAAATGTAACATACCAACATGAATTTGAGTCCTGTTTATGTGAACAATGTCCTTGTGAGAGTTTGTGCATTTTTCCAAAGCGTATGTTCTTGTAAATATACAACATGCTTTACACGTGCAGTTAAATAAGCTTCTCAGTTGGTGTGATCAGTTTCTTTGGGTATATGCAACTTTTTACCTTGCCAAATGCGTATTTGTGTCATATTTAGCCAGTTGTCACATTGGAAAAGAAAAAAAGGCTTTTACATTTTCCTTTTTTTTGGCCTGGCTTGGCAGACTATGTCTGACAGCTGACTTAATCGTCAGTCATTGTTTGAAAACCTCTCTCCAAACAGGAAGGACGGAGAGATATTCCAATGCCTCCGAAGCCAGTCAAATCTATACATTTGCATTCACATTTACATAAAAATGCACACGATAAACAGCTTAGCCATAGAGGTAACGTGAATGCACACCGGGGAGGTTTGAACTAATTTTTTGTGAGCTTAGTTTATTTAGAGAATATCTGTGGTTTTAATGCACATGGGATGCGGGAAACATATGAGCAGATGTCTCTCTCTCTTTTTCTCTCTACCTCTCATCAGTGTGCCAGTGTACTGAAGGAGTCTCATGGGAAATGACTGCTCTGTTTCTCCTTCCCAATAGCAACTAACCCCATTAGAGTCGCACATCATAACACGTAATGACCTGAAAGAACCGAATCCAGAATGCAGACCGCAGCAAAAGGCACATAAAACCATTGTGTAGATTCTCATCCCCCAAAGCATAAGCTGTCAGAAACAAGTAAAGAAAATTAACCTGAAACAGTGTTCAAGTACTCTCAAAATATCTTCTTTTATGTTCAGCAGAAGAATAAAGTCGTACAGGTTTGGAATGACATAAGGGTGAGTAATAATGACAGGATTTAAGAACACCTAACATAGCGGAATCTAGACATATAAGCCTCAGGTTGTGGGTCAAGGTAAAAAAAAAAAAAAAGTGCCCATGAGGCTTTGAACAAGCAATAGGCTCTATTGGTGCTTCTGCTGAGGAGTGCGGTCCGTATAAGAAACGCTTACCGAGGGCCGGATCAGATTATCCCTTGCTATACACCAGCACTGCAGCCAAGATTCCTGACACCAGTGTTCTTTTCATCCCATTTCTACGTGACAGCACACACATGAGTGTTTTAACAGCCCCCTCGAGTGTCTGTTTGCGTGAGATCACTTAGAGTATCGTTAGACGTTTAAACAAACGCTTGTAGAAAATTGCAGCTATTAAATCTGCGGGTTACTAATATCACTTGTGGTTTTAATAAAGCTTAATGGTTTGCCGTAAAACCAAACTCAGTGCCCTTAATATGGGTGAAGATAAGTGGGGGGGGGGAGACATATTCTTATAATGTATTTTTAGGTTGCACACAGCGGTGTGGATAGCAATTAATGAAATGTCAACAATGCATGACCAAGTCTAGTGAAATAAGAACTGATTTATATGCCATTTCTCCTTCTCTGGCTGTCGCCATCTCTCTTTGTTTCCCTGTCTACCTCTCTCATTCTCTCTAACCAGCACTCAGTATAATAACTCAATCACTTAGGGCCGCTGGCATCAGGAAATGGGGCTAAATTGATTAAAGGGTCAGTATGGGTCAGGGAGTGGGTGTGGACATCGTCTCAAGGGACAGAGTTACGGTCATTGTGTGCACATACACACAATACAACACATAGCTGAGCCATATCATAAATTGCCTGTGGCGCAGTGACATCTTAACATATCATCTCGCTCTATTCTTTAGATAAAGAACCGGCCCAAGCCGGTCTGAGTGAAAAGATGTCAAAAAAATGAAGTCCAGTCCAGACTGTCTGTGAGACACAGATGGAGTTGTCAGTTATACTGTATGTCACGTGAGTGACCCGTTGGCCTTCTCATCCATTCTGCTGTTTTCTTTTCAATTTGGTATAATTATTCGGCAAGACGAGTCATTTGGAAATTCCTGTGCTGTTTAATGGCCTGTTCGACAAATTGATTCTTGTTACCTAGAGTTTGTTGCATAGCAACAGTAAAAAATGTTATACAAAAAGTCAGCGACCATGAAGCAAAGTATCTCCAGTGAAAAGGCACTGGTTCATCATTCATTGCTTTGATTCGGGAGCTCGTTGTACATCATGGAGACCAAAGAATGAAGTCAGCAGCCTTAGTCAGGGAGCTGCATAGTAATGTAGCAGCCGCACTTCAATAGGATCTGAATTTACAACACCACGAAATAAGCGGCAGTTTCTCAAATTAGGTGGTGGAAATAAAGGCACCTTGGGGAAAAACACAGTGCTCTATAGATAATTTCTGGGACCCTCATTGTGCCTCGTTGATGATGTATTACTGTGACCTATACTGTGAACATTCTGTTTTAACAACAGAGTACAAAATATAAGAACAAAACCCTTTAGTAAGCCTAAAAAGAGCAGAGTCAGTCATCATTTTGATTAAATTACATGATTTCAAAAGGTAATTTGTACATTTTCGGAACATCAAAAGTGCAGCTTATCTTTTTCAATCTAACCAAAACAGCTTTTCTTAACCAAATAACACTATGCTGAGCTTGTAGGCTGTTAGCTTGCCAACTGAAGCTTAACTGAAAACACTAAGAATGGGAAATGTTTAATTTCACCACTTTTAGTTTCAATAATATAATGCGATATGTCATTTAAAAGACATTAATTTGCATATTTTCATTATAACTACACCATAAAGTGATTTTCTATCATTTCTAATTAGATACAGAATAGAGTACCCATAAAAAAGCAAGATTTCAAAGGTGTTTTGTGCAACCCAATCTCATGGGAGAACATACTGGCGATGAATTCGTATGAATTTGTATGATGTGAGTAGTATGAAAGCATACATTTTTTGTAAGCATGTAGGTTCTCCCCTAACCCTCTAAACAAAACTGACACTGAACAGATTTTACGAAAATGTATGAATGAGATTATACAAATTTATATGAATTGGTTACTAATTCACCAAATGTAAAATAGTTACTAGGCTCCATGCCCTATAGGACTTTGAAGGTCATATAAGGAATAAAGAGAGAAAGAGAAAATTACCAATTGCCATGAGATTCTATTGGTTTTGAGTGGCTGTTAGCACATTGCTAGTCAAAGAACCCAGTTTTTATTATATTTCTTTTCCAATAGTTTTTTCTAACTTTCCAACAGGGGAAAATCGCCAGTTTATTATAGGAGTGTTGATAGGTAAGTAAGCAAGTATAGGTAATAATACTAAGTATGAATAAATAATTCATAATAATTCACTCATAAGTATGAGTAAATAATATTCAGTAATCCTAATTATGATCAATATTATGTCTAAGCCAGTATAGAATTAGAATTGCAATTGGAAGCATGAAATGTGAGGTGCTTTAATAGTAACGATTCTCTACTATTGATGTTAGAACTCTGCCGTAACTGTGGGTCATGAGTCAATAAAAATTGAGCTTTTCCTTTCAGTTCTGCCAATGCTATTTTCATACTGAGATGGTGAAGATGTTAGGGGCGCGGAGCAACCACCTTTTCATGGATTCCCAGAATCATTTCTTTACACGTATTCTTCGGGTAATGAGTCCCGAGAGAGTTGTGGCACCTTTCACATGCCAGCAGAGAAAAAGACGAGTTGGGAGTGTCAGGTGATGCTTAAACAAGAGAAACGTACCTTCCTAAAGACATCAACAATGCAAAAAGCGAAGCCACATCACTTTCTTTCTGTGAAAAGAAAAAAAGTCTGTCAGAGCAAGTACTTTTCAACCATTAAAATTCATGTTGAAAGTAGTATCAGTCATAGTAAAAATCCTGCAAGTATTTGTGTGCCTCACACCTCACCTTGTTGACTTCCTGTGCCTGTTGTTACACAGTATACGTATAGATCGACAGTGATTGGTTGGTTAGTTAATGAGAGCCAGCTGGGATCGTGTTTGCATCGCCCACACAGCAGTGTCCCTTCTCTCTCTCTCCTGTCCTGTTAAGGGCACATATCCATAGAAACCAAGTTTCCCTTGTTGCTAAGGAAAGAACCCTGCTGAGGTTTGAATATGTGTAACATCAATTGTGAAGTCGATACTGCTGAGGTTTGCTGCTGAGTTAACATACTCTAACTTTGTGCTTCTAATTGTAAGCTTCAAAGAAAACATGTTCTGGTTGTTGTTTTCCATCCATTACAAAAAGACCTAGTGGCATAAATGATGTTTTCCCCCTGAAACTGCTTCTACGGTTTACCAGAGCCTGAATTAAAGTGGGGAATTGCTTCAGAGAACTCATTAATGTGCATATGGACTCTAAGACAGTGATGGATGGCATACAATATTGGAGACAGTGATGCCTTTTTGGGTTTTTATGAACAGGCCAGGTGAACTGTCAGACAATATGTGTAAATCATTCTCTTTTATGCAGCAAATGAAAAGCGCTGACTCATGACATCATCATGTAGGGAGTTTCAAAAGCAGAGGGTGTAGATTTGCATCGAACGGGGAACTTCATAACCTACACCCCATAATTCTGTGAGATGCATAATTTAACACTGAGAGCAAAGTGAGATTAATCTCGCTGTGGGAAAGCTTTACTTACTTTCTTTTGATTTATGCTGCTATTATACTTCATGCTAGGTTCCTCTCAGGCTTTGTCAATAGGGCTTGAGGCTAGAAGATGAGAAGTTTCCATTCTGTATTGATCTAGTTTTTTAAGTGCTCTGAACACTTACTGAAAGTCTTAAACACCAGAGTGTTTATGACCTGTTTTCCCTGACACAATGCACAATGCTTAATAAAAATAATATTCAGGAAAAATAAGAAATAAATGTTTTATGGGAATGTAAATGTTCCCAATAATAATTCAACTTCGCCGAAGCGGACGTTCCAAATCCATTTGTCCTGTTGTCAGAACAGCACAAGTACATGGATAGAATGGGTCATCTTTTATTATCGTTTATTGCTGATGACTCCAAGTGTCGCGCCGCAGCGCATCCAAGCGCATTTTTTCGTTTGCACACGAAGGTACCTTCTGAAACTGATTTCGGACAGAATAGGCAGCATAACGATTTAATGATCTACAACATAGCAGTGATAACAAAGCGACTATTTAATTACCACAATACTAATTTCTTGGTAAAAATATCAAAAGTGGAATACGTTGGTCAAAACATACATTTACAAACAAACTGAACACGAACCGCAAATTTCAGACGCCATTTTTATTTTTTAGCTTAACTGTCAAAGAATGGAATGCAAAGGATTGTGGGATATCAAAGGCAGCGAAAGATACATCTACAACCCGAATTCCGGAAATGTTGGGACGTTTTTTAAATTTTAAAAAAAAGAAAACTAAAAGACTTTTTTGGCACAGGGGCAACAAATGGCTGAAAACGCAAGAAATTTTGAAAAGATTCAGCTGGGAGAACATCTAGCAACTAATTAAGTTAATTGATATCAGGTCTGTAACATGATTAGCTATAAAAGCGATGTCTTAGAGAGGCAGAGTCTCTCAGAAGTAAAGATGGGCAGAGCTGTGAAAGAGTGCGTAAAAAGATTGTGGAATACTTTAAAAACAATGTTCCTCAATGTCAAATTGCAAAAGGCTTTGCAAATCTCATCATCTACAGTGCATAACATCATCAAAAGATTCAGAGAAACTGGAGAAATCTCTGTGCGTAAGGGACAAGGCCGAAGAACTTTATTGGATGCCCGTGGTCTTCGGGCCCTCAGACGACACTGCATCACTCATCGGCACGATTGTGTCAATGACATTACTAAACGGGCCCAGGAATACTTCCAGAAACCACTGTCGGTAAACACAATCCGCCGTGCCATCTGCAGATGCCAACTAAAGCTCTATCATGCAAAAAGGAAGCCATATGTGAACATGGTCCAGAAGCGCCGTCGTGTCCTGTGGGCCAAGGCTCATTTAAAATGGACTGTTTCAAAGTGGAAAAATGTTCTATGTTCAGACGAGTCCAAATTTGACATTCTCGTTGGAAATCACGGACGAGGAGGGAGACCTTCCAACGTGTTATCAGCATTCAGTTCAAAAGCCAGCATCTCTGATGGTATAGGGGTGCATAAGTGCATACGGTATGGGCAGCTTGCATGTTTTGGAAGGCACTATGAATGCTGAAAGGTATATAAAGGTGAATTGGCCTGCCTGCAGTCCAGATCTTTCACCTATAGAGAAAAATACGTCAAAGACAACCACGAACTCTTCAGCAGCTGGAAACCTATCTCAGGCAAGAATGGGACAAAATTTCAACACCAAAACTCCAGAAACTCATAGCCTCGATGCCCAGACGTCTTCACACTGTTTTGAAAAGAAGAGGAGATGCTACACCATGGTAATCATGCCCCCGTCCCAACTATTTTGAGACCTGTAGCAGGCATCAAATGTGAAATGAGCTCATTTTGTGCATAAAATTGTAAAATTTCTCAGTTTACACATTTGTTATGTTATCTATGTTCTATTTTGAATAATATATTGGCTCATGTGATTTGAAAGTCTTTTAGTTTTCATTTTATTCAAATTTAAAAAACATCCCAACATTTCCAAAATTCGGGTTGTATATGCTGCCTTCCAAAAATTGATCAGATGAAGGTATCTCAGGAGACAGGATGTGTTTTTTTGAGACAGGGGTAGCTGCAGGTCGGAGTAATGGGCGTGCCGAAAGGAGGTGTGCCAAAAGGTGAATTGCTACAACAGAAACTAACCCCTAACCCTACCCTACACCCTGACAGACAGCTTTCGTGACCAATGATAAAGACCTTTCTTCATGCCCCTATACTTCAGCATGCCCCAACCTTTCATCACACCTATTACTCCAACCTGCAGATACCCACACTTGCCATTTTTCAGCTTTTGAGTGCAGCCACTGGCTATAAATGATTCACTGACTGAGGCCCCGTTTACACTTGTGCGTTTTTGTTTTAAAATGCATACGTTTTGCTACGGTTACGCCTGACGTTTACACTATGCCGGCGTTTCCGAACATCGAAAACGGAGACTTTTGAAAATGCTGCAGACCCCGTTTTAGTTTGAAAACCCCGGGGTTGCATTGAAATGTAAACGGACCAAAATGGAGACTTTTAAAAACGATGGCATAGCTGCCCACGTTCGCTCTGCATATCCTTGATGACCATGTAAACAATAACATGGAGACTGACCTGCAATCTTTGCTGGCTTTGTTGTCGTTTTTAGCAGCCATTGTGCAGTTAAACTCTGCATTTTTTTAGTACTGCAGCTACCTGCAAGAGGCAACTGTTTACATTTGTACGCGCATGCATGCCAAGTGTGCCATGTGACATGCGTTTTCGGCCATGTAGCGTAGACGGAGATTGTTTCTGAAATGATGTGGAAACGCCAGTGTAGACGAGGATCGTTTTCATTTTAAAACGCCGTTTTAAAACAAAAACGCAATAGTGTAAACGTGGCCTGAGTGAGTCTGATTCAAACTGCTAAAAGGGCATTCACACCACACTGTGTGTTCCATTGACTTCCATTTATACATAATAGAATGCGGGAGACAGGAAACGCAAGCTCATGCGAATTTCACTGTTTTCCAAATGCCATGGTCACTACTTTAAGCACGCAAAATTTTAACAGATGGTCACAATATGATGTCATACTTTGCGAGTTCTGTTTTAAAAACATAATTCAACATATAATATACATCTAAAATATAAAATCAATTCAGTCTACTCCACTTTACTGCAACACTGCAGATTTAAAGTTTGCATTCTTTTGTGAAAAGAACTGGAGTCATTTGTTCATAAATCTGACACCACATCTGCTGTTTGAGCATCAAAAATGTATGCAGTTATAAAGTTATTTTATATCACTAAGCTGTTTCTGAACTCTCTGAAATGCCTCGATTGTAATCTTGAGGGGTTTTTTTTTGTGAATGTATGAGCTCATTTAAATGGTAATGGGCGTGACATTTACCCCTGACAGCAACATGGTGTCGGCCCAGATCCAGCCCACATCTGGTCTGCGTCTAATCCACATGTACCAGATGTGGGCCGGATCTGGGCCACACTATGTTGCTGTCTGGGACAAAACATCCTCAAAACTGTTGACCAATCACAACACACTGGTCCAGCCGACCAATCAGAGCACATTGTGCTTTTCTGAAGGAGGGGCTTCATAGAGACTAAACAGCGTTTCTGACAGACTGGGAAGAGAGGTGCTGCAACAATGTAAATTATTTGAAAAATAATGAGTTTTTTGACTTTCAAGAATGAAAACCTATTCTAGACCCTAAAAATTAAATCAAAAAATTGAAAAAGGGCATAATAGGTCCTCTTTAAATCTAGGCCTACTGTTCATTTTTTACATGTAAAACTTTAATAAGGGGGAAATGACTGGTTGGCTCTTTAAAGAAGTAGAAATACAGTTAAATATTTTGAGTCCACATAACTAACACAACTCAGATTCATTCTTTAACACTTTAGATGCAACGAGTCAATACATTTTTAGTTACAGAGATCTCCTTTTCTCCAGAGCAAGACAAGATAAAATTCAGCATCCTGTGATGTATAAAATCACTTTTTATAGAAATATGCTCAATCAAAAACGTCACCCAGTATCCTTTGATTTAGATAAAAGACTGCACTGCTACAGAGTCAGCGCTTTTGAAAGACCTCTATATCTGTTCTGTTTTGGCTGATGACTCACATGACCTGCTAGGCTTTTGAGATCTGCAAGCAAGGCAGACAAACCATTTTTCCCCAAGGAGTCAGTTCACTCTAGCAACCAAATGCATGAATGGATTATTTATTTGTCCCTTAAGGATGATCTTCTGTCAGTGATACCCATCAAGCACACGGAAAGTGCCGGAGGACAAAATCTTATGCCCACATGCACCTTCCAGGCAAGCAGCACCATTGTTTGGTTTCCATGGAGCATCTTCAACCTGCTCATGAAGCTGTCCAGAATAAATGAAGCCATCTGTCAAACTTCTGCTTTTATGAGGTGTAGTGGAAAATGCTATTGGAAAAGCAGTGATAAAATCACCAGTGTAAAAATACCCACAATGGAGTTGAAACAGAAGTGAGATTAATGAGGCGGAACAGCACTGACACTATCTAGTATGGCTCAGTTACAGGTTAGTTAAACCCGACCTCTTTTGTAATGCAGATTACACTGTCTCCTCTCCATTCTCTGTCGTGCTCCCTCTGCTAAATGAGCCCTTTATAGCCGTATAATTTGTGAATACTGAATTACCCACCCCCTCATCCTGCTGTACGATTAAAAGTGGCTCTGCTGTTTTGCTGTTATCAAGTCTATGGATGATATCTGTCACATTTATTGAAATAACTGAGTTACCATGAGTTACCAAGAGTTACCATGGAGATTTTTTTTCTGTTCCACATCACGTTTCATTATATCTTGAATTTGATGTCCGCAGTGCACCATAATTCATCCATTCAAAGAGCGAAAAACTACTCCAAAAATCACAACTGGAATGGTTATAGGCATAGAAAAGACAGATGCTGAGCTATATATAAAACTATGTTGAGATTAATAATATTTTATGTATTTGAGTACATATGTAATATTAAATTATTTGTAAATATTATAGGATTACTACTTCTACTACTAATATAACAACAAAACAAATGTGCACAAATAATGAACATGAATTGTTTATTATTTATTTTACTTTATAATTTTAATTTATTATTTAATTATTCCCTAAAAATATGCATTGTTAAAGTATGCAGTTTTTTTTAATAATAATAATACATTTTTAATTAAAAAAATTATATTTATTGGATGATGCTGATGATCTCAAAATGGGCAAATACCATCCAATTAATCATCTTACAAATAGTATATTGAAAAAATTGGTGTAGAAACAATTTTCATTTTGCTAATAAATTTCACAAATAATTACAAAGAATCTGCAAGTAACACATTGTATTAAACATGAAATTTTGAAGTAGAAAGACTATTTTATTTTTGTATTTTCTTGAAGAAAGTACTCAAATAATCTTTGTTTTATTTACAGTTTCAAAAAATCAGTGTAATAATAATAATTATTATTATTATTATTATTATTATTAGTGCTGAGTACCAAAGCAAAACTAACTGAGAACAAGTGGTCTAAAAATAACGTCTTTCATTAAATCAAATAAATATGAATAAAAAACTAACTGGCCCCATGAAGATTTATCCATGTAATTTTGATATATTGTACACACACAGCATGTAGGAGTACTGCAATAAATTTGTCTCTCTGCATGATAGTTCTGAAGACTATCATGAAATCACTCAGCATGGGTTGAAATATTCATTGTGATGACTAATAAGCTAAAGTGTAATCTCATAGAGGACATGTTTACTCTGAAAGACTAGAAGAACAAATTAAAATGTTCAAATAATATGTTTTAATTTGTCTGTTATTAGCCTTTAATCTACAAAAAATACCATTTTCCAGCCAAGATCCACCAGTACAAAAACTGTCCAGTGCTATCACTCTGGGCTAATGATATTTTATAGGACATAAACCACAGATTATATCTGTCTATGATTGATATGCTCTTATCTTGAATATCTTTCATTAGCCCACTTTAAAGTTGGTTAGATCATCTTCTGTTTAAAATTCATTTTAATGTGCCACACTAGACGTGTGTTAGTGCATTAACTAGACCTTTTGTTTCTTCAGACACATTTACGTTGAAATCAGCTCTTTAAAGTTTTGCCATATTTTAATTTAATGCTAGATAAAACATCAAAAGATGTACTGTGGCATTTAACAGTGTAAGCAGCATGACAAATTTAGCAATTAACTGAGAATGATGATATGTCTATCTATCATAAAGAGAGTCACTCTCTTCTTGAGAGTCAGATTACTAACTATTCTCTTTCTTCCTTTATTAATTTAGCTATCCTTTTACATCGAGATAATGCATAACCTTTTCAAAATTACCATGGAAACCATACTTTCTGACAAAAGTCCATAATTCCTTCCTGCAATGCATTTCATTATATATTGGATACAATATTAAACTCACCATTGTATATAAGATAAAATATTGGTAACACTTTAGTATGGGGAACAATTCTCACTTTTAACTAGTTGCTTATTAGCTTGCATATTGGCTGTTTATTAGTAATTATAAAGCACATATTAATGCCTTATTCTGCATGACCATATTCTACATCCCCAAATCCTACACCATACCTAAACTTAAACGATTAATAAGCAGTAAATTAAGAGTTTATTTACACTCCATACCAAAGTGTTACCAAAATATTAAACTCACTCATAATCTTCAGATGGAAATGATATGAGTTAATTAATTACAGGTTGCAAATTTTGCCATGTTAGTGCACATGAACCCTACAGATATGTCTACAATCAGACAGAAAGTGTTGGAGGACAAAATCTTATGCCCACACTCAAAGTATAACACCACCACATTCCTTTGGGAAAGGAAAAAAAAAAAAAAACAGGTCACCTAATTTTGCTTACAGTATCTTTTTTGGGGAAGTTGTTTTTTGGGCTTTTTTTTTCCAGACCAGTTTGCTTGTTTTACGTGCATGGTCTCACAATACTTACTCTCATGTAAGCTTATTCTCAACTTTATAGCTGTATTTTCATCCTGCTAAACGTGCTAATCAGGTTATAATTAATAAAATGTATGGGCCAGAGCTTGATAATTACTTTCAATTTGGTATACCGTTTTATGTAAAAAATACTTTTTTAAATTACTAAACAAACTAATTTTCTGCTTAAAATGAACTACCCAGCTGACTACTCAGGTCACTGTTGTTTCTTCAGTGTTTGAATAAAGTTTTTTAAAAGCTCATTTCCATTTCCAAAATGGCGGAGTACGATCTGACCACCAAGATCGCGCATTTTTTAGATCGGCATTTGGTCTTTCCGCTGTTGGAATTTCTCTCTGTCAAGGAGGTAATGTATAAAACACAGCAGTGTAAAGTAAATACTTCGTTGATTTGTTATATTTTAATTGATTGGTAGTCGCTAAACGGGCAGCGCCACGTGTGGCGGATCAGCTGGTCTGAATAAATGATTTGGTTTTCTTTTCTGATATTGAAGCAGAAATGACCTCTTTATAGTGATAATTTCATTAAACACGTATTTTTATTTTTTTGACAGATCAGCTATATTTAAAGCATGATTTCTTATTCCGTAGCTCTGAATTCTCTAATTCTACTCTAACCCAATTAGCACCATGGTACTTGGACATGGTGTTATGTTGTAATAACACCATGATATTCTTCAAAGTAACATGTATACCATAAATACCATTAATTATTGTGGTATATGTTAAAATACTATTACTATGGGATGCCATCACTTGGTACAACAAAAGTAATTTATTGTTTGTTGTGTGTAAGATAAATGAAAATATACATGTAATATTTCAGTGCGTTGACTTGGATACATGTCTGTTAAAATCATATTATTATGATGTATAATTCCTCTTCAGTTTACAGTCAGTCATATATTCAGAAATCCTTATGTAGTGCTGTTAAATCTTATGTTTATTGTCACGTCAGATCTACAATGAGAAGGAACTTCTCCAAGGGAAGCTGGATCTTCTCAGCGACACAAACATGGTGGACTTTGCCATGGATGTATATAAGAACCTCTATCCTGACAAAGACATTCCACATTGTAAGTATTTCCCTCTCACCTAAAATAGAGTTAAATGAAAAAACATGTATAATATATCTGTAAAAGGGCTGAGCATTGACACTAATTTCACAATTTGATTAGATTTAAATTCACAAGCTTGCGATTTGATTCAATTTCGTTTTGATATCGATTTATTTAAAAAAAAATAATAATAAATAATATATATATAGCAAAATTCTATAGCAAAAGTTAATTAATGACACATGTTTACAAGTACTTTTATTGACGTTTTTCTGCACTTAAAACACTGATTGAGTGATTACATGTAATGAAGATTTTCACATCAAATAGAGTGTGTTACTATATATTTTATGTGTATTATTACATGTAACAATTTCTCTCTGTGTAGCCTTAAGGGAGAAAAGAACCACAGTGGTGGCCCAGCTGAAGCAGCTCCAGTCTGAGACTGAACCCATAGTAAAGATGTTTGAAGATCCAGAGACTCAGAGACAAATGCAGTCCACCAGGTCTGCTGTCATCATATTACTGTTTACTGCACCTTGAAATATAATATCTGGTGTGTTTGGCGGTTAACATATGCAAAGTAACTACAACCACGCACTTCTTTTTTTTTTCTTAGAGATGGGAGGATGCTGTTTGAATATTTAGCAGACAAACATGGTGTAAGTTTTGCAACATACCTCAAACTATAACCAATTATTCCTTTTTTATTTTCAAAGAAGCTAATTAAAAGCTTATTGTATCGTTGAATATTTCATTTCACCAACATTTTGTGTTGTCTCTGTATTCTTCTCTCTCAGTTTCGTCAGGAATATTTGGATACGCTGTACCGTTATGCCAAGTTCCAGTATGAATGTGGCAACTACTCGGGGGCTGCGGAGTATCTCTACTTCTTCCGTGTGCTAGTAAGTGTTCTTGTAAACAAGACTGCTAGTGTTTTATCCTGATTTGTGAAGTGTGAAATGGACTCTGAAATACTTCCTTTGGCAGATAGTAGAAACAAATTAATTTTTTTCTTCCCTGAGTGTTAACGGCATTAAAGTGTTTTGTTTTTAATAATTTACTTGGAACAAACATCCAGCAATAGTACCTTGAGAGGTTTAGAAAGGTTGTTAAAGGAACATAAAAGTTTTATGCATTGTAACTGTTTTAAATATCGCAAAAATAACCTTTCTTATCCCTGGATATGTTTGATCATTTTTTTTTAATTTATATTTATATACATTTAGATTTATTTATTTTAAAAATTATTAGTGGACATCTTGGTATCATATGCAAAACTATTTTTGTAATATTTAAAACATGTATACACACCATTCAAAAGTTTAGGACAATTAAGATTTTTAATTTATTTATTTGCAAAAATTAATACTTTTGTTCAGCAAGGATGCGTTAAATGGATCAAAAGTGACAGTAAAGACATTTATAATGTTACAAAAGATTTCATTTTAATGCTTTTCTTTTTCTCTTTTTTTTTTTTTTTAAAGAAAATATTTCTTTTCCTGAAAGAAATGTATAACGGTTTCAACAAAAATATTACACAGCACAACTGTTTTCAACATTAATAATAATAATAAAAAATGTTTCTTGAGCACCAAATCAGCATCTTAAATGAATACAATTCTGAAGGATCATGTGGACAGTGAGGACTGGAGTAATGATGCTGATAATTCAAAAAGTCAGCTTTAAAAAATATATTAAAATAGAAAAGTTATTTTAAATTGTAAATCTTCTCATTTATTTTCTAACAAAATAAAAGAGAGTTGTGGGTTCAAAATTGTGTCTTAACCAATCGAGATGTGACAATTTTTTATCAACGCTGAAGCAACAATATATCCGAAAAATGTAAAGCTATGTGAGCAGAATCAATGAATTTTCATTGTGGAAATTGGCAGAGAATTGATACCAACAAAATGTTTTGTTGTCACGACTCAGGTTCCCTCCACGGACAGGAATGCTTTGAGCTCTCTCTGGGGCAAACTGGCATCTGAGATCCTCATGCAGAACTGGGAGGCGGCCATGGAGGACCTGACCCGCTTACGAGAGACCATTGACAACAACGTATGTCTGTCCGGCATCCTTCAAGTCTCTGTCTCCCCTGTATAATAGAAGCTTTGCAGCTGTATTTCATCAGCTGGTGAAATCCAATATCCTTCCCACTGGTTAATTTGCTGTATCACCCATGTTCCTTTGAGCTCAGATATAACAGTCCTTTAGCAGACATCAGGCATTAGATCAACTATACACACAAAATTGACCAGGATGACATTTACATTGCATCAGCTTTGAGAAGTAAATGCTTGGCATTTTTATTTGCGGTGCAGTTAAAGATGGATGTGTGTGGATTTACTGCAGCCTCGTTTGCTTTACTAGTCCCTGCTAGTAATGTAACGTCAACGATATGACATAAGGCTGAAGTAATGTTGACATATTTTTAATTAAACCATGTTTTTCTTTCCTGCCACGGTTCAGTCGGTGAGTTCCCCTCTTCAGTCGCTTCAGCAGAGGACATGGCTCATACACTGGTCTCTGTTTGTCTTCTTTAACCACCCCAAAGGCAGAGACAACATCATCGAGCTGTTCCTCTATCAGCCCCAGTGAGTACAACAACACAAAATTCCCTCTTCGGCTATAACAAGTGCTCAAATTGCTCATTAGAGAATGTAGAAGTGCAGCAAACCACATTTGCATAACATTTTTGTTGTCATCCGCTAAAGTGACTTGCCAGGAAGTGCGTGTTGTGTTTGCAACAATTACTTTCGGAGAGGGCAGCTGGAAAATTCACTGTTAATGAGAATTGCTATTGAGAGCAGTAAATTTTTTAGGAGGAACAGTGCTTGTTTGCGTGACCATATAATGAGCGCCGCTCAGTTTGAGCACTTTGAAGATGACACGCTCTGTGTTGAGTGTTTGAAAGACCACAGTGAGTAATATTAAAACAGGAACCAATCAAAGCAGATTTTGTTAACGAAATGTCCATTTTTTTCTCATGTTTTGTAATTGCAGTAGGTTTATGTTTTAATACATTTTTAGGGCTAAATATCCATACTGATTTCTTGAAAACAGTAATGGCAAAAAGAAATCCTGTAATGGCAAAGCTGAATTCTCAGCAGTCGTTACTCCAGTCTTCAGTGTCACATGATCCTTCAGAAATCATTCTTTTATCCTGATTTGGTGCTCAAAAAACATTTCTTATTATTGTCATTAAAACATTTGTGCTGCTTAATATTTTTGTGGAAACCATGATACATTTTTTAATGATACCGTTTTTAAGGATTCTTTGATAAATAGAAAGTTCTAAAGAACAGCATTTATTTGAAATAGAAATCTTTTTTAACATTATAAATGCCACTTTTAATCAATTTAAATGCATCCTTGCTGAATAAAAATATTAATTAACTTATTTTCTTAAAAAAACCTTACTGACCCCAAACTCATGTATTGTCTGTTTCTCAGGTACCTGAATGCAATTCAGACCATGTGCCCCCACATTCTGCGCTACTTGACCACGGCTGTCATTACCAACAAGGATGTGAGAAAACGGCGACAGGTCCTGAAAGACCTGGTCAAGGTCATCCAACAGGTTAGCATGATTTACCTACACGGTGGATTTTTATGAGTGGCTACTGGGTATTAGGGGTTGCACCGACTAATCGACTTGTCGACTTTCATGCTCTGCCATGATGCTTTAAGCTAGACGTCAACTAGTCACTGTACATGGCCTACAGAGGATGCAACAAGATAAGAAATCTCTGAAGTCCACATTTACGCTATCCAACAGTAAATGACAAAAAAATGCATACTCTGATGGTGTGTTCACACCAGACGCGAATGAAGCGTTAAGCGCAAGTGATTTACATGTTAAGTCAATGCAAAGACGCGAATAGACATCCTGCGGCGTGATTCGCGCGAATGAGGCGGCGCGAATGACGCGATTTGCGCAAATAGAGCGTTTCGGGCGTTTGACGCGCGAGTTGAAAAATATGAAGTTTGGCGAAAATTCGCGCCGCGTTAACCAATCAGGAGCTTGCTCTAGTAGTGACGTGATTACGACGTAGCGAGAGGCGGCAGAAATCCGAAACAACAATGGAGGACAAAATCATCTTCGCTGTACGATACATCTTCATACTTTTATAGAAACAGGAATAAAAAGGATCTTGCTTGGAAGAAAGTGAGTGAGGAGGTCGGACAATCTGGTAAGTTGTAAAAAACGCTCTTTACTCAATTTGAGCTATATATATACATATTGAGACTACAAGCTAGCTAAAGCCGGCAAATTGAGCTTATTCGCCGTATTTTACAACTACTTTCCCGCTGACGAGTTGATGTGTTTATTCAGAAGAAGTGTGCAGAAACGAGACTCGAGCCGCCTGGCAGAAGCCCCTCTCATGACGCGAATTCGCGTCTGTTGTGAAGTGAATTTCACGCGCGAATGAAGCGAGTAAACTCAAAATGTTCAAGCGTCCAACTACGCGCGAATAGCGCAATTTATTCGCGCAAGTCGCGTCTGGTGTGAACGCCCCATAAGAGCGTTTCACAAGATATGTTTGTTTATACCATCTGGATGCGCAATATTGATCGGGTGAATGCATGTTTTAAACAGCTTATTGTACTCGTAAGTTAATCGGTGTTCTAAACTAATGCGCGCTGCTGAATTGTAACATGCACACACATACAGAAAGTAGATATTACATCACGTGCAGATCGCACGCACACAGAAACATTCAGTAGCGCAGAAATATATTGTCAACACTGTTCTGTGATTCATCAGTAAAATAGCTTAGAAACTGAAAAGTTCTAACTAAACTGAAATTTCAATGTATTACCATCTTCTATCCTGACTTGTCTTCTTTGACTGAGTAGAACTGAAATACGTATTTATTAATCTTGATTTCTCATAAAAAGTCGGAGTGAACTGCGGCGCTAATAGTCACACCAATGCGCACTGTGCACAGAAGATCAACGGCCAAGTTCAGGATTTTCATTAAATAACACAATAAATTTCCTATCGTATACCCCCAGAACACTTGGAATATAATACATGTCACATGGGATCATTTTTACATCTTTTTTTTTTTTAAAAGTTTGATGCTGGTTGATATTCACTGGCATTATATGAAGTGTGAGCTGGACATTTTTAATTTTTTTTAAATCCCCTTTTGTTGTCCATAAAAGAAAGAGCATACAGCATTAGAATAACACCAGGGTGAATTTATGACTTAAATTTCATTTTAGGGTGAACTATCCCTTTAAGTCATTAAAGGGTTAGTTCACCCAAAAATGAATATTCTGTCATTAATTACTCACCCTCATGTCGTTCCACACCCGTAAGACCTTCGTTCATCTTCGGAACACAAATTAAGATATTTTTGATGAAATCCGAGAGGTATCGGACTCCTCCATAGACAGCAATTTAACAATCACTGTCAAGGCCCAGAAAGGTACTAAAGACATTGTTAAAATAGTCCACATGACTACAGTGGTTCAACCTTAATGTTATGAAGCGACGAGAATACTTTTTGTGTGCAAAAACAAAACAAAAATAAAGACTTTATTCAACAGTCTCATCTCTTCCATGTCAGTCTCCTACACAGTTGATGTAGTAAACACAGTGCAGCGCATGGACTATTTTAACAATGTCTATGAGAGTTCTGTCTTTATTAAAATCAACACATTAACAATTTCTCTCATATCCTCCCGCGACCCACCCGCAATTAATTGGAATGTTATTTTTATTACTTGAACTGCACGACTTGCGGATATAACCATTGGCTAAACTTCACTATGGACAATTCAGCATGATTAAAGCTTCCAGGATGTCGAGCCCTGTTATGGTAATTCTAACAGCAATTATCTATGTAATTATCAACATTGCTTTAAATATTAAAGCTGAAATAAACACTCAAGAAAAAAACTAGTTGACCATCCCTTGATCACACATGCTAATATGCATAAAACAGTACTACTTATGTTATGCATAGTGCTCCCCCCTGTTTTTATGAAAAGCGCATCCGAGCCGAGAGAGTTTATTTGAGTTCAGGTCGTTGTGAAGATTGTCCTCTTTGTGGTTCAGATGAATAAGCTCACAGATTCTCCTTTGAGGTTTCTAGCTCGACAAGCATCATCGCATTCCATTACGCTCATACTAGATGTGCTTCCTTTTAAGTATTGATTCAGAGTTTGTGAATTAGCGTCTCTTTTTAAATGTAGTCGTCAGAGTGCTTCTTGGGGCGACGCCACATTTATACCCCTGACTTTGGCACTAGCTGTCAAATTAGCACAAGATTAATGTTTCGCTCTGCTTTCACTCTCTCAACAGGAGTCATACACATACAAGGATCCCATCACAGAGTTTGTGGAGTGCCTCTACGTTAACTTTGATTTTGACAGCGCCCAGAAAAAACTGAGGGAGTGCGAGTCGGTAAGACCACCACCTGCTGTGTGCTAACAGGGCTGTCATCCCTGTCATTCCCACTGTACAGTGTTTCCCTCAGTTTGAATCTGTTGGAGGCATATATTGAGAGGAACGCTCATCCTTTTGCATTTAGCCATAGGTCCATTCATCCACTGCAAATCCCTGTCTACTGTAATTTAATACTGTTTCCCACTGGGCTTTTCAAAGCTTTTCTGCTGTCAGTTCTCAGACCTACAGCTATGAGGCAGCTCCTCTCTTAGATGTGGCCTAGTTGGGCCAGAGGGAGCGCTTAGCATTCAGACCTGTGAAAACGTAATCTCAGCTGCCTTTTTACCACCATTTCAGTTTACGCCTTTGGGATTTGTGTCTATAAAAGCTGATCTAGGTTCAGCTGTAGTGAAGGGTTCTTTTATTTATTTATTTATTTTTAGTTATTTTAAATATCTAGTGTTGGGGGGGGGGGAGATACATTTTTTTTTTTTTTATATATATATATATATTTTATATATATATCTCTGTTCAGCAGTTTGGGGTCTGTTAGATTTTTTTTTAATTTTTTTTTTTTAAAGAAATTAATACACTAAAATATTAAATTAAATTGATCAAAAGTGACAGTAAATACTTTTACACTGTAACTAAATAAATCTAATTTCTAGTTTTTTTTTTATCTCTCTATTCATTAAATATTCCTGAATTTTCTTTTTTATCACTGTTTCAACAAAAATATTAAGCAGGACAACTGTTCTCAACATTGATAATAATAAGAAATGTTTCTTGTCCAAATCAGCATATTAGAATAATTTCTGAAGGATCATGTGACACTGAAGACTGGAAAAATGATGCTGAAAATTCAGTTTTGCCATAACAGGAATAAATTACATTTTAAAATATATTTTAGACCATTATTTTTGTAATTCTGTTTGTGCTACTTGTGTGCAGACATATTACACACTTTACTCTCAAGGTTTATTGGAGAAAAAGTATTTTCCTATAATTATTAATTTTTTTTAAATGGAAAATTAAGTAAATTTTAAACAGACTGTTTTAAAAATACATAGTTCAACCTCAACAATATTTACACAACTTCCAAAGCACATAATTTGAATGGACTCTATTTGTTTTCAAGGTACTGGTGAACGACTTCTTTTTGGTGGCCTGCTTGGAGGATTTCATTGAAAACGCACGGCTGTTCATCTTTGAGACATTCTGCCGGATCCATCAGTGCATCAGCATCAGGTAGCCCCCCTCCCAGGACGAATCCTGATAGACTAGTGTGCGCTAATCCTCTTAGCGCTGTAAAAGGAGCGTAGCGTGCTGCGAGGATTCTCTGCGCTGCCAGGATCAATGGACCCCAGCCAAATCTGACAAAAGCTGAGAGACATTACCATTGTGTACATTCTGAAGACCGAGCTAAGGATAGCTAGATGGAGAGTACAACAGTTTGTTACAACAGTGTTATTTTAGTATCATTGAGATACTATTAGTTATTTATAGTTTGATTTTATTTTTTTTATTTATCCCCCCCCCCCCCCCAATTTTAATTTGAAAGATTTTGTTGTGTGTCTGTTTAACATTAAAGGGATAGTTCACCCAAAAATGAAAATTACCCCATGATTTATTAACCCTCAAGCCATCCCTGGTATATATGACTTTCTTCTTTCAGACGAATACGAGTAAATCATTGGGTAATTTTCATTTTTGGGTGAACTAACCCCAAGTTAAATGAAATGAAGTAACAAATGCTTGTTATGGATTTTGTTTTAGTTAACTCTAATAACTTTTACGGGTGTTACGTTGATGCTTGCTAAAGTGGGCCTATTATGACCATTTTCATAGTCTTGATTTTGTTTTTGGGGTCTACTATAATAGGTTTTCATGCTTGAAATGCTTAAAAAAAACACATTTTTCTCACATTTTTAATATTATTGCAGCACCTCTCTCCAGTCTGTCAGTAACGCTCTGGGCTGCATTTCTCAAAAGCATCTTGAGCTAAGTTGATCGTAGAGACCATTGGTGGCAACGTGTCTGTGATTTACTCAGGCTTACGGCGCTTTTGGAAAACGCAGCCCTGTTTAGTTCCTGTCTCTATGAAGCCCCTCCTTCCGAAAAGCACAATGTTCTCTGATTAGTCAGATGGACCAGTGTGTTGTGATTGGTCAACCGCTTCGAGCGTGTTTCGGAAATGTCACACTCCTTACCATACCCACGAGTCTCAACACACTACTAACGTAACTCAACCAGGCCTCGCCACTTTTTCTTGTGTATGCCTTAGACAGGAATTATTTAAATGAGGAATATTGTGACGTATACGTTTCCAGAAGAAAACTCAAGACAATCGAGGTGTTTCAGGGAGTTCAGAAACAGTGCTTACTGGAGTGGACTTTGTCCTTTGTAACTTTGCAGACATTTTCATGCTCAAACAGCGACATTACATGCTAAAGAAAGTTGAAAATGCAATGCAATAGTACCCCTTTAACAGTTTCTTTGAACACCACTACTTAGAAACCCTGTTGTGTTCACATTTAATCGCAGACATGGTGGTGCATCTTAATTCATGTCATCAGCTTGTGTTTATCACACTCATTGATTTTCACTGAGACTGTTTGAACTCTTGTTTGAAGATGAGAGCTACAGCTCGTTGTTGACCTTAGGCAATCTCTGTATTTCTCATTTTCTCCCTCTCTTCCATCGCTCTTCCTGTCTCTGGGCAGCATGTTGGCAGATAAGCTGAATATGACCCCCGAGGAGGCTGAGAGATGGATCGTAAACTTGATCCGCAATGCCAGACTGGACGCCAAAATTGACTCCAAACTGGTGAGTGAGCTCTGGGGTGCAGAACACATGTCCAAACACAAAGACCATTATTTTAAGATGCACTAGACTCCCTCTGACAGTGAAAGAAGGCCTTTTGTTTGTACATTGTTTAAATAAGGTATGCATAGCCTAGAGCAATTTTGTTATTTTACAGTTATGAGTCTTACATTGAATTTTCATTTTATTTTAGTTTTTTTAGCTGAATACAACCTTTTTAAAGGGATAAAAGCACCCTCATGTATTTTCAAACTTTTCAAAATTTTTTTGCTAGCAGTTTACAATTGGGTTTCATTTAATAGCTTTAGTTAACATGAACTAACAATGAACAATACTTCTACACCATTTATTAATCTTAGTTAATATAAATCTCAATATTTACTATTAGATTTTATATTTTACAATATGTCAGTGCAAGTTGCTTTCGGTTAAGACAGCTCAAACATGCATTTTAGTCTGGGACTAGCTTAAGCCTTGTCTGTGAAACCAGGCACAAAAGTTACAGTGCTCAGCGTAAATGAGTACACCCCCTTTGAAAAGTAACATTTTAAACAAGATCTCAATGAACACAAAATCAATTTCCAAAATGTTGACAAGACTAAGTTTAATATAACATCTGTTTAACTTAAAACATGAAAGTAAGGTTAATAATATAACTTGGAGAACAAAATTTTCAGTTTTACTCAAATTAGGGTGATGCAAAAATGAGTACACCCCACTGAAAGTCTCTGGAGCAAAGCTAAATTTTAGACTACAAATGTCTAATTTAACAAGAATTCAACCACAGGTGAGTCTAATTATTCATTACACAGGTGTCCAGCAGACAGTTGACTATAAAAGGGTGTTAAAACCCCTTCCCATTTCATGCCGTCAGCAATAGCACCACATGGAAGAGAAATGTCACAAGACCTGAGAAAGAAAATAATTTCTTTACACCAGAAAGGTGAAGGCTGCAAGAAGATCAGCAAAGCTTTACTTATCAGTCAGAATACTGTAGCAAAAGTGGTACAAAAATTAAAAAAAAATGCAACTGCAACCATCTCACAGAGACATCCAGGTCGTCCACGGAAGTTAACACCTCGACAGGAGCGTCTTCTGATGAGAAGGGTTGAAGAAAATCGGCATGCAAGTTCACTGCAGTTATCTAAAGAAGTAGAAAGCCAAACTGGGGTGACTATTTCCCGTGACACAATACGGCGTACACTGCAGAGGAATGGCATGCATGGGTGCCGTCCACGAAAGAAGCCTCTCCTAAAGGCCAGGCACAAAAAAGCCCGCCTAGAGTTTGCCAGGGCCCATGCTGACAAAGATGAAGACTACTGGGACTCTATACTCTGGAGTGATGAGACCAAGATAAATGTTTTTGGAACTGATGGCTTCAAAACTGTATGGCGTCGCAAGGGTGAGGAATACAAAGAAAAATGCAATAGTTAACTGTGCCTACAGTGAAACATGGTGGTGGCAGTGTCCTTATGTGGGGCTGCATGAGTGCTGCTGGTGTCGGGGATCTGCATTTCATTGATGGCATCATGAATTCACAGATGTACTGCTCTATACTGAAATAGAAGATGCTACCATCACCCCATGCCCTTGGTCGTTGAGCACTTTTCCAACATGACAATGATCCTAAACACACATCTAAGGCCACTGTTGGATTTCTGAAGAACAGGGTGAAAGTGATTCAGTGGCTCCTGATCTGAACCCAATCGAACACCTATGGGGAATTCTGAAGAGACAAGTTGAGCGCCAACTTGTTCATTCCATGCCTAGAAGACTTGGTGCTGTCATTAAAAATCATGGAGGCCATACAAAGTAGTAGATGTAGTAGTTTTTGTTGTGGGGTGTACTCATTTTTGCATCACCCTAATTTGAGTAAAACTGAAAAATGTGTAATCTAAGTTATATTATTAACCTTACTTTCATGTTATAAGTTAAACAGATGTTATATTAAACTTAGTCTTGTCAACATTTTGGAAATTGTTTTTGTGTTCATTGAGATACTGTTTAAAATGTTAAAATGCTCTTTCCCATTTTACAAAAGTAAATTACTGAAAAAAGCATGGTAACAATTTACTATAATGGTAAATTTCATTAATATTAGCAAAAGCAAATTTTTATATATATATATATATATATATATATATATATATGTATATGGGTCATTGACAAATAAGGTTTTTAAAAGTGTAAAAAAAAAACCCATAATGGATATATAATTAATTTTGAAGTTTTAATAAGTGTTAACAATGAGATTGTGGTTTTTATAATCAATTAACACTGCTTTTGTCATTTTTTTACAAGATGGAAAAAATTTCACCAAAAAAGTCATATGGTTTAACCAAAATTTTGGTTTTACCGAATGACGATATTTTCAAACAATGCTAACAGGCTGGTATCTAGCTAGCTAGCTAGCAAAAGCATAATCAAACACTTATATTTAGTACTTTTTTTTTTAAATATTACAACATTTTCCATCTTTTATAGCGGTTGTACCGAATGACATGCATATAAGCAAGTGAAAACATGAATTTTTCAAATAGTTAAGAGAGAGTTAGTTACTTTGCTTCAAGACCATGTGGTCCTTTGCAGGTGTCTGAAAGATGTCACATCCTGTCACATGATATTGACATCATGACTTGATCCAAAATCGTCCCTTTATATTGGTTACTCCGAATGACAGCAGTGAAATTAATTTTCCGGACATTCTCTCTCATAACAAAGCAACGACTTCTACACATAATTTTAACACCATTTTGCCCTATGTTATTGTTGATATATGATGTTATGCCAGAATAAAAAAAATATACATTTATTAAATTTTAATATATTGTAATGAAATGGCTGTATTGGCCTTTGGACGGTTAAACCAAATTACCTTTTGACACTTCAAAATCTTTAAAAAACCTTTATATATATATAGCAAAATATAATTAAAACCTTTTGAATTCAATAAGATCTAGTTGTACAACCTTACATACTTTGGATGTCATATCTTTGTTTTTTATAATTATTAAGGCCTTTGGACAAAAAAAAAAAAAGACCCGTCACGTCATTGACCCATATATAACTTTAACTATTAATCTAGGTTACTGTTAATTTATAAATATTATATTATTCAATGATAATTAATTGTATTATGAACAAACATGAATGTTAATTTATACTGAAGTGATAAAATTGTATTTGTAGAAATTACCCTTAAGATTAATAAATCCTGTAAAAATATTCATTGTTTCACGTAAGCTATTGCATGAAGTAATGTTAACATACAGAGTGTCAAGTCTTTCCAAAAAAACAAATGACTCTATATTATACGTTATATTCTTATATTCTATATTATACATTAAATATGTATTATATTCTTCAGAAGTTTTCTTCATATTAGCTGCACCTCTCATAAATCTATTCTTTTGTGCCTGTGCATATCTAACTTGCCTTCACAATGCGTCATGGCTGGTTTGATGTCTTTGACCATTGTGTGCAGTGAGCAAAGTTTTAATATGTGCAAATGCGAAAAAGATTTTAGAGCTACAGAGTATGATGGAAACATGAGGGTGACTTTTTTTGTATTGGTTGAGCTTTTCTTTAACTGTGGGGTTAAAAGGGAAAAGCCAACTTTAGTTTACTTTCTTGTGTGTGTTTGTTATGAATAGTGCCTAAGATTTTATTGTAAGCTAAGCTGATATAGGAACTAGGGGTGTGCGATATTGATAAAAAATAATATTGCAAAATTTTCTGGGATTTTGTCGATAACAATGATTAGACGATATTTTGCTGAGTGTGTTTCTTGGCAGGTTTAGGACTGCTGTTGACAGCTGACTCATAAAGTTTTTGTTATTCTTCATATTTTGTGTGGTGGTTAGTTCACAGCTGTGACAGAAATTACATTTTCCATTCATTATGTCAAATTATTACATTTAATCAATAAATTCATTTAGAATAATAAGTTACCAGTCAAATTAAATCAGTATCAACAAAATCTACCTTTGCAATGCTGATGAAACGTAGAAGCTACATCTGAAGTGGCACTGAGATTTTTGCACAGACTGTTTAATGCAGCTCAGAGGTGACATAAATGAATTTAACCTGCAGTTACAAATGCATAACAAATGTTTTGAAAAATAGAACAGTGATGATACACCGAACAGGCATTACATTATGACCACTGACAGGTGAAGTGAAAAACACTGATTATCTCTTCATCATGGCACCTGTTAGTGGGGGATATATTAGGCAGCAAGTGAACATTTTGTCCTCAAAGTTGATGTGTTAGAAAGAAGCAGGAAAAATGGGCACGTGTAAGGATTTGAGCGAGTTTGACAAGGGCCAAATTAGGGATGCACGATATATCGGCCACCATATCAGTATCGGCCGATAAATGCTCATTTTTAACTTTATCGTTATTGGCCAGGTAAGAAAATTTGGCCGATATATTGAAGCCGATAAATAGTGGATTATTTCCTTTAGCTGAGACACTTCAGATGCACACTGTCCGCCATTATGGTTTTGAATTGCTTGAAATATGATTGAAATCACTTCAAAAAGGAAAATACAGTTAAGTATAGCGCAAGTCTGTCATATAGACTGCATAAAATTATGAGAACATTATAATTGTGTGTGCTTGGGGCATGCCTTTTAATGGTGAGACTTTTTTTTTTGGTAATCAGGCTCTCAAAAATTGTATAAAAATTTTGATTTAGATTTATCAGCCAATATATAGGTTATCAGCTTTCAAATATATAAAATTATTGGTTATCGGTATCGGCCAAAGTTTTCGTATCGGTGCATCCCCAGGCCAAATTGTGATGGCTAGACGACTGGGTCAGAGCATCTCCAAAACTACAGTTCTTGTGGGGTGTTCCCGGTCTGCAGTGGTCAGTATTTATCAAAAGTGGTCCAAGGAAGGAACGGTGGTGAACCGACGACAGCGTCATGGGCGGCCAAGGCTCATTGATGCACGTGGGGAGCGAAGGCTGGCCCGTGTGGTCCGATCCAACAGACGAGCTACTGTTGCTCAAATTGCTCAAGAAGTTAATGCTGTTTCTGATAGAAAGCGCCAACAGTGGGCACGTGTGCATCAGAACTGGACCATGGAGCAATGGAAAAAGGTGGCCTGGTCTGATGAATCATGTTTTCTTTTACATCACGTGGATGGCCGGGTGTGTGTGCGTCGCTTACTTGGGGAACACACGGCACCAGGATGCACTATGGGAAGAAGGCAAGCTGGCGGAGGCAGTGTTATGCTTTGGGCAATGTTCTGCTGGGAAACCTTGGCTCTTGCCATCCATGTGGATGTTACTTTGACACGTACCACCTACCTAAGCATTTTTGCAGACCTTG